>JAKCOX010000093.1:991816-1470304 GCA_022605575.1 Laterallus jamaicensis coturniculus
TTCAGATCCAGTAGCATATGTTAAGCCACATAGGAACATCTCAGAGGTGAGTGTTTTCCACTTCAAATCATACCTATGTGGGTACTTTTGAAAATGTAGTCATTATTTAAAGGAAAGAACAGGGCAATCTTCTTGTTCTATCTCTGAGAACTTGTTTTTTCCTACTATAACTTTTCTAGCTTTCAAACTCCAAGTGTTTTGGTAGCATTATAATCTGAAAATTAAATGAAATGTCTGAGTAGACGTTTCTGCAGACTCTTTGGAATATATTATACCTCAGATACATTATCATGCAGTGTAGTCTATCCGATAACATTTCACGGTAATTCAATAACTGCAAAATTAACTTTATGACTGAAGTACTTAAAGCCCCTCTGGTCTCAGCTAATGTGCATAGTTTCAGAACCTAAATACATTGTCACAAATGAAGTTTCAATTGTAATTTGAGGTCTTCTTATTGAAATCTGATTTTATAAATAAATCCCTAATTGCAATTGTTTTTTTCATCTCCCACGGGATTTGGTAATTGATCCATGTATTTTTAGAAGCAAAGAGTATTTAAATATATTTTAGTCTTCTGTTACAAAGCACAAGTACTCCTCACATGATTCTGCAGCATCTGCAACGTCAACTTTCTTTTTCTTGGCAGCTTGAACATACTGCCATGAAATAGAAATTTATAAATAGCTGTTTAAAAAAACTCCCCCTTCCCTGATGTCTTCTGAGGTTTTCTCTCTGATTTCTTCTTGAAAAGGCCAGTTGAAGCTGAGCTTTGAAGAGCCCCCTGGGACCTGATTTGTGCTAACCAGACAGAATTTTTGGTACTTAGAAAAGGAACTTTATAAAGTCATACAAATAGTAGCAATAGTAATAATAGTAATAATAGTAGTAGTAATAATAATAATAATAATAATAGTACAAAAAAGGCTTGTATTCAGTTCTATGCTTTCCTGATGAAATGACATAATGTTAGTCAAACAGAATGAATTTTAAAATGATGCTTAGCTAACCAAAAGAGCTTGGTGCTGTTGAATGTTATTAAAATAAATAAAAATTTTAAAAAACAAAACAAAACAACTTACTATGATTCCTGAAAGGCTGTGACTACTTAGATGGCTAAACAGGCTACTCGGGTTCACTCTGAGAAGAACTGGACAGCTGGTATTATAGCACTGGGTGGGCATGTTTCAGTCAGTTCGTTGACTGGGGTTTTGGGGGTGTGTCTTCTTGCATAGGAGCATCATAACACTTTATACAGAAGTCATGGGTGACATTTGTATTTATGTGAGTAAACAAATGAGTTGAAAACAAGTAATGGTAGCAGTAAGAGGTAGAATAGTATGAGATTAGCTTCTACTTAACAAACATAAGGATTGTTTTTATTGGCAATAATGAGCATATGTCCTCTCCCCAGTGTGATGAAAGGTTTTAATGTGGATATAGTTTTTTTAAACAGACACACTGGATCAGGTGCAGGTGCCCAGGCAGTGGTGGCTGCAGGGGCCTCTGTGAGGAGAGACCTGGGCTGCCCCGAGCCAGACAGAGCCGGCTCCAACCCACCCACCGCAGGGCACAGCTGAACTCTGGCTGAGGTGAGGGTGTCTCGGGGAAAAAGCAAGTTAAGAAAGGGAAGAAGCCTCCACACAGAAAATTAGTATTAAGGGTGGGTAAGTGTGTGAGGAACAAACCTGTGGACACCAAGGTGAGGAAGAAGGAGGCAAGAGGTTCTCCAGGTGCTGAAGCAGAGATGCCCCTGGAGCCCATGGAGGAGACCACACCAGAGCAGGTACTTCCTTCACTGTGGCCCACAGGGAGGGCCATGCCAGAGCAGATATCCACAGTGCAGCCTATGGAGGACCTCACACAGGAGTAAGTGGATATGCCCTGAAGGAATTGCAACCCATGGAGAGCTCAGACTGGAGCAGGTTTATACTGAAGAATTGCAGCCTATGGACAGAACCAATACTGGAACAGAAGGTAAGTGTGTGGAAGAAAAAGCAGCATAGAGGAGCTGTTACGGACTGACCACAGCCCCCATTCCCTCTCTTCCTGTGCTGCTCAGAGGAAGAAGAAGAGTCTGGAATGAAGAAATTAAGTTGAACCTGGGAAAGCAGGAAAAAAAGGTGAGATACTAATTTTTATCTGTTTCTTGCTACCCAAATGTATTCTAATTAGCAATAAATTAATTTTTCCCAAGTCAAGGCTATTTTTCCCATTACAGTAATTGGTAAGTGATCTCCCTTGTCTTTAACCCATGAGCTTTCTCATCCCATTTTCTTCCACTGTTTCCCCCTGTCCTGCTAATGAGAAGCTAGTTGGGTGGATGTCTGGCAGCCAGAGAAGGACTCACACATGCAATAAATTGCTTAGTGGATCAGTTGCTGTGGTGGAATTTTAAGAGGTTTACATTCCACAGTCCAGGCTTGAAAATTGTCAGTATTTGGTTGTGATGTTCTACCTGAACTCTTTAAAATGTTCAAATTTTTGCCAAGAAAGGATACACAGTAGCTTGGATTTTCTTTCCCATTGCTGTAGAAGCTTATTGTTTTAGAATATGAGGCCAAGTTCAGAGTCAGTGTAGGGAGATGACACCAGCTTATTAAAATACTTTTTAAGAGGTTTTGACATGTCTTTAAAAATGGTAATAATCCTCATGACCTAATACAACAGACTCCAATAAAACTGCTTAGAAGGCTGTCTTAGGGAAATTGGAAAATGTTACTTCACAATTTGCAGTATTTTCTGTTCTTCTGTAATGCACATTTCCTATGAAGTGGTGAGTAATGCTACTTAATCTAAGTCAATTAGCCAGATGGTCTGTATTTCATATTTTTTAATTCATTTCCCATCAGGGATACAGTTTGCCTATCCTCAGTATTTCTTATCCTGTACAATTGATTTCTACAGAATTTTAATTTTCTATTACCTCTATTAACTTAGTCAGTGAGCTGAAGTCTGCACTGGAGGAAACTTGCACAGGGGCAATTTTGCTTTTAGCAAGACCTGAGCATTTAACCTTCCACTCAAAAACTATAAGGAAAATATGAGTTCTGCAATCACAGCGTTCATGAAAGAAAGTTATTGAGCTGTTCCTCCAGTGACAGCCTATAAATGGAGCTATAGAGAGGAAGAGAATACAGTAAAGAACATGATGAGATCCCAACATTTAATCTGGTTCAGGGACTGTAGCCAAATTTCGCATGCATTTGACTTCTGTGGGACCCTTTATAGGAAAGCAAGGTAGATGACAACAAAGACTGATGGTAACAAAAGGAAGTGATTTCTGTTCACAGACCAGCTAGTCTTGCTGAAAGACCTCTTTCTTCATAGCCTGCAAAGGTCTATCATTTGCTTGGTGCTTTTTAAATTAATCCAGTGGTAAACTAGTACTGCTCAATGAACTAACTGCAGTCAGGCATTTCACTATAAGCATAACCTATTGCTTTCAGTAAGTTAATTTACCAGACACTACCTGAGAAACTCACTCTGGTATTAAAGGGAAAGCAGAAATAACAGGTGGACCCATGTAATTTTAAAATTTACTGTAATTTTAAAATGGCTCTTCACTTCAGCTGATGTCATATTATTTTAAAATGTCATATATTAATGTGATTTATTAAATAACACCGCTGTGTTTACTGAGCTCCCCTGTGTGAGAGAGACACTGACAGACTGGGGAGAGCCTCCCAGGACCCTTCCCAACCTCCACACTCTGAGTTCCAGGGTCAGAACGCCAAGCTGTGTTGACCCACTGGCCTGGAAATGACCTCGGTCCATGAAGCAGTACATGGAGCTGCACCATGAGCACGGACCTCCTGGGCAGAGGCACCAAAACCCCTTTGGCAGCCTCGATGGGCAGTCAAGGCAATGTCCATATGCCAGGGTGTCCCAGGTGAGGCTTCTCCCAAATGTGGCAGGGTGGGACAGCTAAACTGCTGACACAGCCTCAGGTAGGCTCCCTCCATGGCTTGGGGACAGACTGGCACAGCCAAGCCCCTTAGCAGCTGCCTTTATCATGCCCAGTATTGTCTGCTCTGCAAGGACAACCCACTTGCAGTTTTCAGGCTTTTTATCTCAATATGAGGTATCTGAATATGAGCTTCAACTGCCAAAAGAACCAACCAAAGGACATCTGAGATGCACTTTATTCTCAATGAAAATATGTAATACTTTGATGTGAAATACATTGCTGATGTGAATATTTGATGTGATTATTGTTGATGTGTAGATTTGAATATATTGTTGATGTGAAGTGAGACAATTAATATTTTAATCTGTAAGGGTTTTGATGATCAAGGTGTCAGAGGAATTTTGTCCTTCACTTTCTCTTATCTTGGAGCACAGCTGTCCAGGCTTTTATGGGGAAAGCTCTGGAAATTGGGCAGGCCTTCCGATAGCAAAGGCGTCAGCAGAAGATTCCAGAGCATTATTTTGCTGTAGAGGTGCCTTCCAGAGCCCGTTACAGAGAGCATGCAAGTTCTGGACAGAGTCTCAGATCCCAGATGTCCTCCGCTGCTGTCCAAGCTCACTCCTTCAAGGGAAAGGAAGCTGCTGGCCAGCTGGCTGGCTGGCTGGCTGGCTGGCTGGCTGGCTGGCTTCCCTTGTCTCTTTTTCGGGCAACAGAGGTACCTCTGCCCTTCATCAAGGCTGAGATTATCGCTGCAAGTAATGCAACTGATTGTCCCCATGTTTCCCAACATGACACTTAACACAATGCTGTTACTTCCTATCACCTGGCATTCACTGTCAAAAACCTTGTTGTTCACACCTCAGCCAGTCATCCAGACTCTCATCAATGGGGAAAGACAGTCACAACCAGGGCAGTCTGGCTTGCCTGCATAGCTTGTTCCAGGTGGAGAAGAAACACCCTTTGGAGGTACCAGTGTATCTTCAGTTGCAGTGCAGAGAATTTCTATGGCTCTGTCTTCAAGGTAAATTTAAGGTAAGTGATACAAACCCACACTCTTAGGCTTTCTACTACCAGATCACACAGAAGAATACTATTACTTCCACAAAAATGCTTATGGAAGCTAGTTTTTATTACCACATTTTCTGATAGGTGAATGTTTCTTTTTCCATCTGATAGGAATTAAACAATCCCAGCATTAGAACAATGCAAATGCCTTAAATTTAGCTATTAAAGCCAGCACACTTCTTATTCTCTTCCAATTGAGGCTGTTCCCTTTCAACTGGAATAGAGAATAGCATAACCCAGACACTCAGATTTTTGTTGACTGCAGTGAGAGACTGGTGATCCAAAGACAAACTTAGCCTTTGTGGGAGCTGTCCTGCACGTGTCCTCTTGCAGCACAAGGAACTGGCTTACCCAGAGGAAGCTGTGGGTAATACCTCATTCAGAGTAAGTCCAGATGTGTGCCACAAGAAGAGGCAAACTGAAATAATTAAGGCTCACAACCAGCATCTCACAGCCACCACTGTGAGGTAATTCTATTTCTGGCACAGTCTGATGCTTTCATCTGTGTTGGTCTTTAGCGCTGGTGCATATGGAATGGACGAGGGAGTAGAAATGCTAAAAATACCACAAATGTGACACAGATGAACTTTAAATTAATAATCCTCCATTTCTATATGGGATCATCAATGCACAAGCAACCAGAGTGAAACCAGAAGGTGTGCAGGGCAAAGACAAGCATTTTTCTCCTACTCAAACCAGGAATGTATTTATTAATATACATTATAAGCATTTCTATTTTAAACACCTCCATGTACTGGTCAATGACGCAACATTTTCAGAGGTAAGCAATGAACAGTAGAAATGTTTCAAGGGTGGAAAGGCTTCTACATTACAGATCCCGCACTATCTGCACATCTGCAGAGGAACTGAAAGAGGGAGCGCACCAAGACTGTCCTTTGGCCCTTCAGAACCCCTAGTACATTATCCCACAGGAGTCCTTCACTCCAGGAGAGAAAAGTAGATGAGAACAGGATCAGAGGAAGGGCTCACTAAAGTCTTACTGAGGACCAGGATCAATAAATCTTTAGTACAAATCCGAGGAACATTGTAGAAACTTCAAAGCCCAGAGGAGCATTGCTTTGCTTTATGTTCACGCACAACCTTTTGCTAGTATGATTCAGTCAATGTGCCAGTTGCTAACATAAACTTGTGTGGCCTTCATGTAATGCTAGCCGTTGTTGTCCCATGGTTGTTCCACCCAATCTTGTGTTGCTTTGGTACCCTGATGCCTTGCTCATAGAGCTGACCTCCCTCCACTCTTTCTCACATCTGTGCCATCCGTCTGTTCCAAGGGGCTGCCCATATGCTTCTGGTTCCAAAAAATTCCTCGTGACAGGAGGCAGCAGAAATGCAAGATGGGCAGCGTTACAGATTGAAGCTGGTGCTCAACCTAGGCATGATTTCACCCAGACTGGGTGGTGGTTATTATCTCTGCTCCCTACCTAGTGCCCTGAGGAAGTCGGAAGCTTATTTCCTTGACTTTTTCACTATGTTCTGCCAGCAGAGCATTTGGATTTCCTTGAAAAGGTGGATATCTTCTAATTAACAATTTTCACGTGGTCACATTTCAAGATTCCTGTTTCCTGTGGACTTCTCATTTTTTTGTTTGTCTGAAGATCAAGCAAAGCAGGAACCAATTCCAGAGGAACAGGACACAGAGCTGAAGCTGTGCTATTCTCCTGCAACCTCAGCTAGGCAGAGAGTAAAATCAAGCTTCCTGAAGAGGTCAAGTACTTTTCTTTTGTGACTCAAGTATGATTTCTAAAAGGGAAATAAAAATTCCTGGCTCTCACCTGACATTTCCAGCATTCTGGCTCCAGTTCTCTTTACCAGCCCGTGTGGTGGGAGCACACGTTGGCACCGGTATTCTCAGGGGCTGCCATTCTTTGCTGTAACCTTCTGGCCATAGACAGGATACTCGTGGTCTTCAAACTCTAAGTCTGTTAGCAAGCCAGTAGCTTCAGGGAGAACTAGGATGTGAAAGCATCAGTAAGGCATCTGCAAAGTTCAGGGCTGCAGAGCAATGGAGGTGTTGCAGACTGGAGAACAAGTACAGACAGGGAGGATGCAGGGCATCGGTTCTCTCTTCCTCGTTTTGATGGGGACATGGGCTAAATTCCCAGCTCTGGGAGACCTCTGGATCTCACTCTGGTTCTTAAAAAAACCACATTTTGTTCCTTATAGCCACTGGAGAATACTTTTAAAATGTAACTTAATTTTGATTAGTGTTAACTATAGTCCACAAAATCATCCTTCTGCTAGCTAAAGTGATGGCTGTTCATTTTAACTCTACTTAATGCTAGTCTAAGGAAACTCAGGATCGCCACTTCAGGCTGCAGTCTGGTCTGCTACTCCTACATCATTAAAGCTTCACTAAAGTTGTAGTGTTTAACAGATGCTGCTCTCTTAATTTCTGGCCAGGTTTCTGAACAGTTTCCTTCCCTTAGGAACTCCTACACAGAGTCAAGGAAAGCATATTGAGAGGGAGAAACATTTTCTTCTTGGAAAAGACCAAAAAAAAAAAATCTTTCAATCAGTGCAGCAAAAAGCTGTTAGATGCAATGCATGCTCACTTCCCTGTCACCTCAAGAATGAAGAGAGCCATGGTTTCCTTAGTCTTCCAGATATATAAATCTAAATCTGACATTTTTATGCTGTAAGTTGGGACTTTTTGCTGTGGTAAAGATTTGTGAAGTTTCAAATCATACCCCAAACCACAAACACTATGCTTTAACCTTTCAAAAATGAAGTGGCAATACCTATGAGCATTTCTGTATCGATTTAATGAGGATCAAAAAGCCTCACTTGTTGTTAGTAGCACTTTATGAGCAGCACATTGACCTCAGCCTTTCTTGGTGGACCGTTCAGTTTAACAGCACTTCTCGAGCTAACCTCCTATGAAGATGAGGCCCTGGAGATGGGACCCATTGGACTTAATTTTAGAAGTCTCAGTTCAGTGTCAAAGTCTGAACTAGTCACAGTTGGCTTCCTAACAGAGAAATAGGTACCTCCAGAGGATGATTCATCTGGCCTATTTTAAGACTAAATGAATCACTACCCAGAGGTACCTGTTTGTCTCTTTTTTATTATAAAGGGAGCCTGAAATGATGAGCTGTAGACCTAAATGTCAGGCTTCTAAATTCTTTAAAGTGAGAATTTAATCCCTGCCTTGGATATCATCACAATCACTGAAATTCAGAAGCTTAGAAAGAATGGAAGTAATAAAGTTGGAGTTCATAGATAAAGCTTTTTTTTTTAATTATTATTGACAAATAATGGAAACACTCTGTTTTAAAGCCCCTTAAGGTAAATTTGATCCCTTTTTAGAAAAGACTGATTTCCCTGGCTTTCCCTTGTTAATGAGAGCTACCAATCTCTTCTCTAATAGGGCCATTCAGAAGTTACTTTTTTTTTGTACGGGGGTGATTAAGTTTCTTTAAAATGTTAAAGAGTTTCTAGTGTATACCTAGATACACCCAGCCATAACTTTCTGCTCAGAGAATTAAAGAACTGATTTGACGTTCTTCAAAACTGAGGTGGTAGAAAATTCTGGTTGAGAGTAATCAAATAGTTTCTGAGAAATTGATGTTAGAAGGAATAGATCTGTCACTGATACATTAAAAAGTTTTGCTAATCAAAGGTGGATTTAGATCTTTCGATCTCTTCTGGATGTTTCCATCCCCTTGACTGCTCTCAATGGTAACAAACTATTCATGTCATGAAGCTTCAGTGTATAAAGTTTTCTTGTGGGTAGAGAGAGAGAGGGATGATCGATTATTTCCAGTCCTTTTTTTCAGACTGATTTTTTGGCTGTACTAACCTGGCAAAATTAACGACATGTAGCACTGAATGTCCAACTCCAGCCTGTAAAGGTTAGAACATCTCCTCGCTTCCTGGGTTTATCAAATAGCTGTCAGGGATCAGGTGCCAAAAAGATGGTGTATCAGCTCAGCTTTCAGCAATATTTGGATTCTGAGTGAAAAATCACTGAAATAAGTGGAAGAAGTTCCAGGAACAGCCACATGCTATTAATAGCATTTAACCCACTTCCTGTATCTCCATTATGTAAAACAAGAACTGAAGTTTTAAAAGCATTACCAGGATTAGCTTTTATTTATTGTGATCATTTGGTGGTGCATTGCTTCCAAACAAGGTGTTATATACAAAGTAAATTAGCTGAGCATCTCTTAAGCCCCCCATTTGTCCAATTAAAATCATTTGAGCCACCTCATTCGTTTCCCACACTTTTAATACCATTAGAGAGTGTTGAGAGAAAGGTAAAGCTAACAGCAGCCTGCTGCCCTTAGACGATCAGCTAATGATTCACACATGGTATTTTAAGAAATTCTGATTTATACAAATGTAGTTTCCAAAGTTTATGTTCAGATAGCAAGGATTTATACTTTTTCTGGAGGATGTGAGCTTTTTTATGCTATTCCCTCTCACTCCGTGACTTCATTCTGGTATGATCAGTAAGGAGGATAGAGCACTGGCAAGAATTCTGTTGCAGTATTTCTTTGCACACTCTTATCCTTCCTTCAGTACCTTACAGTGCATTAACAAACTATCTTTCAGTGCCTGACAGTAAAATAGTAAAGAAGGAGTAAAGGAGTAAAATATTTTTAGTGCCTTCTTCCATATGAACAGTCATTGTCTAGAAGAGAAACAAGTTATCAAGGAAGTGGTTTAATTAATGTTTTTGCAGTGTTTTGAAGAGTCAAAACACCCTTTCAAGCTATAGGTATTATTAATAAATATGGGAATAGCTGGTGATCCTATGAGTTAAATACAGTGCAGAAAATTACATGACCTGATAGACAAAAATCTAGACCTGAATACAAAGACACAAGAAGGTCCTCAGGTAGGGGCAGGGATTTTGCTATTCACAATGCTGCTGGCTGAGCATACATGCTTCTTTATTTTTTCACAAGAGTTAAAACAAACGATGTAGCTGATTCCAGTTATAATCAAGTTAAACTTTTCCTCTACTTCCAGAATGATACCTGATTGTCTGTGATGGACAACCAGATTTATTTTTTTTCCCTACAGAAATGTTTGCCATTGGGCTGGCTGGTTACATCTTATGGGCCTTTTGCACTTACCTGATTCTGTAACTTGGTAACAGCACCACACACCCACGTTGTTGAACCTCATCTTAGAGAGAGTTACGAACACACTGGCTTGACAATTAATGATTATGTGTCCATACTTAAGTAACCACACATCCAGGCTTTCAGAAAAGCAGACATACACCGTAGTCATAGAATAAACCCATGCCATTGAATTGCACTTTTACAGGGCTTACAAGCTTGGGGGATGATCATGTTACACTTTCTCTTTGCTTCATCCCTTCAATGGGGGCATCTGTTTATGAACCTTCAGAATTCATCCTGGACATCAGGTAATAATCAAATGTCTTTGAACAAAGGTGTTAAGAATATTTTAATTTTAAAAATATTTTCATTTAAAAAAATTTTTTAGCAAGTCAAATATGATTTTAACAAAATGTCCTCAATTTACTTGTCAATGGAAAGATGGGTTTTTTTAAACTATTTTTCTATTTATTTGTTTTGATTGCTTATTTTAAATTCTTGCAGTGGGAATCAAGAGACACGTGTGTTCCTAGAAGGGTCATTTAGTGTGCAATATCATCTGGGAAAAACAGTTCAGTGCAAATGGAAAATATTCAGTATTTGTCCACTGCTCCCTTCCTTGACTAAAGATTCCCACAGAATTTAATGGATGACACCTTCCTACTGACTCTATTTTGTTTAATATTTTTATCATTACATTTTGACAATATTTAATGAGAAAAAAATGGGAAAAAACCCCACAACTCTCCATTGTAGTTAGAGGAAATTAATGGTTGTTTCAAGGTGGGGTGCTCTTTAAGGTGCAGAGCATAAGGAAAGGCATCGCCCAACTCTGCCAGAGACTTGTATGTGATAGCTGTGGTGGCAGAGGTCATAAGTAGCTGGGTCTGTCTTAGAATCAATCCAGCTGCAGTAGCTGTATGACACACTGACTCTGCATCCAGCTGCCCCACACCCTCTCTCCCCATTTAGGTGCAGAAGGCTCAGTTCCAGTTGTCAGCTCTGTCTTCCTCTCTTCCCCTTTCCCCCACCATCTCCCTTCAACTCCGTAGGCAGCTCCACGGGGCTTCATCCTCCACAGTGTCACCTGCCATGCACCAACAGCGACAGGAGCCGATACCACTGCAGGCAGTGACATCTCCCTGCACCAGGCAGAACCTCCTAATCAGTGCACACAGCCCTGTGCAGCACAGCCATCTAATTGTTCACCTTCCAATCTTTCCTGCCCTGGGGAGACAGTGCTCCGAAGAACAACACATACAATTGAAGCCCTCAAGACCTGGAAACTTGCCATATGCATCTGACAGGACTGCTGGTCCAGGGGCTGAGGCAGACCTGCTGAAAGAAGCAGGTTCGACATGTCTGAGCTCTTAATCTCTCCTCCTTTTGTTTGCTAGTTCGTGGTTATTTGACATCGTCCTCCTAAAGCACAGCACTTACGCCAATATCGCTGATGTTAAGAACAGCAACAACAATATTTAACAATAATCCTTTGCATTTCTAGGGTGTTTTCCATCTATGGAGTTCAAATGCCTTCAGAAAAATTGCTAATGTCAGTATCCCTGTTGTACAGGTCAGAGAACTGCAAAGCAAATAGAAAACATCTCATCTCCCTTCTGTTCATTTAAGCTATTTTAAAAGCAAGAAAGGAAGGAAGAGAGTGTGTGTGTGTGAGAGAGAAAGGGGAAGGAAGGAAGGAAGGAAGGAAGGAAGGAAGGAAGGAAGGAAGGAAGGAAGGAAGGAAGGAAGGAAGGAAGGAAGGAAGGAAGGAAGGAAGGAAGGAAGGAAGGAAGGAAGGAAGGAAGGAAGGAAGGAAGGAAGGAAGGAAGGAAGGAAGGAAGGAAGGAAGGAAGGAAGGAAGGGAGGAAGGGAGGAAGGGAGGAAGGGAGGAAGGGAGGAAGGGAGGAAGGGAGGAAGGGAGGAAGGGAGGGAGGGAGGGAGGGAGGGAGGGAGGGAGGGAGGGAGGGAGGAAGGAAGGAAGGAAGGAAGGAAGGAAGGAAGGAAGGGAGGGAGGGAGGGAGGGAGGGAGGGAGGGAGGGAGGAAGGAAGGGAGGGAGGGAAGAACAGTTGAAGCTCAGCCTTGTCATTAGGGCTTCAGTCCCAGGTAAAGGTAATGGAATGATATCGAGCACAATAAATAAGTTTTAATTCACAGTAATGCAATTAATGTTGATCCACATAGATTGATGGTAAGGAATTGTTGTCGAACTAACCTGATACATACTTTCTTTTTATGAAGTTAGAACTTTGGCTGATAAAGGTAATTGTATTTGCATTGGTTTCTATGAGGTATTTGGTTTGATGGTGTACAACCTTATGATTAAAAATGAAAACAGTAGAAAATCAGCACAATGGGTGTTAAATGGAGCACATGCTAGGTAATTGGTTATTCGAAATATGTGAGTAAGAAGTCATCAGTAAGCAAGTATCATACAAAAGGTCCTGAGTGGATCTGTTCCCAGGCTTTACAGGGCTTTTTATCAGTACAGCAATTTTATCAGTGCTCTGAAATGAACATTTATCCCCCCCTGCCCCCCAACTGATTACACCTGTAGATAATCTGAAGATTAGTGGAGTAGCTAATAATTAAAGAGGTGGATAAGTGAGATGGGGCTGTCTTAACTTACTGGCAAATTAAGTGCAAGCAAAACCATTGTATTTTTAATAGATGTGATTGTGACAACATACATATAGGAAGACAGGAGGCAGATCACAATTAACATATTTTACAGGGTGGTGCAGAGTTGCATGTAGTGAGGTGGTGAAGAATCACTTGAATATTTGGGGATGCACTGCCCAGAGGCCTGAAGGAATAAGCATGGGGAAGGGGACTCAAGTAAGAATAAAACCAATGCTCAGTGGTGGTTCATGGAAAACCTGAAGATCATCTGCAGTTATTTCACAACCATATTTTAAAAACTCACACAGGCACATCCCCCAACACAGATGGAAGTGACAAAATCAGCAAAATGAAGAAATGAAGAAAAAGCCAGTAGCAAGCACACATTCAAAGCTTAATTGGATTTCTAGTTTTTGTGAATAAGAACTCATAGAAGTCCTGAAGACCTTTTTTCCCTAGAAATCTTTGGCAATCACTAAATTTGAAGAGATTGAGACACTCTGGTTAGCATATCTTTGCCTATTTTATCACTTTTTTTTGAATACTGAGGCCAGTTCATTTGTAAACTACTCAAAAATAATGTTAAGACATCAAAAAAGACACAGGGGCGCGACATAAGGATTGGAAAATACGCTTTATAATAAAAGACTCAAGGACCTCTGCCACCTCAGCTGATTTAACTTACTGCAGAAGGCTGAGTCAAGATTTGATCAGTGTATAAGTTACCAATTGAAATTTTGATCAACCAGGAATGTCAATATAATTATTTAAAACTGAGTAATAGGAAATTTAGCTTGTATAAATTCAGACTAGAGATAAAAATAGTTCATAGTGTATAGGGCAAACAATGCCTGGAACACATAACCAAGGGTTACAGGTAAATTTCCCAAGTATGGAGATTTTTTTAATCAGTATATGACTGTTTTCTAAAACACATCCTCCCTAGTTGATCTTTGACAGTTAGACCTGAAATGGGAGTTAGTCTGATGGAAATCCTAGGAACTGAATATTAAAGGAATACCCTGTGTGGTGCCATTCAAAACCCATGCTAGCTGGCTACGCCTCTGTTGAGCAAATGATTTCTCAACCTGAGTGAACGTAAGTGAACATAGGTGGCCCCAAGAGACTCACTCAAGCCCACAACAGGACAGGCAGCGCTGAAACTTCAATATCCATCACTGCAGCGACTTACCTTGGTCCACTGTACCTCAGCTATACTGTTGTTGTCCTTGTTTCCTTACTTAAGGACCTAAAGCAGCCCTGTTTCAAGTAATGTTGCCAACTACTGCAGTGGGAATTGAGTTGGGTATTGAGGCTACAAAATGTAACTCCCGTTTCTGCCACATTTCTTCTTTCCTAATAAATGTTGTGTCCTTTTATTACACCTTGAATTTGAAACACCTGTCTCTCTGAGCCTTCTTAAGAATCTACAAACTGTGTATAAAAATAATAACCTCATAAAGCAAACACAAGAGGAAGAAGTAGTAAAGAATTACAGAAATGAATGTTATAAAAAGTTAAACTAATCCCCTGAGGAGGAGAGAACCACATTTTTCAAAAGTATTTCTGACTATGCTAAAGAATTTGCAGTTTTAAATCCCTTCATGGCAGTCACTTTACCAACAGACAATAAAGCTGCAGTTTAGAACAGCATTCATCTTTTGCAAAAGGCAGCAGAGAGCTTTTGGTGGGTTTTAAACACCATTCTTTTTCTTGTAGTACCAACTACTCCATGAGGGAGGGAGAAAGTGCCATTACAGCTTTCAATTACCTGGATGTGGCCAACAAACTTTTTTTTTCTCCTTCCTACCGCATCACATCTTGTCTTTCCCTCTGGTCTCTGGGGGCGTACTTGCATATTTGTTCATCCTTGTCATGATGTTTGAGCTACAGTAATGCACTTTGTTGTCTTCCAGACCCAACAGAGCTTTCCACAGCCAAGCCCCAGCCTGAGCAGAGGGAAGCTTGTCTGTCCGTGTAATAGATGTATCTCAGTTCAGTTTATTTATGTCTTATCTTTTTAGATGCTAAAGTCTCTAAAGATAGGGCTTATCTTGCTTTTGTGTGTGAGCAAAAAGCTCCTTATATCTGACATCATATGTCCTATCAGAAACTTGTAAATGTCCTGCAATCACCTGAATGTTACAGTAGAGAGGTGTTTAAAAAGGAGGAAAATAAGAGAGTAGTAGACTGGGGAAATATTGCAAGAGAAACAATCAATACAGGAAAAAATGATCTTTGACTTGGTGCCAAGTCAAGGTTAAGGAGCATACATGTTTTTCCCCACGGAGTCTTACCACCCTGATTTCATGTGAGATAGAGTTATTTTTCTTCATAGTAGCAAGGATGGAGCAATGCTTTGGATTCCTGCTGGAAACAGTGTTGATAATATAGAGATGGTTTTGTTATATAGAGATGTTTTCGTTACTGCTGAACAGTGCTTACGCCGAGTCAAGGTCTTCTCTGCTTCTCACCCCACCCCACCAGTAAGTAGGCTGGTAGTGCACAAAGAGTTGGGAGGGGACACAGCTGGGGCAGCTGACCCCAACTGACCAAAGGGACATGCCATACTTTATGACATGATGTTCAGCATATCCAGCTGGGGGAAGAGAAAGGAAGAGACAGGGGGATGTTTGGAGTGATGGCGTTTGTCTTCCCAAATAACTGTTGTGCGTGATGGAGCCCAGCTGTCCCAGGGAAGGCTGAACACCTGCCTGCCCATGGAAAGTGGTGAATGAATTCCTTGTCTTGCTTTTGCTTGTGCACGGCTTTTGCATTCCCTATCAAACCCACAGATTTGTCTCTCTGTAACCCTTCTGATTGTCTCCCCCATCCTGATGGTGGGGAGTCAGCCAGTGGCTGTGTGGTGCTTAATAGCTGTCGGGGGCTAAACTGCGACACCTACATGGGATTGAGGTGTAGGACTTTCACATTTGGGTGAAATGAGTCATTTAAGGATTAAGATTGTCTGTCTGTCTATCTACCTACATACATATTTTTCTGTGTTTGTCATTATTGCAGCTACTGAGTGCCTTACAGGCTGTAACATATGTATCCTCAGAATAGCTGTCAGTTAGGTAGGTCTCCTGCCACTCTTTTTTTTTTTTCTTCATGGCCAAATGTCTTAAAAAAACAGTTTGAAGATAAAAAGAATCTCATTTGACCCTTCAGTAATTAAGTTTTTGGTACTTCCTCCCTGTTACTCACTCTTCTCTCCATCATTTTCAACAGCCCCTTGATCTGAACCACAAAGAAGAGGTCGTCTTGCCTGGGGCAGGAGAAATCCTGCTTCACTGAGCTGAATATTAGGATCCCATAAAAAAAAGCAACCAAGGTGATTCATCAAAGCTCAAGATAGCTGTTTCGCTTAAGCCTCCTGGAGGTGGTGTACAGACAGGGCAGCGTTAATAGATCCTTAATGACAACCCCCTTTAAGGTGTGATTTTTTAATTTTGCTGGTAAAGAAGCAAAGAGATTCTTTACCAGATAGAGCCACAACCTAGTTTTTTCCTAATATAATGTTATCTGTTTATTCTCAAACTTGTTTTCTGCCATGTATCACTGGTTTGCCCTCATGTACACACTAAGGACATGTAAAGTGGTGGCTGGTTGGAAAACTATTGGGAAAAATATAAGAGTACTTAAAGTTTCTACCTGAGATTAGAAGGCTGTTGCATAGTGATGGATCCTAGTAAGAATGGGCAAAAGGCATGAACATGTGGGGAAAATTTGTCATCGTTATTAAGTTCTTGGAATCCAAACTACCCAAATGATTAAGTGTCCTGGTTTTCCAGACTACTAGTGCCCAGTCATTTCTGTTTAGCAAGGTCTTTAGAGAGGTGTCACTGTAGCCAATAAGATATGCAAAGTCATTCGTTTACTGTAAAAATGGAGGTAACCATGGCAACTATGTTTCCTTTGGGTGTTTATAGCAAATTAGACAAGTAATGACAACATGTAGAGTCTTATAGATGGGGGGGAGGAAAAGATAAAAAGACAAAATTGTATTATTTTCGTTGTCAAGGCACAAAGGGAATATGCCTGCACCACTTGCTTGGCAGGAAGGAAGAGGTGGTGGTGGTCCTTCAGTTAAAAAGAGTTTTATATTTTTATATCTTAGTTCATTTGCTTATTAAAGGCAATTCAATGAAATAGTTTTCATCCTTTTCATGTATAAGGAAAAAACCTGAGGGCTTAAAGATTTTCTTCTTTGGGTGATCTTTTACTGCCACCTTCTTACTGTTAAACTTTAGAAGTAGATTGAAGGCTCGGGGATTTCATCTATACAGCTTATACAGACAGAGCTGAACTTCCATTTGGGCTAACTACAAAAGCAGAAATGTGGGGACATTTATGGCAGACAGCATCTAATGTGCTTTGTTATAAATTCACGTCTCTGTTCATGGATCAATGAGCCCTGCAGAGACATAAAGCTAAGCAACTGGCTGGGATGATATGGACCAGGCCATCAAGCTAAATTTCATGCAGAGGTGAGCTTAAAGGTGGTATGATGTTATGTGGATGTGACACTATCTGAGTGAGCATCTTCACAATGTACATTGTTTGCCGTTATAATCATCTATGCCCAGTACAGAATCTGAAAGATGGAAATGGACATAATGGGATGGCATGGCCTGTTTTCAGTCTGATTGTTTAAAACCCCTGTATGCATATTCAATTTACTGATAATTTCATTGAAATAGAAAACAGGTGTTCAGGAGGAAATGAATGATTCATATGTTGCTGTTCTGGTTTGGGGGTTTCTTTTGTTCCTTCCAAAGAGAAGGTAACACATCAGTACCTCAAAAGCTGTCTACAGTCTACAAGGGGCTGAAAATCCTTATTAGGAAAGAAAAGAAGGCACAAAAATAACTTCTTTTCCCCCCTCTAATAGATTGCTTCTATGCTACCTGTACATTTTAGACATAGACAGAAAAAATATATTTCCTGGCATAGAATGTGATAAGAACTTTGCAATCAGCTATGCTAAACTTCTGGGAACAATAATTGGACCGAGGTGAGGCGGATTTGCTTTCCAGCTCACAGAGGCTCTGTTCTTTGTCACCTTTCCTATCCAAATAAATTTGGAAAAACAGAATAAAGCTGCAAAGTTCTGCCTACTTTCCAATCAAAACAGTGAATTCCTGCATTTGGGTTTGAAATCTTAGGTTAGATTGACACAGAAGACTGATAAATTAGAGCTGTATCTCAAGCTTGCAAATTAGCCAAGGAGGAGAAATGAATGGTGTGTGATAAGGATTTTCATTAAAACTCCTTAACATGCTTCAAGTTTCATCACGTGCTGGGAAACGGGTGAAAAGGGCTGAACATACAGCAGTGGAGGACAAGTATTTAAATTTCAATAGATGCAATGCTCTCCAAGAAAATCAAAAGTCCCCTAAATAAAACAAATGCGTATGTTTTGCTGCAACCTTATACAGCTGAGCTATGTTGTTCTTAATATGTTGAAACATCCTGGACAATAACTAAAATCTGTACTTGGGGGTTAATAATTTAACATGAGAAGACTGTGGTTGTGATTCCTGAGGCTGAAAAAGCCTTCTTTCTCTATCAGGCAAGTTGGCCTCTGCTTTTTCCCCATTAGGCAAGGCCCTAAATGACCCAATAACATGTATTTTCTTTGCTTTGTTATTTGTATAGCTTCATCATACTCTTATCTGAACAGCTGATTGACCTTTACAACTCTCTCCGAGCTGGGAAAATAGTATTTGGTCAGATATACGTATTTACATGGAGATGAGACACGCTTAAACAAGAGATCAAAAAAAGAATTTCACTGTCTATAATATTGGTACCTGGGAGTGCCAAGTGCCTGGCTTCACAGTAGGGGGACTGGGAAGAATTACAGACATCAGGTGGGATAACTAAACCTTTCATCATGCACCCACCAGATGAGGGGACATGCAGAGACTAAAGCTGGCCCCGCAGAAAATGCTGAGGAGAAAGGTGTACTATAAACCCCATAAAAACCCAGGATTTAAAAATTATTGTTACACCTGTGGGGACATCTTTTAAAATCAGTGTAGTCATCTAATTCAAAATATACAGACACTGGAATCTGGCTTGGGGTCATCTCCCTGTGTGAATGTCCCGCTTACTGAGCTTCAGACTGTGCAGAGAAAAACTCCAGATATATAATAGGATAGCAGTGGTGAAGATTAGAGAGTTTGGAGAAATCAGCTTGCCATGGCGAAGTTCAAAGCCTTATTCAAAGTGTACTAACTTTGTCCAAAGAATGCTTCATTAGATTAGGGAGCAAAACCCAATTCTGTGCACATTCTTCTGGAAACTTAGCCATTTTTGCACACAGGCTGAAAGACAAGCACGAGTCTTGTAGAACTTTGCACGACCGCAGTGCTACAGAAACACACAGAAATCTCCATCCTAATGATGCTCTTAAGGTCATGGAAATCTAGATCAAAATAGGAACTTAAATCATGCCTCAAAAAACTTGGCTAGCACCATAACAGTGACCACATATTATAGTTTTTCAGCTTAATCCTTCATGTACATACACATATGTTCGGCCCTACACATCACCTTAGTTACATGTCATCTGACACATCATTCCAGTCTTGTTGAGTTGATGATTTTGGAAGATGTTTAGGAACAAGGCTATTAATATGTATAACTATGTACCGAATTGGGCTGAGAACTGTCCAAGTGAAAGCCTAAGTAATGTTCTAAACTGGACAGATGGATATGATACGCTTTTGGCAGGCTTCCGCATTTCCCCCTCAAACAGGTCACAACTGCTTATAAAACAGGGTTTTACTGCAGCATTCACTTATATGATTTATTTTTCCTATGCTTAGAGTTTATAACTCATTTGCTCCATTTCCTGTTGGTATCTTCTTCCCTCTATTTATCCCAAATCTGTTTATGTCTATACATATATTCCTTTATGTAAATAAATATACATGTTCTCTTCCAAATACTTATGTTTTCCTATGCTCTTTTTTTCTTGTATCAAACTGTTTAGATAAAAATTAGGAAGACAGTAAATTTTAGCTGATTTGATTGCATTCTGCCACGGCGATTGCATTTTGCCATACTGCAGTATGCTGAATGTTGTGAGCAAAGAATCGTGGCAGCAGGTGAAGGCCAAATGCATAACATTTACCACATATTAACATTGCAAACCTGGGAAGGAACATTAGAGGAGAGCAAAAGAGGTCAGAGACTGAATTCTGGTTCCTTTTTATTTTTATTTATTTATTTATGCATTTATTTTTTCATATAGAGGATGGTCATGGCATGAGCCCTTTTCTTGATTATGGTTGCCTGGTTCAGATTATGGATGTAGGGTGACTCCACAAATCTCAGGAGAGCCTCCCTGCTACTTCACACTATACCATGTGAGAACTGGTCTGGTAGTGGATTTTTGTGCCCATACAGTGTTTGGTGAAACATCCAGCTGTAAGTCATTATTCTTTTTTCAGACAAGCCTGCTGTTTTCCTGCAGGAAATAACAGTTCCACCATTCTGACTTTGGTAGTACTCTCCTACAAATGGATGGAGGTACCAGCTACAATTTTATCTCAGGTAATTGGCAGTAGCAGAACTCAAGGTGTTAAAGGAAGCATTTCAAAAACATATTTTACTGGAGGAGGTTTGAGTACAGAACTGTGAGCCAGGTATCTTTATCGATGCCCTCAGCCTCAGCTGAAGTCAGTAAAAGGCCTCCTTATGGGGAAATGGAGCAGGCCCTACATACCTACCTGTGCTCTTGGAAAAATGGCTTTCTCCACGATGATTCCTGCCTTTACGGTGAGATGAAACAGAAGGAAGGGATATCGAGGTATTTTCCCTCACTTCAGAATTCACAGTAAGCCAGGACCCCTCTGCAAGTTTCACTTCAATCTAAATGCTTTTCTGTAGACCTAATGCATTGATGAAAACACCCATGCAAGCAACCTTACTTCATGACATTTATATTGAATGGTAGCTTTTAAAAAACTACCTGGAAAAGCTCCTACCATGTGCATCTAGTTCTGCATTAAAGAAAATGAGACTGACCCATGAGAGCAATTGTAATTTTTTAGTGTTGCTTTCCATAAAAAAACAGTTCCACATCCCTTGCACACTTAAAGGCACCAGGTAGCTTTAGATTCTTACCTCTGTTCTTACACCTATATATTCAGACTACCTATACATACTCAAAAAGATCCATTTTCTCCAATACATGAGAATTCATTTAAATTGCTGCAGAAATCTACTTCTGTTTGTCCATAGACCAGAATAACACCTCTGCAAAAGGTATGAAGGAAAGTTTTGGGTTGTTCCAAGTGGCTGTTCAATAGCTTAAAAAAATTAACTTTCCTTGCAGCTTGTATCAAATTGGAGACTATTAGTGGGTTTTCTGAAATTAATTCCATAGACACAGTACAGTGAAGAATAAATTGCACAGAAAATAGCAGTAGCAGCAGAAGTGGAATTAGCTAACAGGTTTTCTCTTCAGAGAACTCTGTGGGTATAGACACGTGCTGGTGACCCCATTTGCTTTGTATTAGTGACCCCAGACAAACAACAGGATGCTGTGGGAAAACTTGTGTTGCCATATTCTACCTCTTGTGAGGAGAAACAGCATCAGTTTTCAAGACTGTCTTTATTACACAGATAAAGCAGAACAATAGATGAAGTACTAACCCTGCACTACTGCTATGTGAATAACCAATTTTTCAATTTTCTGGCAGTTCTGAATTTGGTTTAGGTTGACCTATAAAGTAATTCTTCATACCAAGTACTCAACTCACTAAAAGCAGAAGGAAAAACAATTCCAGCACTGAATGATGCATTTCTTCAAAACAGTTGGTATTTCATTGCATAGTTTAAATAAATTTTAAATTGCATTAGAATTTTTTTACGGTTTATTTTGGAAATTTTGAAAGCAGAGTGTTTGGGGGGTTTTCAGACATTTTAGGATTTTTGAAGCAAATTATTTATGTCATGTTTGTCCATCAAAATATAGGGGGGAAAATGAGATGTTACTGGGGAAAGAAATATCTTCTTACACCATCCACAGGATCATCAAGCAGTTTCAGTTAGAGGACTATATCTTTATCAGAACTGATCATATCCATTTTCCCCCCTCAAAACAGCTGTGATTGTGTGTTTTGCAACATACCCAGTGTCCTTCCCAATATCCCATTTGCTCAGCATCCCTGTAGTCACTACAAAAATTGCTAATGTCAGAACAGGCAGGGCCCCCAGTGCAGGCTGCATTTGCACATCTGGGATCTTCTTACCTGTCTGAATAAATGAATGGAAAGAAGAAGGAATGAGCATCGAGTGATCTTCTGGCTTTGCATGATTCACTAAGAGAACCAGATATTCCCACTGCAAGTGGCTCAAAGGCTGTACATAGGGAATTGTATTATTTTTTGCTTTGTAGTGTTAAACACAGAAAAGTAGCTTTATGGTTCAGCTTATTTGGTAATCCTTTATTAATTATGGGAATATATGTGAATGTAAATTGAAAGCCTTTTAACTTCCCATTTTTCTGTGTACACATTCTTCTTTAGCCAAAGAGACACCAAGTGTGGGATACATCTCACCTGATCTTACAAGAGTAAAAAAAAAGCTAATTCAAAGCTAGTCCCCGTGGGCTTCCTTTATAATTAGTAGAAAGACATAGGCACCTTCACAGAAGGATTCATTTCAGAAGAATTGTTCTGATGCCTACATTAGGACAAGATGAATAGCCTTCTGAAGGTGTCTATATTTTTCCATTGATTTAAAAGGGACCCTAGTGTGACTTAGATGACTGAGGCAAGAAGTGAGATTAATCCTGCCTTGAACCTAAAGCAACGATATGGCTTCACTTCTATAAACGTACATAGACTGCAACAAGGCTAAGGAAATTTCCATTACAGTTCAATAATTTCCAATTCTACATATTTTCTGAAGAACAACACATTTATAAACATCTGCTAAGGTATTTCTTTATATTTCTATTATATATGAGAAAGTAAGAGAGCAGGACCTTCCTCTTTCCCACTTTGTCCTCAACAGGGTGCTTCTGAGTACTTGCATTTACATTTTGCCTGACTGACTGAGCCAATTCTAGTATGCAGAAAAGCAGTGCTGAACTTCAAGGGGGAGCAGGATCATCCAAAAAAGAATGTCCTTAACTTCTATAAAAGGAAAAAGGATGGCTTTATTACTAAGCTTTTGTAGTCAGACCAGGGTGCCAGGGTGAACTAATGAATGCCACTTTTGAAAGGCTGTGCATGTATCCTCACCTGGGAAGTGTCTAACAGTGGGTGCAATTATCTTTTCCATGATGGCATATCATTAGTTTTCACTTTAATTGTCACACTAGTCACTTGACTAAGATTTATTTGATGTCCAATACGACAAGCCAAGCTCTGGAAATACTTGTGAATTAGAAAGAGTTATACTTTTCCAGAGACAAGGACTACTGGATCTCTATGCCAAGGTTTAATTACACATAGATTTACAGTGTACCGCGACTTCTAAGAGATGGTGAAGTAGCTAAATGTGTATTTCTGAGTGTGAATGGCAAACACAGAATGAGCTCCTGAGCTGTCTTCTCAGAGACGGTGAGAGAGGAAAAACAATTTATACATACTGCCAGAAAACCTTAAATAAATGCAAACTGATAATTCTACTGCACACATATTGACTTTTTTTTTTTTTTTTTTTAATAGTCATGATGTTTGTACTAGCAGAATTTAAATGTGGGCATGTCAGTGCAGTCAAGCCCTTCCTCATTGTTCCAGCCTCTCTCAGCAGTTGGGGTCAGCAGTAAGGACGTGGAGCACATGAAGTATGGTTGGCCACAGCAAGACCCAGATGCTAAGCTAGGGATGATATCTTTTCAGTAGCTGCATCTGGCTCGTTGGCAGGCTCCACAGGCTGATCTGCTGGCAGGCCTGGATTCGCCTCTGGGTCTGTCATCTGTCATGTTGTTACGCTGTTGATGGGCTGTCTCCGCTGCCTCGCCCTCCCAGACTGCATTTGCCTTTCAACCACTTTTGCTGCTGAGGATTATGCTGCTGCTCCAGCGTTTAAAGGAGACGGGGATGGCAGCGCATCGCTAAGACACGCAGTTTGGGGTGCAAGACCAGGACAGCAATCTCAAAGTCAGAATCACACTTGACACAGGCTCGTTAATGCACGTTTTAAAAAACAGCCCTGCAGATTTGGAATTCACTTGCAGCCTATTTGTTGTGTTTTGCTGCTACTTAGCGATCCAGGGCTCCGGTGACTCATGCACCTTTGTTTTTAATTATGACACTTTCATTTCAGCACATACCTGATGATGACATATACAATTGTTGATTAGCAAAGGAGAAGCCTTAACGAGCATGGGGTGGCTTAGTGAACTGGCTGTAAAATAAATATGAAGTGTTTCGCTGATTTCTCCGCTCTCTGCTGCATGGCACATAATAACTTGAGGAAAACAGTTAAAATAAAATATTAATGGCCTAGAAGAACTGGGAAAGCAGCTCACTGTTAACGTGCCCAGTAGTGAGAGAAAAATTTGAGGTTTCATTTTGTATGCCGCACCATCTGCCTACGCAGAGAGCCTAAGCCGTAGGCTCTCCCGAGGGAAATAGCTGTGGATAAGTTATTCAATTAGAACAGCATTATTGGCCAGTTACCTTGGAGAATTGGGTTGATGATGTTGTGATTATCCTGCTCTACATTCCTTCATGTCCCAGGCAGCCTGCATTGCTTTGCAACTTCCTTAAGCGTTCACTCAGCTGTACAGTAGGTGAGCAATTGAAACAGGGAATATCAGGGATGCCTGAAAGAAAATCAATTCTGAATGAACTTTCTCTGCTTAGCCACAGCCTACGTATTCTGAGTCACATTGTATTTTTGTGGACTTCAGCGTAGCAAGTGACAGAACTGGCAGTGGGAGGAAAGAGAATTTCATTGTGTGTGTGTTTAACCTGTGGCTGGGCACCAGAATCCTTGCGGTGGGTTACAAAGCAGTACAATGCTCCTCCGAGTGTGACATTCTTGTTAGCGACATGGAAGCTTTCAAAGACTACAGCAAGACATATTTTAAGAAACTGCTTTGGCTCTTTGTCACCAAAGTTCCACAAAATTCTATTCTTTTTCCTCTTTTTTGAAACTTATTTTTTCCCCCAAAACCAAAACAAAGTAGGGCCTGATCCCAATCTTGCAAAGCTGTTTTTTGTTGATGTCCTGCTGAAGTTAATGACATTTAAGAAGCACCATCATATTCTCAAAATAGAACTCAGTTTCACTATGCTACCTGCATAGGAACACAGAGAAACCTGGGGGTTTTTTTAATATTTTGTTTAATATGCAATGAAAAATCACAGCACCTTTGGGCCCATGCAGAAGAGCCACTTGGGTGAACATGAATTCAAAGCCCTGATGAGTATGCTGGACAACCTGGTGAGCATTGTCTGGACCCAAAATGCAGAAAGTTCCCTTGTAAAATGCATAAAACCCTCTCCTTTTCAATTCCTGTATTATTCATGATTGAGCACTTTCTTCCTTTCAAGGGTTACCACACAGGCTACACCTACTGCCACCCCTTTGTGCTGAAGAAAAGCAAGCCCAAAACTGACATGCTGGTCCCTGCCACAGTGACAGCCTTTGTCTTCGAGGAGGAGGCCACTCCTGTCCCCACACTGCGGCAGCATGCCCAGAAGCTGCAGAAGGAGAAGGCCTTATAATTTTAAATTTTTAAAATAAAATCCCCATCCTTTTTTATTACCTAGTCTTCCTTTAGTTGTGCCTGATCTACTTCGCTTTCAACAGTAGGATTTTAAGACAGTGGGGACTTTCTGTATCATTTATTTTAATTTCAGTATCACACAGGCTATAAATTTTTTAATATAATTAAACTAATTTTTGTCTCTTTTTTAACTAAGTTGCAAAGCTTTATGATTTCCCCCCCGGTGCTCAAAAAAATGTTTCACTTTTCTAATTGTTTCTGCACTCAAAATTGTAGTGATATTTCCTTCCTGGTATGTCATGCACCGATCTAGTCTGGAAAATCGAACAGGGAATGTTACAAGGGGAATTCTTGGGAAAGGCACATTTCTTTAACTGTGCTTTAATCAGAGCTGAGCTCTCCTGGAAAGGTGACTTATGCCTGCTCAGAGTTCACATCACTATCAGTAATCTCTTCCTCCTTCTTCAAAGCTGTATGTCTTGTTAAACAAAGATGTACATCATCCACAAGGTCCACAGGAGGGAGGCATTTGCGAGGTGACAAATGAGGTCATTGGCTTTGCAGCTGAAGAGTCCTCAGATGAGTTCAGAAAGGTCCAATCTCAGAAAACAGCAGTGATGCTGCATGACTGATAACACCAGGTCAGTTCATCTCCTTGCCGTTTATTTTTCACTGTGTATTATGGGTGCAGATGAGCAGCAGGGAGACAGCCTGCCTGTTCACCTTGTCCTTGGTTCTGTGCCTTGCTCAGGAAGAAAAGAAACAAGACTCGGCCATCCCAAATGCTGGGAACAAGGCAGGCCCTTAAGGAAGGAGACTTAAGAAGACTGGGGCTGTGGGATCTCTTGTGCTTCAGGAAAACTTGTATCATCATAGTGACCTCTTGTGCAAAGTGCCTTGAAGGGACAGGATTAAAAACAATGTCTAGGAATGGAGTAAAGCTATTTATTCATGTCTGTTTGCATCGACTGCTTTCAATCCTTTCCTACAAACCTTCTTCATGCTGCATCGGATGTGACTTCTCTCGCAGATCCCATCCTCCCTTTTGTCTGGAAGGACATCTGATGCCTCCAGAGGGCATCTGCTGACCAGGGTGACTCGCACCACTACATCCTTGTGGCTTCTTAGACGGTGGGGCGGAGGCTTTGAGCTTTGATTGCAGGGCACCAACACATACGGCATGAATATTGATGAGGTGCTGCTGCTGGGCTACGTGTGCTCGTGCTGCTAATGATAAATATGATAATAATCGGAGCCCCACACCCAGCAAGAAAATCCAGTTTCCCCTATGTGCCGCCTCGCTGAGCGCCTCTGGAAAGGACAGAACTCATCTGTCAGCTCCTTGTAGGGCCATAAAATATACTGACTTTTTAACTTCTTTCACACCATGGAACCACATTTTTTGCATACAGACTGTGACATGGAGATTAATATGGGACTCCTGGGATATGCAAACCACTGACTGAAGGGAGTACCATTTTCCTTTTATACTACCAGTGGAGAAAATACTGCCAGCTGAACCCATCTGCTTGCCTACTGATGGATGTGAGGCTACTACTGGGTCTCCGTTCGGAGATTTGTGTCCATTTTTTGTGTATTGCTACTTGGCACTGTAATTTGGCACATGTGAGGTACCTATGATAGTGTATTGTATTAGACAGCCTAGCTGCAAGGCTGTTATAACTGTTAAATTAGTGATATTTTGCATTAATTCTGAGAGTCTTTTCTAGAGCAAAAGTTTAAAAAATGTGTGTATTTTCAAACAGGTTTTAATAAGTACATTTCTTCCTTATTCTTGATGCTTAACGGAACAGTGCATAACTTTTGCATAACTTGTGCTAAGTCCTGGCTGGGTGTTGGGAGCTTTGCCTTGGGGTTTCTTCATGGGAGTTTTTTTCCTTGAGCTCAGCAAGGCTGTGCTTTGTTCCAAGCATCTTCATTCCTTAAATGTGCACTTACAATCCAATAACCGCATTAAATGGCATTTTAAAAATATTTATTAAAATAAATATTGGGTACTAATTTGTTCAGCCTGGAGAAGGCTGTGGAAGGACCTCATTGCAGCCTTCCAGTACCTGAAGGGAGATTATAAACAGGAGGGGAATCAACTTTTTTAAAGGGCAGATAATGGCAAGACAAGGGGGAATGGATTAAAGCTAAAGGAGGGAAGGTTTAGATTGGATATTAGGGGGAAGTTTTTTACAGAGAGAGTGGTGAGGTGCTGGAACAGGCTGCCCAGAGAAGCAGTGGATGCCCCGTCCCTGGAAGTGTTCAAGGCCAGGTTGGATGGGGCCCTGGGTCCCTTCCAGCCCTTGCCATTCTATGATTCTTTGATTCTATGATACTAACACATAAGTAGACGAGACTTCTATCACATGGGTAAATGAGAATACAATATGTTTAAAGAGCAGCAGTGGGAGAACCAGGCACTACTGTACCTTTATGTCCTCATTAGCAAGACGTTCAGCAACGAGACAGTAAGAAGGGAAATGGTTACATCAGTGACATTAGACTTGTCTTTGCACACACTCCAAGAAGCCCACAATTAAATACACTTCACAGAATCACAGAATCACAGAACTGTAGGGGTTGGAAGGGACCTCAAGAGATCTTCGGGTCCAACACCCCTGCCAAAGCAGCTCCCTAGCTCATACTGCACAGATAGGCGTCCAGACGAGTCTTGAATATCTCCAGAGAAGGAGACTCCACCACCTCCCTGGGAAGCCTGTCCCAGGGCTCTGTCACCCTCACTGTGAAAAAGTTCCTCCACAGGTTGGTGCGGAACTTCCTGTGCTCAAACTTGCAGCCATTGCCCCTTGTCCTGTCTCCACAGACCAAAGAAAAGGGGCTGGCTGATTCCCCCTGCAACCCATGCTTAAGATAATTATAAACACCAGTTAGGTCCCCCCTCAGTCTTCTTTTCTCTGGACTGAACAGTCCCAGCTTATTCAGCCTCTCTTCATAGGGGAGATGCTCCAGGCCCTTAATCATCTTCATAGCCCTTCTCTGGACTCTCTCAAGGAGATCCCTGTCCTTTTTATACCAGGGAGCCCAGAACTGAACACAATACTCCAGGTGGGGCCTGACTAGGTCAGAGTAGAGGGGGAGGATCACCTCCTTCAACCTGCTGGCCACACTCCTCCTGATGCACCCCAGGATCCCATTGGCTCTCTTAGCCATCAGTGCACACTGCTGGCTCATAGCCAACTTGTCATCAACCAGGACCCCCAGGTCCTTCTCCACAGAGCTCTTCTCCCACAGGTCATCCCCCAGCCTGTACTGATACATGCGGTTGGTTGTTCCTCCCCAGGTGCAAGACTTTACACTTGCTATTGTTGAATTTCATCTGGTTTCTCCCTGCCCAGCTCTCCAGCCTGTCCAGGTCTCGCTGAATGGCAGCACAGTGTTCCTGCATGTCAGCCACCCCTCCCAGCTTTGTATCATCGGTGTACTTGCTGGGAGTGGATACTATTCCCTCATCAAGGTCGTCAATGAAGATATTGAACAGGACTGGACCCAACACTGAGCCCTGGGGAACACCGCTAGTCACAGGCCTCCAGTCAGACTCTGCTCCACTGATCACAACCCTCTGGGCTCTGTCCGACAGCCAGTTCTCAACCCACCTCACTGTCCACTCATCTATCCCATACTCTCTCAGCTTATCTATCAGGATGTCATGGGAGACAGTATCGAAAGCCTTGCTGAAGTCAAGGTAGATGACATCCACTGCTCTCCCTCCATCTACCCAGCCGGTGATGAGATCATAGAAGGCTATGAGGTCGAGCACGATCTCCCCTTGGTGAATCCATGCTGACTACTCCTCATGACCTTCTTCTCTTCATAAGCCATCAACCTTTACTTGTGGTTCATTGCTGAGGATACAGGCGATATATTTTTAAAATTGAGTTTGTGTTGCTCTACAGTTTTTTAACTTAGTTCTTCCTTGTAGAAGAGACAAAACATTGGTCCTTCTTCTACACCACATTCTGCTGAGCACAATTTCCACAATCATAAGAGCAGCACATGCTCTATTTAGGTGGGGCATATGTGAACTTCCCTTAAGACATGGTTCACTAGCTGAACAAACAAACATGGAAGTGCAGCCCTGGATCTGACTGAAGGCTGTGGCTGGAGTACAAGGTGCCCAGCACATCATTCCTGTTTGCATAGCATGTGTCAGTGTCATACTGCATTATTCGGACACAGCTCGATCTTCCTGGAAAAGCTATCTTAGAGTGAACAGGTTAGTGGTGTTTCCACAGGCTGCCTATGAAACCCGTAAGATGAGTGGACACACCACCCAGAGAGGTGGTGGAGTCACCATCCCTGGAGGTGTTCAAAAAAACATGTAGATGTGGCACTCCAGGACATGGTTTAGTCGACATGGTGGTATTGGACAGACAGTTGGATTTGATGATCTTAGAGGTCCTTTCCAACCTTAAAGATTCTATGACACAGAAGCACCCTGCTCTGCCTGTTCTTACACTTTCTTTGGAGGCTTTCCTTCCCTCCCAGCTGAGGGGATGCTGTGCAGCCACAAGTCCTGAGCAACCCAAGTGATAGAATACACAGTGGGTCCTATGAGGTGGAATTTGCATCTTGCTAATGAAAGGTTTTCTGCTGATGTGGGTGGGGACAGACGGGGATGAAACCTGCTGGAAGTGTGGTCTGACTGTGCTAACGTGAAGAAGTGGCTGAGAGGATCCCATGCTGCCTCCAAGGAGTTTGGGCCCTTCCTCAGCTCAGAAATGGGAAAAACAAGTTGGGTCAGCACAACACCTCATTGAAAGCTCCAGTTTTTCATTTCAGTTTGCTCAATATTTCTGTAAGTTTCAAGTACTGAGTGCGAGAGTTTATCTTTACTGTCTAAAGAAGAGCTTAGGGATTCAGCAAGAGATCATGAATAGGGAACAAAGAATAAATGAATCTTGAACTTCGAATCTCGGGTACAATGAGCTAAAGAAAAGGGAAAACAGTTATAGAGATGTCTAATTGTTCTGGTTTGCTATGTCTTCCCTCATCCAAGCATGAAAAAGTCTGAACTTCTCCATTAGCTTGATTGCATGGACTCCCTGACCCTAAGAAACTTGTGAAAGAAAACCATATTCCTTACAAAGACACCCTGTACAGCAGTGACAAACAACTGGTTGTACTGGTAGCGAAACTTTTCCGTGGCTAACCAAGCTAATCTGCTTGCATGGCCCTGATCTAGTCAGTGGTGGAGCAAGCTGTGTCAAAAAGCTGGGACAAGCTGCCTGCATCTGAAGAAAAGGTAAGGCTGGAAGGTCTGGAACAGACCCATGGCTGAGCTCCTCCTCTCAAGCAGCTCCCATTATAAATGAGGGTGCGGGTAGGTAAGGCTCAGGATGCTGCTTGTTGACAAGGAGGATGTACAAGCTCCTGAAACTTAAATTATTAAGTCTTTGAACACGTGCCATTCTTTGGACCACATTCTTTGCTGGGATTTTTTTTTTTTTTTCATTCCAAACTTGATAGATTTTAGGGTGGGTTTGTAGATTCATTTCCTGAAGGACTGCTTTGCACCTGAGGTTCAGATTAGGAAAAAAAAGCAAAACAGGCACTGTATCAGCTGGTTTAAAGGGAGATCTCTTCAATAAAGGGCATATTATTACTTAGGTTACTGCAACCACTTATTAATTTTATAGTCAAAAAGATGTCTCCAAAGTTATTGAAACAATCCTTTACAGAGTATGGGAGGAAGCTAGATGTCCCTACAGGACAGTGCCTTTGGCAGTCTGTCATCTGGGATATGTGTTTATTATGCTAATGAGAGCAGGCACAGGGCTACGGAGTGCAAAGGAAATGGTACCTCTCCAAAGTATCTCTTCTTATTTAACTGTTTTAAATCCCTGTATTAAGATGTTCTCTTCATCTAAGTGTTGTGACTGGGGAGATTCCCGGGCTGTCTAATGTTAGGAGAGAACAAGGAGGATGATTTTTGTACATGTCTGCCTTTGAGAATTTTATAATAATGGATGTTTGTGTTGTTTCATTTTTGTACATGCTTTCTCCTCAGGGAGAGTTCTGTATCTGGAAGCACATGTTAATTTAACCCTTGAGTAGAGCTGCAGCAAAAAATGGTTTGCCCCCATGGGGAACTGGTGGTGATGGTGAAGAAACAAGCTGTCAAATATTGCGACTGCACTGTTGTTTCTGTCACCTACGTATTTATGTTGTAAGTGTGTATACATATTTACAGGGAGGAGCAAGTCTTAACATATAAGAAAAAAAAAATCCTTGCTGTTGTGCAAGTGTGACAAGCAGGGTATTGGAGGGACTGGTGTGAACACTGCCACAGAAATGTGAATTCATCTTGTCACAAATGTCAGAAGTGTTTGCTCTTTTAAAAGATCCTCCATTACTAAATAGACTCTAAGATTGCCACAAAAGGAAGAACAAGACATAATGCCACAAGACTGCAGACAAATTAAATTGATTTTCCCAGAAAAAGTACTGAAGAATTTATTTCAAAGGGAGAAAAATACATTTAAAAAAAAAAAATCAGAACACATACACTTTCTTAATTTTTAATGCAGTCATACTCATTGTGGGAGAGAAAGGATAAGATGTGGCTGGTGAAAAAATTATTCTCTCAATACTTCCTATTAGCTGAATTCCCATTTGTTGTTATGAACACATCTAAATGTACCAGCAATGGGAACCTAATTTTACAGAACAAACCACTGATCTTTAAATGCTAGCAAGATGGATAGGGGGAGGGAGAACTAATGGTAGATTCTCTTCTCATGGTTGTTTTTGCTGTAATATTTAGTCTGAGGGGTACTTCACAAAGCTATGAGAAGGAAGGCATCTGTCAGCCTTGGGCTCAGTTCATAGTTCTGGCTGATGTCCAGCTGACTCCACAGAAGCCAAGAACTGCCCCAGGTGATGCTCTCTCAGGATTAAGGACAGACTAACCCCTGAAAAAGACATGCCTGTTCTTGAACGAGGTACTGAAAGACTATTTAGAGACCTGTAAAACATTCCTATAACTCAGGAAACATTTGTGGCATTGGAGACCATCTCATTTGTGCTGTAGAGCTGGATAGATGATGCTGGAGAAGTCATCAAAATGCATCTGTTGCCAGGTGGAAAGAGGGATCTACACAATAGATGTACTTTCATCTGAAAGCTTAAGTTCAATGAGCCTTTGTTTTGGAAAAATCTCCCCTTTACCCCAAACTACCAAATCCATTAGAGTCAGAAAGGGAGACCTTGAAGATGCAGAAAATACATTGTGTGTTCAATGCCCAACTTTGCTCCAGCTTCTACCTCAGGAATATAGAACCCCAATAATTGCGCTGCACTGTAGCACCATTTGGTCAAAATGTTGGCAACGTAGTAAATGTAACCAGATCTGGCATGCACAACTGTCTTAAGACCTCAGTATAGTGCTTCCAAAACCAATCTGCACATGACAGGATGTCATCTATCTGCCCATTTCACCTGATACTTCATTCCAGAACCATTCCCTCTCCCTTTCTTAATGTGGTCAAGTTACCAGCACTTAGGTTACATCGTTGCTGTCTTACCAGCATCCTTGCTGTCTTACCAGCATCTTCCTGTGCAAAGCTTCACGTTTCCAAGCAGCTCTCCATGTTCCCATGTATAACATGTGTCAGAGAATCCCTCTGTGGGGTTCCTCTGTAACTCTGAATACTTGGAAAGTAACCTTTTTGGCAGGAAATGGTGGGTTACCAAAAACAACCAACACAAGTTTTGAGCTTTTTTCTTAATCAACCATTCTGTGAGCTACCAATGTATAAAAAAAAAGTAATGTTTTGCAATGAAAATGAGACATTTAGAGCAGAAAGCAGGATTGCGTCTGTATATGATAAAAACATTGGACACCTGTGCAGAAAGAGTAACTGGCAACAATTTCACTGCAGTTGTTTTTCACACCATAGGTCATTTGTTCTGCTTGTAAATGAGAAATAGTATTGTCATTCTGAATCACCTCAAAAGTTTATTCTTGTTGTTCCAAGAAATTAGAAATTATGAGTATCAAGATATATAAATATTAATTTTTAATATGCCAAAATAAGGGAAAGAGGATGATAATCAGCATCTGGATCTGGGCATGTATCAGTGACTAGAAATATTCATTTCCACACTATACAATTCATCTAAGCTAATTTGGAAGATTAGAGGACCTGCAGTTGCTAGGATCATGCTTTCTTAGTCAGTTCTGCAGTTTTCTGTCATACAAGCTTTGCACATTTCTTCATAAAATCTCCTGTAGCAACAGTCACGTAGAACAAAAACTTCAAGGAGAGAATAGGGAGCAGGAACATATTTGTGGTTATCACTTCTTAAAGCTGGCAAGAAGAAGTTTGCACTTCTTTGTGGATTTTTTATTTTGAGAGCAAAAGTTGAAGCACAACCTTAACTTAATTGCATACTAATAAACCATTTTCCAGAATATTCAGATGTCATTTTTGGTGCTACTTGAAACCATATCTGATTTTCAATTTTATTGTCTACCAACTCACCTTAATGCCTAAAGCAGAACTGTTCATCTTCCAAAAGACAGGACTGGAAGGCTAGGCTTACTAACATTGATGGGAAACGTCCCACAGACTTTAGTAGGACCAGCATGTCATCCCTATGGGGTCCCTCACCAACCTGGTGTAAGGTACCGGAATTATGCCTTACCAATTGCCAACAGAACCGACCCCCCTCTCTTCTCCTAACCTTACCAAACCCCATTCCTAAGACACTACATCACCACTGGTCAGGCCCAGGCTTCCGAGAATCTAATGACTATTCAACAAGCCACCCAGAAGAGAGACATCAGGAACCATTCACACATCAGGAGCCATTGTTCCACTATCAGGAGCACACATCTGGAGCCATTCACACATTGGACATTCCGTCATCCACCCTGGAGCATTCCCACATGCCAGGTGGAAGCTTGTAGTGAGACAAAGGAGCGGTATCCCTACAAAAAGGGGTGCAACGAGAGAAATCTCTCTCTTTTTATCTTCATACTTCGTCATGGAGGGACAACGAAGGGAGGGCTCTCCCATCCCATCGGACCCAGAGAATACTCTGCCATCAGACGGAATGCCGTAGCCTCGTTCTGGTAGATATAGCCTCCCCTCACCCCTCTTCCTTTTTTCCACTCTCTCTCTCTTTCTATCTCTCTTTTTCACCCCCGTTTTCTTTCTTCCCCCCTTTCCCTGCACGTTTCTTTCCAAATAAAACAACCTTCACCTTGACTCCGTTTCGAGTCTCAATTCTGTTCTCCGAGAATTTAATTAAGAACTTATCACGATAAAACACCTAGTGATTGGACATCACTCAGGGGTTAAGCCCAGCCGCCCCCAGCCACTCAGAGTGATCTGAGGTTCGGCTGGAACGCAAGGGGGTTTAGCCTCTGCCAAACCAAAGTCTTGTCTAGGTTGTGGATCATGACACCTGGGCCTTGGCTGATTTCTGTTCCTTTCTAAGCAAAGGAGAACTCACCTTGCTACATGTAGGGCTTCTGCACATGACTAAAAGCCATATGTACACTTGCGGAGAGAGAGCAAAAATCAAACTGATTTGGGGACATTAGTTCAAATGGTGCCTATACATTTGGGATCTGAGGTCAAGTGTGAGAAGCATGAAGTCTACTATCCAAATTCCCAATGAAACACACGCAGATCATGACATTATTTAATCCACCTGCAGTGTGTTTGCATAGGACTGGTGGTTTGCATACATGTATTGTGGCAGGTGTCTCACCAACGGAGAGAGAACCAACAGACCAGGAGTCTGGTTGTGCCTCTGCTTCCTCTCCCCCCTCCCTCTTTTTTTTTTTTTTCTTTCTAATAATAATGACATTTAAAATAACAAAAGAAACAGCACAGGCCTTAGCCAGGTCTTCTGTCCCATAGTATGCTGGTTTAGATTATTTGATCCAGGAGTTACCCATGATCCTGTTTTCAACGCAGAGAGAACTATCACTGCTGTAAAACAATGGGACTAATCAGCTTTGTTACCCAGAGATAATGCACACCAAAAAATATTAGAAGACTGTTCCTTAACTTTAACATACTTAACAAGATCAATATTTTATAGCTCCCCACAGCCCGTAACAGTATCACCCACTGTGCCTACCACGGCATCGTGCATTTCCTCTCATCTACTTCAGTACACCAATAAGCTTGGCTGAGATGTCATCTTGGTTTGCTTTCTTACCTTGCAGCTGGCAAAGCAAATGGTAAAGGTGACAAAGGTGGCTTCTACCTAATTGTGATATTATATGACACAGTTTAAAAAATTTCTCCACCATCATGGGGAAGTTCCTCACCCTGATCCTTTTGTGCTTCTGTGTTGGCATGACCATTATCTTTGGCCCTCATCATTCAAAGTAGAAACATCCTTCTAGAAGAGTTAGAGATAACATTAAAATAAACTTGCTTCTGACTGTTCCAGTAATTGGTTAATAACAAGCTTTGAAGTTTCTGTTGGTAAAGACAAATGAAGGAAGGGCACTGCACATTTATTTATATCTTTCAGTTAGACAAAAGGGCAAAGTAAGACAGAAATAAATTGATTTACACAGAGGAAGAGGGCCTTGGAACCAGAAAGACTCCAAACCTACTCGACTGAGAAGCACTCTGAAAACAAGAATACAAGATTTTGAAAGATCTCATACTCCTTTTGCAGTGGATGAAGGTAGCTGCTTCGTTGGCTGCTCATCATTTTCTTTGAAGGAAAATGTTCTCCTGTGGCACCATGGCTAGGTTCCTTACTTCACTGCAAAGCAAACACAGAGCTGAACCTACTTTAATGTGACAGCATGAAAATAGAAAGTAATTACTAGAATATTCCTATAACTGTGAACATACTATGTTTTCAGCTTAGACTACTACTACGCAGCAAGAAATGATGACAGGCCTGTTCAATTATCTCATTCCATACTGTGACTCAGTAACATTTCCCTAATCTCCAGAGATTTCATTGTCATAATGTAACCAGGATCTGCCACAAAGCCTTGCTAAATATCATCAAGCTCTGCTCAGAGGTTCCCTTTACCCTAATTGAAAACTATGAAAGCTGCATGCTGATCCTGATTACAGCAGCACAGGTCTGTAACCATTTCACGGACCATCCTGAGGACCAGCCTCTCCTCTCCAGGCTTTTTGCCTACTGGACAACAACAGTGGTTCAACTTACATTACTTTTTTCTTTTTTTTTAAACTATCAGTGCAGCTGCAACTACTGCACTGGCACTGATTGCAATGAGCTGTGTATAGTACAATAGCCATTTAAAATGAGAAGCTTAAAAAGTCAGAATAATACTCTGGACTTGAATCAGCTTGCATCCTAGTAACAATTCCTGACTTTGACCACTTTTCTGAAACATTGCATAAATCTGGGAAATCATTTGCATTGTTTTGATTTGTCTTGTGTTCTTCAGTCTGGCTTTTGAGAGCTGTAATTGCTGCAGCTACAGATTCCACCTCTGCAGGAATCCAACCAAACAGAAATATTCCAGTATTAGGAAAAAACACATCTGGAAACTTACATTGGCTCTATTACACTACTAGTATTCCTTAGCTGGGTGAAAAAAGTGCAGGTCTCTTCTTATCTCATGATATTGTACTGTACTCAGGAAATAAATAAATAACCCACCACCACCCCCAGATGATGTTTTATTTCCACAGATGGCAATTTGACATACTAAAGAAGGCTAATGGGATAAAAGAGCCAGTTCTTCATATTGGAGTCACATTGGTGCAGGTGCCATCTCACAGTCAGAGATCACTGCAGTGCCTGGCATACGGGGTCTCCTGTGACAGCAGATGAAAATTAAGTCTTTCCATCATCCTACTATGAACAGGGGAGGGTTCATTTGACCAAAGACCAACTGCAGTGTAGGCACTCTACATCTGAACTCCCATTACAAACCCAGTGAAGAAAGGTACTTCAAGGGCACAATTCATTTCACTCTAAAATGGAGATGAAATAGATGGCATTAACTGAGCTTTAAAAGTGCTTTTTTTATTTCCATTGAAGTGGATTACTAGAGCAACAAGCTCAGATGTAGGCACTCAAAATTAGAGGAGAGATTTCCCATCCCTGGAACTGAGGGTTTGACATTCCAATGTCCATCCAATGGGACATGGAAGGGTAATGAATCTTAAGTTGCAGGAAGGCAGATTTAGGTGAGACATTATAATATTTGCCAGTAATTTGTTTGGAGAGGACATAGAACCTCCAGGACTGGAAGATTTTAAGAACATACTATTTATTACAGATACAATGGATCCTGCCCTGGAGTCTCAGGGGAGCTCTCAAGGTTATATCCAGAATTCTTGGTGATTATTAATAGAATGAGGAGGGGAAATACACTTTTCTAAATAACACTGCAAAACAGCAAGGTGCAAGACACTTCTTTGCAGATCGCTACCTGTTGGTGGGGAACATGGAAACCTTGGATATATGAATATTGTCACATTATTCCCCATTATGGTCCTCATGACCCATTGCTCATTGAATCTCAACACCAGATTCCTTTTCAGTCTCCAAAATATCCTTACTTGACTTTAATTACCATAATGGCACTTTGCCTTATATTTAATATCAGTTGTAAGTGCTTTGGCAACTTTATGCTCAGCGCCCTTCTGTAACCTCTCTAGAAGCCTAAAAACCACCAGAGTAAATAAGCATTTTCAAATGCATGTAAGACATGCCCTTCTTTTCACAAAGTTTATTCATTATGTTTATGCAGGTTTTACTAAATGTTCAGAGTGGTTTAAAATGCAATGCATATGTTTACACTGGTAAACCAATAACACATTGGGGAAGGGAGGATGGGGTGGGGGAGCTGCATTCTTTTCCACTGAAAATGTGACAAAGCAAATGTGTAGTTGTTGGCAAGGTAGGAAAACAACCTTAAAAATTACAAGTGCTTCATATCCTCGCTGATTTCTGCCTTTTTTCGATTTTTTTTTTCCCCAGGCCCTTATCAGAGGATCGGGGAAGCCAGAGCAGCCTCTTGCTGAGCTCAAGCAGCTATTTTATGTTGGAAGTGCTGACCAAACAACCCTCAGGTGCATAGCTACGGTTGGGGAAACTGTGATTATTGTTCTGAGGACTTGCCATGGGGAAGCTAACCATGGATTCTTAATGTGTACCAGATGGGACCATGGCTCTTACTTTTTGCAGAGAAGTATTTAGAGGCATTCTGAGAATAAGTATGACAGCCTGCAGATTAGTGCTAACATGAATTTTATGCGAATTAAAACCATTTACCACATCCAGGGAGAACACGAATGGAAATGCAATGAGTTTTTAGAACCATGCCCAACAGGTTTTTTTAAACTGTTCCATAAAATGTGAATTTAATCTTGTGAGTTTTTCTTCTTTAATATATTGCTTATGTAAAGACCCTGAATAGGGGTTCAGGCACTGGGTGGAGGGATGAGGGATTCATCTCAGCTGCCTTTACATTCTGTCTACAACCAAAATGCTCACTTTCAATCCTCTCATCTTGCTCTACAGTCAATGGGGAGAATTCAGGCACTTAACGTGAATCATTTGATGCTGGATCTCTCTGAATTGATCTTTCCATGTGCCTATTTCTATCCATTGTCCATGAGGAGAGCTCAGCTAGGCAGATGTAAATGTCTAAATCTGGAGAAAGGTCTCAGTCCATAGTGTTCTTATGGGCAGAGCTGAAAGAATGACTTTAACAGCCAGTTTCTCTGTCAGCTTCTCCTCTGAGTGTATTGATGGGGTTTACGATTGCAGTGTTTGGCACATAGGCTCTAGAAACAGCAGGAAAGTTATGAATTTTCTTAAGTTAGGACAGTACCAACAAGCAGTGATCGTTCCTGACCAAAAGTTATGGAGGTAGGCACCAAACCAACACAGCACTTAAGTACATGCTTAACTTTAAGCATGCAATTATCAGTACTGACAAGTTAAACACTTGCTTAAGTGCTCTGCTGGATCTAAGCCCTCTTTCTCAACAGACATCCACCTTTCTCTTGCCAATAGAGCTCTGATGGAAGTGAATTACTCAGTTGGGATGTTCTACAAAGGAAAAGCATGTCTTCTGTGGCTGAAACAAAGCTCCCCTTTGGATTTTAATGAGAAACCTTATTTTTAAAATAATAGGAGGAATAAAAGATGAGGGGAAAATTTCACTTTCAGCTCGGTTCTGTAAAGCCATGAGTCAATATTTTTAATAAAACAAGCCCTGTTTCTTTTGTTCCACCCTCCTGTTAACTTGTAAAATTTAGAGCAGTTTTACAAGGAAAATCTACGGTTCTACTTGGCATGCAGAACGCTAGAGAAAAATGCTAAACTGGCAATGAAGGGAAATATTTGTACTTGTCAACTTTACTGTTTGGATAATAGAATTTAGAGTAAGAAGTCATAAAAATTGTTCTGCCCAAAAAATCACCTGACAAAAAGGTTTTGCATGAAAGAAAACTGACTTCTGATGGACACAACCCACCCCAAACCTTTACATATAATTTTTCTTGCTAGATATTTAATAATGTTTCTTTCTCTGCCTCTACTTTTAGGATACACATTCCATTTGATCTAAGCTTGCACCAAGCAGTGTTCAATTTGGTTTTACATGCAAAAATTCAGGAAATCCATATTTAATGTTCCTACATTAACTGAAACTCATATTGAAGATATGTCTGGAAACTCTGAACACAGTTTTTAAATTATTTACCTCAATATGTTGAAAGTGAAAATAGCAGTTAGTTGCTGAAGACAGTCTTGGCTTAATCTAAGATACTGATGATATTAAAGCTTTCCTATTGCAATTCAAAAATTTCTACATCTAAACGTACCTTCACTTGCAATTTCTCCTGCCCCTCATACAAACAAGCAAAAAAGGTGGAAAATGAAGGGGTTTGCAACATGCCTAAAGGCTAATGCAGGCAATTAGAAGGGCATCAAGGAGGCTGCATGTAATTTCCAAAATTAAAGGGATGTTGTGGAAAATGCTCCATGAGTAGTCATTTTTGTTTTCACATCATAGAATTCAGTTTAAGTACATTTCCCAACTACATCTGCATCACAGCATAAGGTAACATCGTCATGCATGTAAAAAAATCAAGTTGCTGCTGGTATGAGAACTTTAAGAGAATTTCATGACTCTTGTACAAGAAAAAGCTCTCATCCACCATAGTGCAGTCAGTGCTTCATAGGCAGGAAAAGTATGCAGCATTGAAATCATTAGCAGAACACACATTAAGGAACTCACTGCCTGCCCAAATAACTATAGGCAGCTGCAGCTTTGGCAGAAACAACTTATGTAAGTTTTGATTCCTACAGCTGTGGCACAGCTCTGGCAACTTTACATAGAATCCAGACTTCCACTTGGGTTCAGGATACCAAAGGACTCAGTTCTTGGAGGTAAAAGCATTGTATTCATTTTTTATATAGACCAGTGTCCAACCCCTTCTCCTCCTTAAATTTGTATACCTCTATTGCATTCATTCATTTCAGTGAGATTTTATAAAAATACATTGAAACTAGCCCATACAGTCTCCTTCTCTTGACCCACTTCTGCTAGGGCAGCAACTATTGCTTTTGTTGACTCTTTCCTCCTCAGGAATTTGTGAAATAAGATCCAGATGTTAAGTTGGGGGTTTTTTAGGTACCTCCATTATCTGTGAGACTATTTTTTGGACCCTGCCAAGTATTACAGTGTCTATTTCTTTAAGATAAATTTGGATGCCCAGAACTAACACCTACTCTGACTGGGGGGAGACTATTCAAAAGGGAAGGCTCCAAAGTGTCCTGGAAGTAGGGCTTTTGATCTGCTAAAAGAAAGCCTTTTAGGTAGAGATTTTCCCTCAGCATTAACATAACAAAAATATTTATTCCCTACAAGGCACTGGATTTTGGAAAAGTATGGAGTGGGAAGAAAATGAGTACTTACAGCATTCTGCATATGCTTCTGGAAAAAAAAAATACAGTACAGTCATGAATATTTGAATGTACTATATTTTTGCCCTAAATGAGAGTCATTATTACTTTAAACTTATATATGGTTTCACCTTTTTGCTGATGAAAATTTGGAAAAAAACTAATAACTATCTAATGCCAAAGGAAAAAAAAATACCATCCACCACTTTAAATGGCGTGGTTTATCTGGCAAAATTTATTTTTCATAGATTCCCTAGGTACTTTATTAAATCACTGCTGTGTAAATTAATATGACACATCTGCCTTGGTGTGACCTTCTGTTTGTTGATGGCGATACCTGAAAGCTTTTGCTCTGTGTCCCTAACCTAGCCACGGTTCCCTGTATGTAAAGAAATACAGTTCTTGGGCCTCAGAACTTGACCGAACATTAACTTCCAATTTAGAGACTTATGAATCAAATTCCACTGTCAGAGTTATTACTCCTAGTTTTGAAAGGAACTATATATAGATATATCTATATGCTAGGAGGAACAAGCAGTACAGAGTACTATCAGTAACTGCTGTAATGTAGTTACCCTTAATCTGATTTACTGTTATCCTTCTACTCTTTATCTTGTCCCCCATCTGATGGAAAAGAGACTTTTCTGACTTCATACAAGAGCTAGCAAGGATGGTGGGACTTGTACACTCTTAGTTTTCCTCACTGCAAAGATTCTGCAAGTTTCAATTCCACAGTGCTGTACCAAGATCTCAGTAAAGAAACCTGACTGATCAGGATATCCATGGTTCTTGAATGATAGGAGCACGCTGTACACCCAAAAACCTCTAAGAATAGCCAAGACAGTTCTCAGATTTGTTGTGGTTTTATGTAGCTGGGTTCTGGTGGAGGAGGTGGGGGCTGCAGAGGCAGGTTCTGCAAGTAGCTAGAAGCTTCCCCTAGGCCTGAGAGAGTAAATACCAGCTGCGTTGAAGACCAAACCTGCCACTGACCAAGGCCAATCCCATCACCAGTGGTCATGGTGCCTCTGAATCACATTCAAGAGTTAAAAAAAACCAAGTGGCCACTTTCTGCCACCAGGGAAGGAAGTGAGAAGATGCAAGAAACTGTGTAGGTACCAAAGCCAGTGAAGGGGAGGTGAGGAAGTTCCCCAGGTACCAGAGAGAAAGATGCCCCTGCAGCCCATGGAGAAACCCATGGTGGAGCGGGTGTCCTCCTGCAGCCCATGGAAGATGATGACAGGAAGCAGAGACCCCACCCCACACCGGAGAGAGTCGAGACATATGGAAGATGCTGTGACTCAAGTTTGAGCAAGCTCTTGGCAGGACCTGCAGCTCATGGAGAGAGAGAATCAAGAGAGAGGCCCATGCCGGAGCAGTTTTGCTGAGGGGAAGGCTTGTGACCCTGTGGAGGACCAGGCTGGAGCAGTCTGGGTTTGAGAGACTGACAGACATTCTATGATTTATGACTGCACCCCATAGCAGTGACCCACGCTGGGGCAGCTGGTGAAGAGCTGAAGCCTTGTGGGAAAGGACTCGTGTTGGAGAAGTTTATGGAGAACTGTCTCTGGTGGGTGGGACCCCGTGCTGGACTAGAGGAAGGGTGTAAGGAATGCCTCCCCCTAAATAAGGAAAACAGTTTGTGAGGAACTGAAACCCTCATTTCCACCCCCACTCCCCACATTTCTCCTATAACATCTTTGTGGGGGAAGAAGGGAGATAGCTCATGAATAAAGTTAAGTCCATGAAGAAAGGAGGGGTGGGGGAGGTGTTTTAAGATCTGTTTTTACTTCTTATTATCATACTCTGTTTTCTGTGCATCTGTAGTACAGTGTAATAAATTAGGTGCTTTTATTTCCTTTTTTTATTTTTTTCTTTTTAGTCTGTTGAGTCTGTTGTGCCCATGACACTGATTGTGGAATGATCTCTCCCTGTCGTTATCTCGACTTCTGACCCTCTCAATATATATTTTCTCCCCTGTCCAGATGAAAAGAGGAGTGATAGAGTGACTTAGGTGGGCATCTGGCCTCCAGCCAGGGTCAAACCACCACATCCAGTGACAGCTTTCTGTAGCTGTCTCAAAGGGTAATGTAGAATCTCCTGACAGGAGACCAAGTTAGGGGGCTACAAATTACATAAATATTTATTCTAACATATTTTACTGTTCAATTTGTTATTTTTAATAGAATCAAGAAGGAGTTATATAGTCTGTTGTTGATGCCAGTGGGTGCTGCTGGCCCTGGGCAGATGTGGCAGGCTCTTGGTGTCCTGTGGATTCAACAGGACCATCAATCAGTCCCTGGAACTTCTTCAGCTTTGGGGAGACTTTCACATTCTACCACTCAGCATCTTCCATCCTCTTTCTCCATCCACACGAGAAGTTACCTACACAGCCCATTCACACAAACTCACACCACAGGGGCTTTTATCGCTAGCTCACCTGGTACGAGAAGGTAGCAATGTGACATGAATCTTACAGTATAAGAAATGATAAAAGAGTGATGAAAGATCATTTGTTTCCCCCTGTTTGTTCTTATATGAATAAATAAATAAATTTCATTGCAAAATTATTTTGTCTTCATCATCTGGCCTATAGCTTTTACTATCCCCTTTTCTCCTGTAAAACATACACTGAAAATTCTGTTTGTGGGTTGATTCAGCAAAGCTTACATGCTGATGTCAGAGGGGATACTTGCCTATCTGATAATTGTTCATCTGAGCAGAATTTACAGGACTGAGCACTATGTTTTGAATTGCGTGCTATGAAATATATGGATACACAAAATAGGCACATTAATATACAATATGTTGTAATTGTGCAACCTTAACACTGTGTTAATATAGGTTTCTTACATTTAGTGTGCGATATATTTGAGAAAACATATGGCTCATAATCCTCTCCAAATGGTTTTAGAAATGAAAAGGTGTCCTCTATGAGCCTCTGCCACTGGGGAAGGCAATGTTTTCTCATTTCTTTGGATGCTGGAGCCCCATGATGAGCAGATTTGCATAACAATTAACCTCTAAAAATAATTTATAACCTCCCAGATGAGAAATCAGCTTCAGGGTGGTTAAAAGGGGAGACATTCTTTATTAATGTGACTGTATAAAGGAGGCATCCAAGCAGCATAGGCAGTCCCTCTGAATGGGACGTTAATACTTTCTAAGTGCTATAGAGACTGCAAAGTGGTATTTTGCTTCCATTTTCTCTGAAAAAGCAATAGTATTTCTAAAGTTTAAAATAAAAAAGGAGGAAGAAACTTCCTTTATTAGCAGAAACTCTCATCGAAACTAATAAAAGTGTTTAAAAGACTAAACACAGATTTTTTGCCCATGTGAAAGTAGAAGCATCATCTTATTCCTTACACCCCTTCTGCCATGCTGATGGAAGAGATACTCTGTTTTCACTTACTCTCTCCCTGGCTTTGGGGTGTTGACAAAGGCAAAGACAAGAGCAGGGAGAAGCCCTGAATAGGGGAATTTGTAATTTAGATGTGCTTGTGGTTTCACACAACTGGGGCTAGTTGTAGGATAACACGCTGCATCTGTTGCATCAGAAGTTAAAAATCTCTCTCCCACAGAAGTAAACTAGCTTACCCAGTGAAATCCGTTCTGCCTCGTACTCTACTGTAGGGCTTTCCTTCACACCTTTCCCTTTCTTACTCAGAAGGCAAGATCCAATGTACAATGAAGCCAACTGCCTCTCAGCCTTACTGGAGTATGCACTCCCTTACTTGTGATAGATGTTGATAGAGTTCACTCTGCTTTGCAAAGTGTTACCCAAAAATCTCACTTGTTAAACTATTCCAGACAAAGATAACCCCACTGCTGTTTTCCTCTAGCGTGACCATCTATCTCCATTATCCAGACTGGTGTGAGAAGACCTAACTCTGTTTTCAGTATCTTGATACTTGTCTCCTGTCACATAACTTCCCAGAGACTCCTCCAAGTAGAAACAGCTTCTTCTGATACCCAAAAGCACATCACAAACCAACAAATGTTGGCTTTAGTTTTCTGCTTTCTGAACATTGAGAAGATTTTGGCATAAGCAGTAGAGAGGTTAAGTAATAACAGTAAATGATAATGCTAACAAAAATTGGCAAATCTGTTCCATTATTATCAGCCTCAATATTAGGAAATTGTGAAAATTTCACAGGAAAGCCTGCCATGAGATTTCATTCCCCAGTTATGCAATCCTAAGTGATTCAGATAAGCTCTGACCAATCAGCCAACACATGGCTTACTTATCTAGGTTAAACCATTTGTGATGTTGAGGTTTATCCATTGAGTAGGATGTGACTGAAGAGAAGGGGTTCATCTAGCATTATGACTACTCAGCTAATATGCATGCTGCTTTCAGGTTTACAGGAATCCCCAAGTCCTTCTATTTCTCAAAAAGGTTTTGCAATATTTTGAGAATGTTTAATGCCCTTACCAAGCATTTCTTTATTGTGTATATGTATTTATCCATAAATATGTATAAATTTTGCCACCTTTTTGGAAGTGTGGCTATTCCTAGTGCTCCTTAATGGCTTTGGTGGTAATTCAAAACATAGAATCACAGAATGATTTGGACTGGAAGGGACCTTTAAAGGTCATCTAATTCCAACCCCCTTGCCCTGAGCAGGGACACCCTTCACTAGACCAGGTTGCCCAAAGTACCATCCAACCTGGCCTTCAACACTGCCAGGGAGAGGGTGTTCACAACTTCTCTGGACAACCTGACCAGTGCTTCACCAACCTCATCGTAAAAACCTTACTGCTATGTTCAACCCTCTTTCAGCTTCAAACTGTTGCCCTTGTACTGTCACTACAAGGTTTAGCCAAAAAGTCTCTCTGTCTTTCTTACAGGCTCTTTTTATAAATTGGAAGGTCACAATACACTCTCCCTGGAATCTTCTCCAAGCTGAACAATCCCAATTCTCTGGGGCCATTCATGGATTTCAACATCTGAAATCAAGTTCCATACTCTATAAAGATACCTTTATCAGTCTTCTTATTTGGGAGATATTTGGCAAAATCAGATAACTTTTTAGCTAGAGAAAATTAGCTCTGATTCAAATGAAAACCCAATCAGTTATTCATGACTCTTGGTCTTAATAGAATAGGTATGTTTACCCATCTCAGTATTTCAGCTGCTGGAGAGCAAGAAAACACCCAGGTATTTTCCCACTCATGTTTCATTTTATCTTGTGAGTCAACCTTGTAAATTAGGTTAAGTCATATTTTATTTAGGTGAATAACATCAGAGTCCCAAGACTGCTCTCTTGTGTTGTGGGACAAGAAAAGCCCTGTCCATTACATTCTAAATCATCGCTCTATTTCCTGGTGATTTGACTGCTTTCTTGAAATTCTTACTGGACTTACTTTTGGGTTTGGGTGAGAAAGAAATCCTGGTTTGTATTTAAGTGCCTGTTTTCTTGAGTTTCAAACATCACTGTAATTCTATCTGCATTGTTATGACATTTCATCTCCAAAAGATAGTGCACTAACGCAAGGCCAGAATCAGGATACCTTTCTTCTATCAGGGAGACTGAAAGAAACCTTTTTTAGCTGTCAGCTCCACCTTGAGCTTTGGGGATGGCTCCCCCAAATCCCATGCCAGACTAATATAATTGCTCAGGTTGTATGAGGGAGGTGGGAGATGTTATTCTTAGTGAATATATAGTGTTATATATGAACTTGAAGCATCTTGTACCATCTTTAGAGGGACTGACACATAATTTCCCCATCTCTGAAAGAACTGTCTAAAAGTAGCAGCTGGAGGAGATGAAAGTGGAAGGCCATGCATCTTCTTGATCATGTAGCCAGACGTGCTACCTAATGATCTCCTACCTAGAACTCTGAGTCACAGAATGTAATACTGGCTTTGAATTATACAAAGTTCCTAAGTGTTCATATGTAGAATTTGTGTTTAAATCAAGTAATTTTTGTCAGAAGTGACATGTTGGATTATGCTGTCTTTAAACTTTGAAAAAACAGGAAGAAAAGTATATTTGATATTAATTAGGCCAGTGTCAAGCAGTTACTTCTGTTTTCCTATTAGGCATCTATTATGCTGTTCTCTATCTCAGTGACTTGATCTTTTTTGATATTGGTTTGCTCTTGATTGATACTGGCTGTGAATTCTTGGCTCCACTGCAGTGATAAGGAGTTGCACCATTGCTTCTACTGTTGCCAAGGTATTATCCGTTCATTGAGTATCAGAACAAGGGTGTTGTTCTTCTAACTTATCTTTACAGTGACCAAATGAATGTCTTACTTGATCACAGTTCCTCAGCACTCATGAAGCACCTAGTGTATTAGATTTCTGGTTTCCTTCTACAAAATATGAAATGCTATTTCTAATCACACAAAGTGTTTAAATTTGAAACATTGAAAATTTTATTGGAATAAGTGAACTGAAATTTGGAATGGATAATACAACTGAGATGAAAGGAAGTCTGACTGGGAGACCAGAATAGCAGACTGCAGAGTACTGTGTTCACCCCCTCCTTTTCAGGTTCCAAACACATTCTTACTACTGTAGATAACTGAAGACAATGAAAATAATTAAATGTTATAATTAAAGGATTAACCCTTTGTCAGCAGGGATGAAAATGGATTGCCCATCACCATCTCTGCATAATTTTGGGGGTTTGCTCTCCTCTGTAGCAAACAGTCTGTGGGGGGTTTGGACCTGGAAGAAAGTGATAATACTGAACCAGAGTTCTGCTAAAACACTCCTAGGTCCCTGGCAAGAGTCTGGGTCAATGTGGCCAAAGACCTGGCATTGCTTCTGGATAAGGAAAGATTCTTATACCATCTTGGGGACAGGATGGTATTTGTAGCCTAGACATATTTAGCCATAGGGTTTATCCAGGTATACTTTGGCTCATCAGTTCTTCACATTTCAAGGGCCTACCATGTGAGAGGTGACCTGATTTTATACATGGTACATAGCTGAAATTCCTCAGAAAACTGAAGTATGACCTACAATTCCAGTGGATATGTTTCATGAAATCTATGTGGGCCTTGATACATCTCTGAGGTGATTAGAGACTGCCAACATGGCTTCAATAAGGACAAGTCAAGCTTGACAAATTTGGTGGCTTTCTTATGATGGGGCTACAGCCTTGGTGGATAAGGGAAGAACAACTGACATAACCTACCTGGACTTGTGTGAAGCATTTGACACTGTTCTGCATGACTTCCCTGTCTCTAAATTGGAGAAACATGGGTTTGATGGATGGATCACTTGGTGGAAAAGGAATTGTCTGGATGGTGACACTCATGGAGTTGCAATCAGTAGCTTGATATCCAAGTGGAAAACTTTGACGAGTGGCATTCCTTATGGGTCAGTACTGGGATTGATGCTGTTTGACATCTTTGTTGGGGACATGGACAGTGTGATTGAGTGCACCCTAAACATGCTTGTGATGACACCAAAATGTGTGGTGCCAGTCAACACACAGGAGGAATGTCATCCAGAGAGACCTCAACAGGCCTGAAAGGTCAGTGTGTGTGAACCTCATAAAGCTGAACAAGACCAAGTGCAAGGTCCTGCACATAGGTCAGGGCACCCCAAGCACAAATACAGGCTGGGTGGAGAATGGATTGAGAGCAGCCCTGAGGAGAACAACTTGCTGATTGATATAAAGCTCAACATGAGCAGGCAATGCATGCTTACAGCCCAGAAAGCCAACCATATTCTGGAATGCATCAAAAGCAATGTGACCAGCAGGTTGAGGGAGATGATTCTGCCCCTCTGCTATGGTGAGATCCCCCTTGGAGTGCTGAGGCCAGCTCTGCAGTCCCCAGAACATGAAAGATATTGAGTTGTTGGAGCAACTACAGAGGAGGGCCACAAAGATGATCAAAGGGCTGGAGAACCTCTCCTATGACGAAGACAGGCTGAGAGAGTTGGGCTTATTCAGCCTGCAGAAGAGAAGGCTCTGGGGAGACCTTATTGCAGCCTGCGAGTACATGAAGGGACCCTACAGGAAAGCTGGTGAGGGACTGTTTACAAGGGCATGTAGTGATAGGACAAGGGGTAATGGCCTTAAACTGAAAGAGTGGAGATTTATATTAGATAGAAGGAAGAAATTCTTCCCTGCGAGGGTGGTGAGGCACTAGAACAGGATGCCCAGAGATGTTGTGGAAGATCCATCCCTGGCAGTGTTCAAAGCCAGGTTGGATGGGGCTTTGTGCAACCTGGTCTAGTGGAGGGTGATCCTGCCCATGGCAGGGGGGATGCACCTAGATGATCTTTGAGGTTACTTCCAACCCAAACCAGTCTGTGATTCTATGAATCAGTCTAGTGATCTCCATTATCCTTCCACTCTAAGACACGTATGAGACAAGTGTTCAGGCTTTCCTCTCATCCCTTTTATAATTTTTTCTGAAGCAACAACCACTATATTTTAAAAACATAACCTCTGCCCCACATGCTCAAAGTCTATTTAAAACATGAAACAGTGTTTAATTTTTAAGGGATTGAATAATGCCAGGTATAATTTGAAAGATTCGTAACTTCAGGCTGATCACAAAAGGGCACTCTCTAGTCCTTTTATTCTTTTTCTCCTAATGTATCTAATTAATTTAAAAGATTAATTCCTTCCTTTACACAGCCTTGGTTATTTAAGAAAATTGTTGCTTCTACAACCTTATACTCCATTTATTCTCCACTATCCCCACTTCCCCATTGCCCGTTAAGTCTTACTGGACTCTCAGTGCAAGAAAGGTTGAAGAAAAAACCCAAATTGATTAAAAGAAAGAAAGATAATGAAAATTAATTCAGGGCTGGTAATCCAATCACACCTCTCTTATCGCAATACCTATTAAAATCTAGTTTAGGATATCTGTCTTATAACTTCTAATCACAGCAATACTTGGGTTGCAGATGACCTCAGATTTGGCATGCAGACTGCGGCTTCGTTTAATCTAGAAGGAAGTGTGGACCACATAAAAAGAAACAAGTGAAGGGCAAACGGAAGAGTTTTCTTGTGGGATGAAAGCACTTTTTTAGAGAATGTCTGGTAAAACCTAACAAAAAGATGATTGAGTTCTGCCATCCTGATGGCTTCTTAGTATTGAAAAAATTGACTGTACTGTCTACTCAAACCTTCGTATGGATTAATGCTTGATGCATGTGACCAACAACTTAAACAATTATCAGACCTTCCTGACCACAAGACTAGGCTTGTCTGTGAATGCAAGTAACATGAGAAAAGAGGGACCAGGAAAATTTGTTTGTATCCTTACTGACTGGTTTATATAAGTTTAGGTTTTCAAGAATCATGATTTTAACATCTCTTACCATCAAGAGCATCCACCCAGTGCAAAAAAAATGTGAGGTCAATTGTTTTTCCTACAGAGTAAGTGTGTTCTGTGTTATGACACAGTGAAACACAGACCTGATCTGAATTTGAGCTCTAATTTTTAGGCCAGCAGAGGCTGCGAGGAAGGCAGACAAGATTAATACCTCTCTGTATACTACGTGCTATCATAATAGCACTATCAAAGGAAATATCAATTCTAAGCCAGTTATACAATACTGCATTAAACACACAGATGCCCAGAAAGTGATATAATAAAGTTTGCACCTTCGTTTTTGATTGTTAATAGTTATCTGAAATTGATTTAAAGAAGAACATCTCTGTGCTTCTCCTCAAGAGTGCTGTCAGAAAGGTTCCAGGTCAGCCACCCTGGAAGGGAAACCATAAACTTTACTCAAGTGCCTGAAATGAAATGTTTGTGTTAACTCAGCTAATAAACAGCTGAAGGAAGAATCTTTAAACCAGTCTTCCTTTGAGCATGTTTGGAAAGAAGAAAAATGACACACACTTGAAGAAATGTAGCTCTGGAGACTTGAAATCATGTACACTTAGTGCTGATGATCTCGATTTGTTCGCTGGGCAGCCCTTAACGCTAGCCAGATATCATCAGTTCAGGGCCTCTTGAAGTGATGGGCAGACTGTCAGTAAAAACAGATTCAAAAGCCTGAGCACTCTGTAGGAAACCCTCCATGGGCAGACGTGACTAGAAGAACATTTTGGAAAGCATAAAGCGGTCCCTGTGTGTGAGCACAATTTGCTCTGCATCAGGAAAGGTGCGGATGCTCACGCAAGAACAGGCATCGGAGCGCGAGGCAGACTTGTCACCTCAGGCCCTGCTCAGGGCTCTTTGCCACAGCTGAGGAATCCACAGATGGTTTATTTTTTAGAGGAGATCAGCTGTCTGCTAGTGAGAAGTGGAAATCCCAGTTCTGCAGTTGCTTTTGCAGAGGATGTGAAGTCTGAGAGGTTTTCAGGGCTTTTCTTTTTAGACCCTTTCACACAGGGAGGGGCAACAAGAAGTTAATTCTTCTGAGCTCAGCCAGTCAGATATTAAAGAGAAAGTTATTAAGCACCTGGTTGCAGCCAGACTGGAGTTTTCTGAAGCCAAAACTCACGACTACCTTATTTTGAAGCAGGTATGGCTCCAGCAAATGGTGTCCTGCCAGTGCAGCTGGCATGAAATAAACAGTGCTGTGTTTAACATTGAGGATGTGCTGAAGAACATCACATATTTCACTGCTGAAAACACTGCATTTTTGGAAGCTGCATAAAAAGATAAAGATTAAGGAGATTGCTTTGCATTTCACAAAGCTCTGTTCTGTTGAATCATCTAGACTACTAAGTTGTATTTGTTTTACTAACCTCCTTTTTATGTGGGAGAGTATACAAATCACACTGTGTGTTTCACCTGATGCAGAGGTGTTTGATGTATTGTTCCACAGAACAGCATGGAAATTAAAATCTTTTATCATAAAAGGTACTATTCTCGGTATTCAGGGTTTTCTTATTTCTCTACTGCTTGAAGCTAAAATGCTTGAAAAAAGAAGGAAGCTGGATATTCATGAGAGTGCAGAAGATACTTTTCTGCCACCTCACTTATCTGACAGACCATGTTCCCCACTATTGGTGCAGTCAGGCAGCTGATGGCCTTAGGTCCTAAATTTGTTGTAGTTGCCTTACAGTGAAGGCAGGATAAGGTCTCATACAGCTAGGGAGTCCATCTGCATGAAAATGGATGGTCTGCACTAAATTCTTATCAGGCTAAAAGAGTCTGACTTCAGAATCCCTAAGTCCATTTCCACCACGAATAATTTTGGTCTCTTGTGGCCTAATGAGCAGCAAGCCCTACTTGCCACTCTTTTCCTACTGTGGGAAAAATGACAGAATTTTGTTTCAGGTGCAAGTTCCTACTGTGACCATAATAAAATCCGATTTTAAATACTAATGCTTCAGAACCAACACAATCCATAATGACTATGGCAGAGACTCACCTCTGAACTAGTATGATGGCAAGAAGCTTTCACAAATTTTGGCCCACAGCAGCCCTGAAGGGGATTTGACAAAGGGATTTTAATCTTACTTTAACAAATTTTCTTTTGGAACATGCACTTGAAATTATCTTTTTTAATTGTTTCATTGATTGATTATATTCCTAAAAATTCAAAGATCTGATATAACAATTTAATCCTAAATTGTTGCACCAGTTCTGTAATAAAGGTGTAGGCTTAAAACAGTGACATAGAAGTAGTCGGATGCCCTATGCGCCATTTAATTGCATGAAACACCCTTTTTTCTCAGCCTCCTTTGAAACATTTTGACCTCTCTTTCTGTTTCCTGCCTGTACTGTAGTGTCTTCCAGAGAATAGTTTAAAATTTAATGCATTAATAAATGCCATCAATAAAAGCATCCTGATAATTCACATTGGGTGCCATGAATAATTATAAAATCAATCATCAAAATGATCTTGCCTAAAATTATGCGTTTTTTCCTTTTCATTGCATCATTAATTTGAGGCCTTATCCTGTAGATTCTGGCCTTCCAACATTTCTGCTGATGTCAAGCAGAGCCTCATTAAATTCAGATGTTCTGCCCTGCTGGTTCGAATTCCAGCTTCAGAGACCAATTTTTCAATTCCTCAGAATTCCTCTCTCTGTTTCTTAAGTAAGTCTGAGGAAACCTAGTTTACCTCATCTAACACACACACACAAAATAATCTTGCAGACTTTTTACCTGCAGAAAACTCAATGGTTTCAGCTACAGGAGCTGATTCTGGAAAATATCTCTTTGTGAACTGCTCTGAGACAACAGGGAGCAGGTGTGTCTTTTTCCACCAGTACTGCCTTCATGGTGAACTGACAGACTTCAAATTCTTTGAAAAAGCTTAGCATTTTTCAGACCCTTCCTTGCTACATTGCTGCAGACACACGAGCCTTTGTTCAGAATCTTCCCATTCAGCAAGGATCAACACAGACGCGTCACGTGGAAATTTTGAATTACCAGTAACTCCTTATTTAAAATTACTAGCTTCTGGGCTTTTCCTCTGGGGGCAGGCAGGGGAGTAGATGAAGAAACTCTTTCCTTTTATGCATTGCACTTTCCCTCTCTGATAGAGTGAGAAGTTGGTGCCATCCTAAGCTTCTCCTGGCAGTTTCAGTGAATAGACTTATGGGTCACATTGACCACTAGATTAAAGATCTTCTGTAGTTCCTGCTCACTGATTAGCTATTTTCCCTGCCCCTAAGTTTCTCTCTGTGTGGCATCAAACAATCCATTGTTTTAAAGTAGAACAAAGAAGAACTGGCAAGTTGAACAAAGACATGTCACAAGAGTTCATTATTTAGGCAGATGGGTGGTTGGTTTATTTTCGTCAACAGGAACTTCCTAAGAATTTTGGTGAATTATTCTATAGATGGATAGGAAAGCTCTAATCCTCCATCACAATTCAATGCCTATGCTGCTCTCACCCATCCTGCCTCTGAAGCATCATTAGCAGTGTAACCCTTCCTTACGAATAACTCATGTTTTGCTCACCACTCCGCAGGGAAACACCAGAAGCTTTTTGGACTTCCTTTATATTCCAGGTGACTTCACCTGACCTGAGAGATGCACTGAGGTCTTCACACATGAACATGCATGCCAGAAAAACTGAAGAATCTCTCAAAGATATACAGGAATAAGCATGCAACTCCCTGCACTGCTATACTTAATACCTGTGTGACTTCATGTGACATTTGCATTGTCATAGACATCCTCAGTCCCACTGATAAAAATTATTCTGGTCAACAACGGTGAATTAAAATCTAAGCCTGTGTAAGAATAACTCTGTTGCGTTCTATAAGGAAAGAATCCAACCAAAAAATCCATTCTTCATTTGCTTATGGGTGGGACAATAAATAATGTGAGTTAAGTCATTGATTTAAGAGAGAAGTATTTCTCCTCGTTAATATAAAAATGTCATTTCCCAGGTTTTGATATATGATGGTTGGTATATTCCAGCAACAAAGATTGAGGCCATATTTCTTTAGTGGTTTTCTAGCTATGATTTCAGTGATTGAACTGAGTTTGATTCCCCATTTCTGGCACATATGGCAGGGGGTTTTTTACTTTCTCAGGTGTTTCTGCACCTGTATGTCTCAAGAATAAGACTGTTTGCAACAAAATTCATATTTTCCAGAATGCAAGGAATATGCTTTTCTTTTCTTATTTTGGTATCATAAAAAAATACTTTCTAGTCAATATTGTTCTGCATTATGGAAGTATTAATTCTTCAATACTAGGGCTGATTTCACCAGCTCACTATGCCACATTAAATGTTTTGCACTTTCTTGCTCAGGCTGACTCATGGCCAACCAGATTCACTGTTTCTACTAACCCTTCCATCTGTCTGGACAGTTATAAATCTTAATCACAACACTCCTGTGCTCTGTATCCTCTGTGACTAAACGGAGAAACATACTTGGCAGACCTGCCAGACTGCCACATTCACACATATATTCTATGAAAAATTACACCATAAAATACACTTCCATTTTTTTCAGTCCTTCTAGGACACCACACAGGTAGCCAGACATCTTCATGACTGTGATCCTTTATGGATATATTCCCTACTTTGGTTATCTTCTCTAGTTTTCTTAAGCTGCTTCTCTTCTAATTGCAATAAAGTGACCACCAGTATGGCTTCCTCCTTTATTTCTCTTCAGTAACACCTGGATTTATTTCATTAAATAGTTCTCTTGCTGAGACAAAAAGATACTCTGCAAAATCCAAGGTTCCCCTCCCCACATACATATCATCAACACAATATACTGCCCAGAAGTTATGTTTTATGTTTGATTTCTTAACAATTGAACCATCTTTTCTTCTACATTCAGAGAGTGAAAACCTTTTGCTGTAACTTACCTTTTAGAAAAACCCAGTAATTTAAAATCATTGTGCACTGGAGATAATCCCTTTTCCAGTGTTTCCTATCCATATTATTATCTGTGTTCTTCTGCTAATGTTCAATCATAAAAGAACAAATTTCAAAGAGGCACCAGGTAGAAATCCCTCTGTCAAGATATCAAGGCTGATGTTTTTATCATTACAACTCAATTCCCTCAATTTTGAGGCAAACTAATAAGACCAATAGAACCTTAAACTGTTGTATGACAGGTAGGAATTTTCACACTAAGGATTATTACTGTTCCTCCACCCCTGCAAATAACAAAAAAGAGCGTGTCCTCTTGATTCATTATATCCAACATTTTTGAAAGATGAAGAATTGTTCTCTTTCCATTTTGGTCCATTTCTCACTGGTGGAATAGGCCAGGATATGAAGAATATTATGCAAGTCTTACGATTGTTGTCAGCTGTCACTTATGTCAGAGTCTGTAGTACTGTCCCAGTGGGGGACAGGCTGAAAGAAGTCCCAGTTGTAGGTTTGGGAAACATCAGATCCAGGCTGCCTTTGAAGCACAGAAGACATCATGTCTCTGAAGAAACTTGAGAATAAAGTTACATCTTCACTGCTGTAAAGGTACATATTGACAAAAAGGTAATGAATGCACACCAGCTGCCTCACTCCAAAACCCCAGGGGAAATTGAGGCTTCCAGCTTCCATTACAGTGTAATGAGCTCACAGCATTGACCTCAGCCAGACCTGCCATGTGAAAGGTTTCTGGGCCTTGCCCATGCTACTGTTTTATGTGGCAGTAACCAGATTGTTGGATGCTGCATTAAAAACCTCTGGAAGTAGGGAAACTACTCTAAAAAAAAATCTCCATAAAGATCCTCTCTGACCCTGCAAAAGCCAGAATTCTGCAGAATGTTGTACCCCTGCATGTGACTCTGTTCCTTTTACAACATGTTCATATTCCTTTCTTCTTTTAGTAAGACTGGTCTTTTCTCCCTCCAGACTTTGGTCGGCTATCCATACAACTGGCATACATAGTAGTAGTCTTTATCCTATACCTGTTATCTGTATAATATCTACTTTCCCAGCACTGAAGGGACACTTCTGGGTGGAAAAAAATATGATAGGGAAATTATATTAATTTTTAACTCATGGAGAGATAGCTTTGTGTATTGTGCCTTCATTAAAATGGAGGAAAGAGCAACCTAAGCAATTATTTGTCCCAGGAGGAATATTTATCTTCATCATCTGCTGTTTTTGTAGATACCCATTTTCTGTGTGTTTATGTGTGTGCATAAGTATATGTATCCACATACGTGGATACGTTTGAAGGAGTTTCTAAAGGAGACCCCATGACTGTCCTCCTCAGGAAGCAGAAAGTTTCCTTCTTTCAGTGTGCTATAATGTGCACTACATAGCCATTCCTGGAACTCACTACTGCCTGTTCTTGAAGGCATTTCAGTTGTGTAGAGGCACCTTTAGTTCAAAAAAGTAGTCCTTCAGGGGTAGTTCTTGAACCTCAGATTCGAATGAGACAAGCTTTTAGATTCTCTTCTCACATAATTCATATAATCCCCATAGTATGGGAGATATGACACCCAGCTGCACGCTTCTACCATTTCAAGTAGGTGCTTAATCCCATGAAAAGTCCCATCCTGCTCTTTTTCCTACTTTGACAATTTTTTTTTCTGACATTTCTCTTCAACTGTTTTTCCAAAACAAAGAAAGAAAATAACTGAGTAAACAATAAGCTCTCCCTGTGTTATAACTCGCCACACCCAGCTCTTTTTTTTTGTAAAACAAGACCTTGAAGCCATTGTTCCATTCTTTATTAACATGAAACAAACCCAGCAAATAAATATTTTCAGGCATTCCAGATAATTTCATTGGCAAATGCCAAATTCTGAACATATTTTTACCAACCTTTCCCCCTGAGATGACAGCCTGAACTCGTTTTCTCTCCCTCCTTCCCTCAGCTCCCTACATTACCTCCCCTGGAGAGACTGAATGCCGCTGATTGTGCAAACCCAAGCCCATCAGCACTTGTCATCTCTCATGGAATTTACCCTTTGACATTGGGCTTCCATTTCCCTCTTGGAGGCAGAAGTTTCATCTTTGTAAAGCTCAGAAGTCGTTTCCTTGAAAAAAAGCAAGGAACATGTTCTCCTGCAGGGAAAAAAGGACTTTCTTCACCATAGAGACCTCAGGGAGAAAATCCCTACATTATATTTAATTCATGTATGCTTTTGATGCAGTTTTGTTTTGGTTTTTGTTTATTTTTTAAATTTTTTCTGATAAACTGAACTGCCACAGTCAGTATTTTGTCCAGTTTTCCTTGCCCCAGAATCCAAATTTTCAAGCCTTAAATAATGACTTTGATTTCAACCCCAAATTACCACCAGTCACCTTTTAAATAAAAAATATATATATAAACTAATCATTCTTTAATATGTACTGTGACAATATGATCTCACTGCCTTTAATAATGGTCAGTCCTGTACATATATACTTTAAAAAATTTACTAAGAGAAAAAGAAAGTTGCAGGGACTTTCCATCCTTGTCTTATGAGACATTGCGAACTCTCAGGTAGGGGCAAGTCTGTCCTCATTTAAACCTGTTAAGCTTCATTGAAATCAGTAGGGTTGAGCTAATGTAGTTGATTGCAGAGTTTGGCTCATAACCTGTCTCCTGTTAACTGACAGCACTATCTCCCTCAGGTGGAACAAGATGAGATCTGCTGTCTGCAGTGCTCCATTTATAGGAATAGCTGCATGCTCATTACTTCTCTGCAGATCACAGCTTTGGCTGCTTCTCCTGACAAAGAACATATATCTCAAGATACCAAAATTAGTAGAAATCTTCTTTCTCCTTGTAAATGTGATTGTTTAGTGATATTTTCTACTAATGGATTTGAGCAAATGAATTTTGGACCTCATTTGAAATTTTTATTTTTCTCAGCAAACAGCAGGATACAATTATACTATAAATCTGTGTTAACAGGTTAGCTTTGTTGTACTTCATTTTCTGTATTGGATTAAATTATTTTGCCTCCTAATCTATAGTTTCTTCATAGGGCTTATTATTTGTTGGGGTTAATGTTTCAAGGGTACATTTGGGTCATATTTTTAATATTAGACATTTATCCATGAACAGGGCTTCTTTAGTGTGCACTCATAGCTAAGCACTTCCTGAAATGTCACACAATTTAGATAATATTTTTTTCAGATCCTGACACAAAAGATCAACTATGACCTCCATGTCCAGACAAAAACGCTAAATTCTCAGCATCTCTCTTTCTTGTCACTATGTCAGAGAGAGGTATGAAGCCAAAAGCACACAGGTAACATGAGATAGTTTGTTCTGATGCCAGTTTGAGTAAAGGATGCCATCATTAGGTTCACATGCCATTGGAGTCTTAACTTCTGCTGACTCTAGAGACTAGTAGAGTCTCAGAGTAGGCCCAGCTTTGTCTTGCCTTTAGCTTTTATATCCCTCCTGTATCAGCATTGCTGAATTCAAACAATGGGGTACACCTGATGACCTTTGTTGCCAGTTTTTCTAATAAAATAAGCCGTATGTATTCTGTGCAGATACCGTATGTATTCTGTGCAGGCACCGTATGTATTCCTGGCTCTTGAACCTGTGAGACACCTCTATATGTTGTGCTTAAGGTGAGCTGGGCATGGGAAAAAGACCTGTTTTGGTGTTTTGGCTACTGAATAAGCTCAGTCCTCATTCCCTTAGTCTCACTTTGGGTCTTGTGCTCACTGGAGAAAGCATTCATGAGGAACAACACCGTGACGATACAGACCTTGTTTGTTCTACAGTCACTAAAGTACCTGTGATTTGATGCATACTCAGTGGTCGGACCTTTCCAGAGTTCAGAATCACAGAAGATCTTTAAGATCATCATATCCAACTGTAAACCTCTCTGCCACCACTAAAACATGTCCCTAAGCATCACATCTGTGTGTCTTTTAAATACCTCCAGGGACAGTGACACAACCATTTCTGCCTGTTCCTATGACTGACAACCCTTTTGGTGAAGAAATTTTTCCTAATTACCAATTTAACCTACCCTGGCACAACCTGAGGCCATTCCCTCTTGTCCTATCACTTGTTATTTGGAGAAGAGATTGATAACCACCTGGCTAAAACCTCCTTGCAGGTAGTTATAGAGAGTGATAAGGTCTCCCTTCAGCCTTCTTTTCTCCAGGATACACAACCCCAGTTCCTGCAGCCACTCCTCAGAGGACTTGTGCGCTAGGACCTTCATTGCCCTTCTTTGGATATGCTCCAGCATCTCAATGCCTTTCTTATAGTGAGAGTCCCAAAACTGAACACAGTACTCAAGGTGCGACCTCATCAGGGACAATCACTTCCCTATTCCTGCTGGCCCCACTATTTCTGATACAAGTCAGGATACTGTTGGCCTTCTTGGCCACACCTGGGCACACTGCTGGCTCATGTGCAGCCAGTTATGGACCAATACTCACAGATCCTTTTCCAGCCACGCTTCTCTGAGGCTGTAGCAGCATTGCATGCAGCCCTGCACCCAAGTGCAGAACCCAGCACTGAGCCTTTTGGAACCTCATGCAGTTGGCCTCAACCCATTGATCCAGCCTGTGCAGATCCCTCTGTAGAGCCCTTCTACCTGCAAGCAGATCAACACTCCTGTTTACCTTAGTGTCACCTGCAAACTTAGGGTGCACTCAATCCCCTCATCCAGATCACTGATAAAGGATATTAAAGAGAACTGGCCCAAATTCTGAGCCCTGGGGAACATCACTTGTGACTGGCCACCAACTGGATTTAACTTCATTCACCACAACATTTTGGGCCTGGCCATCCAGCCATGTACATCCATCCAAGCCATGAGGAACCAGTTTCTCCAGGAGAATGTTAGAGCGCTTAGTTACCCCTTCAGTATTTTCCATGTTACACACAGTTGTCTGGCACAGCTACACAGGGGAGTTGAGTGGAGGCAAGCTGTAGGAATGTCATGTTCTCCTCTAGGGTTGGTTTTTTTTCTCCAATTTTTTTTTCCCCTCAGAGTTTAATTCACTCATACTGATTATCCAAACTGCTTTGCAGCTTTTCTTGGAAAATCACAACAGTAATTGCCATGCTGTGCACACCTTTTTGATCACTGTGTTCTTGAGCACAATTTGAAAGATAGATTGCAGAGAGACTGAACATTTTTTATGCTTACAACTCAAAGTGGCACTAATAAATAACCATAAAATAGTAAACTTGCATCTATAATTTTTCATGGCAGATTCTTATGAAATAATTATGTAATTAATTTCTTCATCAGCCATGTGAGAGTCCAGATAGGGAAACTGGATGATGAAATATAAGACCAGCTAAGCTTGTAGCCAGCCAAATCTTTTAGAGATACATGAGTACATTTTTTTTTCTTTTAGCTCCTATAGCTTCCATACTGTTCTGCCATTGTAGGTAAGTTATCCAAATATGAAAGTGGATCCAAGAGTCATGATGTTGAACTTCAAGCACTGCAGAAGCTCTGTGGCAGGGTACATTAGCAAGCAAGAATACATATATAACAAAAAGAATCTCATCTAAAACTACTAATATCCATAAAGATCTAAATTTTTCCTCATGTGCTGGGTTTCTATCTGTCTCGCACAAAACTTTGTCTCAGTACTTTTAGGTGTCAGAACTATGATTTAATGAACTTATTTTATGACATTTCACCCGTATTATTTGCTATAAGTAAGAGGAAAAAGAAGGTAAGTCAAAGGATAAGCATGATACTCTGAAGAGAATAACTCTGGTGCCATCTCTCTCTTCCCCACTGACTGTTGAAGGAACAGGGCAATTTGCATTTCGGCACCCAGAATGCGTGCAGCACTGGGCATCACACCCATGCCTAAAGGAGATAGAGTACACAGTGATATGTCTGGACTTTTCAAATATGCATTGAAGTACAGATAGCTAGACAGGCACATATCAAATACCTTAAGTTTCACCCACATATTACCTGGATCTGGTTTGGGGGTTTGGGGTTTTTTTGTTTGTTTGGGCTTTTTTGGGGGGAGTGGTGATGGGGTTTTTTTTGGTCTCCCTAAAATTTGAAGTACCATCAATCCTGACAAAGAATTCTTTGTGTATGTTGTCTGTAGAAGAAACACATTTATTAAGAGGTAAAATTTCACTGGGGAAGAATATACAAGGCAGTATAATATCGTGCATGATTAAAAGCTCATGTCATCTTTTAATAACATTTTCTTTTTTTTTTTTTATTTTTGCCTTAGGCAGCATTGAAAGTTCTGCAGTTTCCAGTAGAATTACTTTGATAAAAATAATTTGAACAAATATTTTGATTCTTAATCTGACCCTCAGCTACCTACATAGATAAAGAAAAATAAACCCTGCTATGGAGAGGCTTGGACTTAACTTGACCCTTGCACTAAAGTAAGCACAACAGAGAGGCAAAAGATCTGTAGACACAGGGACAACTTTCCTTGGAAAGAGCACAGGCCTCATGCTCTTACATAGGGTGAGCTCATTCTGTAACACCAACCCTTCTTTGTGGACTACTGTCTTTACATAGGCATGCAAGCAGCAACCCAAACTCGTTAGTGGCTGTGTGATAATGCAATGCTATGTGCAATGGCAGAAACAGGCAAATAAAATTAAGGTAGACTTACTTTAGATTTGGCTTTGGTGTAATCTAGGGAGTGCTAGAGCCATGAACACCCAACCCAGTTCTCTGCAGGCAGACAGAAAATGTTGCATGTTCAGTTGAGGGATCATAAATCAGTTCGGAAATCTCATGAGTTGGACCAACAGGAATTGCTCATCTTCTGTTTCTGTGATTTGTTTGAGCACTGATTTGTAACAGAGTAACAAAAGTTAATTTTATGGTTGTATTTTGCTATCCTGTTCACTCATGAAACTTACTGAAATCAACTTAGGGTAGAACGGGGACTGCCCTGGCATGCAATCTGTGTCAGCTGGAAATGATACTTTCACCACTGCTTTGAGGGTCCAGCACCCTTGCCATGCTCAGATTTAGGAATTACCCTGTTGGCAACCCATCTGCTCCACCTGGTCTTCCATCTCTTTTTCCAGATGTTACAGCCATCATTACCATTTGTGTCACTTTTCCTTCAGCACTGCACTTAGCTTGTTCTTATGCCAGGGGTAAAATTTCTCCATTATTCATACGACATTGAGGTTAGAATATTTCTCCTTTTCCTCTTTCACTCTTCTGTAACATGCAGTTCTCCTTCTTGTACCACCTTTGCTTATACCTCACTATTGATGCATGACCTAGCTGGCTACAAGAGACATTTTTCTGCTGATACTTTAATTCAAATCTACCCATGGGTGGTGGATGATTTTAATTGCTACCAGCAGGAAGCTGGGCGTGTTCCGACCCAGACACCTCTGTCAAGAAATGAATGGTCATTTGTGACATACTGGAAAATAAAAGTAGCTGAGGGCATTATATGACTTGAACTGAGCTGACAGATTTTTACAGTGCTATGTCTGGCATCCAACAACCTAAGTTTAGAAAAATACATAGAATATTATGGGTGAGAAGGGAAGGAAAGTCACTATACAGAATAAAAAGTACCACGTGACCTCCAAGTCTCAGGTACAAAGGGGACATGAAACCTGAACCATGCCTATATTGTAGAAACGTGTGGTATTTTAAACCCTTTGTAACAACTTTCTTCCATTTCCACATCACTGCAAAAACATTTGGAGGTTTGTGGTAAGCAACTTGGGATGTGAACCATCAACTTTCACAATAACACTTAGCTTTCTTAAAATGACTATTTCCAACATAAATGAGCATATTCTATCAGTCCTTTGGAGTGCTATAGTCAACAGGCCATTAGAATGTAGAGGCTAATTATGATGAATAAAGATTACGGAATCTAGACATAACTGAGCCTGTATATACATTTCTCATCAGTGTATACGTGCAAGTTAATAATAGCTAATGCTTTCACTTTTAAAGAGCTCTTCACTGAATCTCAGGAGTCTAACAGTGGTGGGGGAACTCATCTGCAGAGGTTCTGGAGATTTGCCTGAGGTCAGGCAGTAAAGCGGTGTCGAAGGAAGAATCTTAGATAATACTCATGGTTTGACAGACGAGCACGTCAAACTCTCATGTGCAGTAAACTTGTCTGAAATACCACGTGTAAAACAGACACACAGCTATGTTACTGTTGTTGAAGGGAAGTGTTAAGAAAAGACAAGGAGACGGGCAGAAGACCTCTCCCAGACAGATCCACACGCTGTGAACAAACTGGCTTATCATCTTACAGATGCAGCGTGTGCAGAAAATCACCGGGCTGAGCCCTGAGGTGTTACTTAAAAGCCACTCTGGCTGAATCACAGAATTGTAGGGGTTGGAAGGGACCTCTAGAGATCATCGGGTCCGACCGCCCTGCCAAAGCAGCTCCCTAGCTCATATTGCACAGATAGGCATCCAGACAGGTCTTGAATATCTCCAGAGAAGGAGACTCCACCACCCCCCTGGGCTTGTCCCAGAGCCCTGACACCCTCACTGTGAAAAAGTTCTTCCCCATATTGCTGCAGAACTTCCTGTGCTCCAACTTGCAGCCATTGCCCATTGTCCAGTCCCCACAGACCACTGACAAGAGGCTGGCCATTTCCCCCTGTGTCCCACACTTGAGATATTTATAAACATTAATAAGATCCCCAGGTGTACACTACAGAAATGAACCCAGGATAGCTCCATGCACTTGCTGGCAAACTAATGTCACAGTGATCCCTGATGCAGTGGTACTAGTTTAGTTCACATGAACACAGTACCATATCCAAGGAAAAAACCACAGTTCTGCTTTTCATCAGGGCTTTTTAGCTTGGGTGCTCATCTGGACTGAATAAACGCTACGTGCCAGCACCCCCCCCTCCACCACCCTCCCACATCCTGCACTCAGCATCTGCCACTCACATTTCCCCAACACAGACACAGGTTTTATTCTTGGGCCATCAAGACAGGCTTAGCAGTTGAGTTTTGTCAATACGTTGTGCAAGCCAGCTACCCTGCCTCTGAAGCATCCTCCTTGAATATATGGGTGTTATTATATCCCGAACCTGGCTCCCCTGACAATTTTGTATGCTGACAGTTTCATAAAATCTTCCCTCCAACTAGTGGTGGTGTAAAACAATAATAAAAACAAATCCAACCCCTGGTTGTATTGCAGCCTAGAGTAATATTGCAGCAGGACCATATATTCTACACTTAATAAAAACATCCTTTCTACAGGCTTTTGTACATCTTAAATGGATAACGTCCAGAAATATATAGAGTGTGATATGTGTCAAAATCCTCACTGGATTATATTTCCTCTTGTCAGAACGGCAAGAACATCAATGCAGAAAAATCTTCAGAGCCAAGTGAGGCACTGTTTGCTCAGCTACAAACCCACTTTCATCTCTCATAAGCACTCAATGCAAAATATTCTATTGACATATCAAAGTTTGTATGGGTTGCCAAAGGAAAATAAGGGTAGGAAGCTGGGGTGTTTGTCAGAGATAGGTAGAATGAGATCAAGTTACTCTGCCAGTAGCTGACAAGGCAAAAGATTGTAGGTCAGCACTAATAGTATGTGATTTAGCTCTAAGAAGCCACTTGTCATATAGCTACAGCCTGAACATCATCTCTTAACCGCTCATTCTTTGCAGCAGGCCCACTTTAGCCACGGTGATTTGAGCAGATGCTTGTGCATCGGGTCTGTTAACTGAACTACTGACAAAACCTCTAACCTCTAACCAGTAAATCATCCAGTTAGCTGAAACAGAATCGGGTTGCTGTTAACAGGGTTTCATTTTCCACTTTCTTATTTACTCATACAGCTGGTGGGGATTTTTCATGCCATTAAGTTGCAGCCTTTGCTAAAGTTAGCCCAGTTCCTTTGGCAAAGGCGACTGCTGCCACTGCTTGCCCTGCTAGACCCTTACATGGACATAAAATCTCTCTCTGCTTAGCTGACCTAATATAACAATGCTGTATCTAGTCCCCAGGGGAACTGTTTGTCAGCAGCTATTCTCACATACTCATACTGTGAACTAAACACAACCTGAGAGGTGGTTTTATGCTGCCTGCACGATCACTAACTTCTTTTTTGTTCTCAGCATGTCCCATTGTTCACGAAGCAGGCACGTATTTGTAGGAACTTTAAAAATATGAATGGATTACTGGATTTTTTTTTCTTCCCCTGGCATCTCTCCAATGCTCTGCCTTGTTTTAATCAAAATGGGTGGAACACATATTGCACTTGCTCGCACCACACTAAATCACTCTAATAAAGTCACGACAGAATTCAGTCAAATGTTGCGAAACTTAGTACTGACAATCTGTCAACACTCTAAGGCATTTTGCTCAACAGGATATGTTACTAAGTACTCTGCCCATTCAGTTTCATTTCTGAATTCCTGAAGAAAAAAAAAATACCCTTGTTGTTCTCCTGAGAATCCTCACATATGTCAGTCTAATTAAAAAAACTAAAAGTTGTAGCATTATCGAGTGTGTGTTGTCCATGTTTTCTCAAGGATCAGCATAGTTGTAAATCCGTTCTACTCATTCACAGTGCCACTTTTTTCTCTTAGAACAAAAGTCTACCATTCAGCCAAGAAAGGAGAAGTTATCATCTGAAATAAAAATGTGTTAAATGGGAAAGGTGTTTTAGGGAAGGACAGCACTTCCCCTCAAATGCTAAATGTAAAACCTTGTTGTCAGTTCAAATGTTCTTGACCAAAGCTGTGTGGATACAATAGGATGAATTAGTGTGAACACACACACAGAATGACTGTGGTAATTTCCCTCCATCATATTGATGTCATCTTTCCGTTCATTTTCAGTGTCAGTTTCTTCCCACAAATTTATCACCATCCATATTTTTAAAATACTCCCATGAGTGCTCACTGCAGGATTAGTGTCCCCTTTTGTTTTAACTACAGCTCAATAAACTGGGTAGAGAACTGCTGGGATCTGGATGTGAGCCTCAGGGACCAACAATTATATAGCAGTAGTCTCTCATCTTGCCGCACGCAATTGATCAACGCAACTCCAATCACATCTGCTGAGCTGCATGTAGAAAGCATACGTGATCATCTGAGGAAGACAGGACCTAAGAAATTACAGTCCTTCCACAAATATTAGGTGAGCAGGAGAAGATGTCAAATTCGCCAGATAAACTGCAAGGTGTGAAACATTCAATCAGCTTAATTTAATATGTATATGCCATATATAAACTATCGCTGTCACTCAAGCTGCAAGCAGACCCTTGCACCCAGGCAAACTCCCTCAGAAGCCAATGGGATGATGATACACAAGGACATAATTCATGGAATAAGAGGTTTTTCTGTTTGATATTTTCTAGAATCCTCAATATCAGCATGGTGACGAGCAAGATATCGGAAGAATAAATCACTTAAAGAAACACTTGTTCTAAGTTATCATAGCAGTCTTAAAATGTTAGTCTGTTTGCATGCCTGCTCTTTCAGAAGTCTACTGAAATAGATATTATTGCTAATTTCTCCAAAACAAGAATATTCAATTCCTCATTACCTCCTCCAAGATCAATAGCCTGCTCAAGCAAATCAAACAATTTCCTCCTAGGAGGTTACTCAGTGCAAACACCTCAGAACCCAGTGTTTCTAGTTGATGTAGACTTGCACAGTTCAGCCTCTCTTCTAAACTGTAGGGTCTAATTATGCTTATTAAAACTACGAGAAAACCTAATAATGGGACACTGACTAGACCTCTGTGGTTACACCTATTGTTGCAAAAGGCCAGGGTCCACTTTACATCCTTTCACACCTCACAGCCCTACTTGTGGAAAATCACACGGATCTACAGCTGAAGGAGGCCGCTGGCCTGTCTAGTGAAATGACTGTGGAAAATGCAGTGTTTGCAGAAAACAAAACAAGGTCCATTTATTTCTCTTTTAGAGTCAGTGGGAGCCTTGAATCTAAAATCTCCAGCAGTGTGGAAAATGTGACTTGCATAGAGACAGTTGCCATATGGTTGCTTCTACATTCACCTGCTGTTGCAGTATGCTGTGTCCGACCTCTCAGCTGTGCATTTGAGCATCTTTCCCATGGATGTAAAGGCAAGGGCTGAGGCTGCCTTAGGTGTCATGTTCATGTGTGGCTACAGCACACAGCCAGTACCGCTCAGGCCACAGCCATATCTTCAACATTTATTGCTATGTTTCTGGGCCTTTCTCTTTAGGCTTTTCCCCGTGTCAAGTCCCCATGCTTCCTGCCAGTGGTGGCAGGATGGATGCCATTCTCCAGCCCAGGGTGTAGTACTGCTGGCTGGCTCCCCTCCAGTTCAACCCCCTGCCTGTGCCTGACCCCCAAGCTGCAGGATGCTCAAAGGGAACATGGTCTCACTCAGACCACCACCACCCCCCTTCCCCAGCTGGCACCAGCAGTCCTTCTTAGCAGCTTTAGAGACAAGCATAAAACCGACAAATTCTCCTTTCCATGTTCCCTGGGTGCTGAAGGAATTAGCCAGGATACCACGCTTGGGTATTCAGACCCCCCTGTCCAATTTTTTCAGTGGCATACAAGTGAAAGCAAATGTGCAAACTACTTGAAGGTTGAACAGGGTTTTTCTGCTTCTTGAACACATAGGTGTTACACGTGTCCCTATCCCAAATTTCCTAGGGGCCTCCATCCCATTGCACTGGAGGGCTCTTTTGGGTCTCTAGCTCAGAGGGTCTTTCTCCTGAGGTTCAGAGTTTCTCTTCAAAACTGCAAATCTTCTTAGGTCAGCTATTTAGTCTGACTTCACCCTAAATGTAAATCAGAGCTTCAGATTTCCCTGCGAAAGCATACCCACCTAATTCTTTCTCAGCCTCAGAGGTGACTCTGTGTCTTTCCAGGTTTATATTTCACCTAACTCACATATGGCTTCATTTTGCAGTGTCTGGGAATTTGCCACTCCCAAGCCACCACACCCTGCTGAAAGGCTTTTCAAGAAAACTTTCTGTAGGCTTTGGCTCACCTGATGTATTTTTCTTCAGTCATTAAGGCTTTGCAATTATTTTTAACCCCAGAGTTGTCAAAGATTGGTGAATTTGTATCCATTAAGAAAGCTAATTATATTTAATTTTTTTTTTGCATTGATTTGTATCATCAGCTGAAACCCTAGATAATACGTAGACAGATTTGCCATATCACAGGTGCCACCATGGGAATCACTTGGAGCTTTCTTAAGATCATGATTCTAGTTTTTTCATGGCATTAAGAAGATCTAAGAAAGCTCAGAGCTAGGAAGGTGCCCTCCTTCATTCTGATGGGACACGCAAGGCATTTAGATACAGACTACCCACTGCTTTCATAAACAAGTTGAAAAGACAGCTTAAGCAATGAATCAATGTTGTGGACGCACGCGTAATTTTCTGCCTAATTATCAGTGTCTGTTCTCTGCTAAAGACAGCGCTGTTCAGGGGTTTCACTTATGTGTAACAAATTGCATTATATTAAACAAAAAGACAATTTATTCAACGACAAAGCCTTAATCACAAGAAAGCTGCTCATTTAAGTTAAATTTGCTGAAGTTTTGGCTTTCTTTTCTGGGATTTTTCTGACAGCATATACCATGGCACAGATATAAGACCCTGTGCTCCATTTTGGACCAACCTTTCAGGCTCTGTTAGACATAAAGGGAACTAATTACAGTGGAGGACATTGCAGAGACTAGAAACAGAATCAATACATGTATTCCCCGAGAGTGATCTGCCATTAAACCAAAGCAGGAATTTCCCAAGAGCTAATAAAGGCTTTCTGGTTTTACCCAAGAATTCTTCTAATTGTCCCGTGTTTTCTCTCTGCTGACTAGCACAAAGCTTTTTGATCATCATGCTTAGAACTCTGAAGACACAATTTGGCTTCCCTCTTGTTATATTCAAGGTATTGCTTCCATATCTGGCAGACCTCGGCTTTTTCCAAACAGAACCTTATTTTTCTAGTGGTCTAAATAGAACTGAACAATCATGGTAAGAAGCACAGATCACACAGTAGGTAAAACTACTTTTAAGTTGAAATACCTAGAGTTTAACTCCTGAATCACAGAATCGTAGGGATTGGAAGGGACCTCGAGAGATCATCGGGTCCAACCCCCCTGCCAAAGCAGCTCCCTAGCTCATACTGCACAGATAGGCGTCCAGACGGGTCTTGAATATCTCCAGAGACAGAGACTCCACCACCTCCCTGGGCAGCCTGTCCCAGGGCTCTGTCACCCTCACTGTGAAAAAGTTCTTCCCCATGTTGGTGCGGAACTTCCTGTGCTCCAACTTGCAGCCATTGCCCCTTGTCCTGTCCCCACAGACCACTGAAAATGGGCTGGCCAATTCCCCCTGTATCACATGCTTAAGATATTTATAAACATTAATTAGGTCCCCCCTCAGTCTTCTTTTCTCCAGGCTGAACAGTCCCAGCTCTCTCAGCCTTTCCTCACAGGGAAGATGCTTCAGGCCCTTAATCATCTTCATAGCCCTCCTCTGGACTCTTCTCCAGGAGATCCCTGTCTTTCTTATACCAGGGAGCCCAGAACTGGACACAATACTCCAGGTGGGGCCTGATCAGGGCAGAGTAGAGAGGGAGGATCGCCTCCTTCGACCTGCTGGCCACACTCCTCCTGATGCCCCCCAGGATCCCATTGGCTCTCTTAGCCACCAGGGCACACTGCTGGCTCATAGCCAACCTGTCATCCACCAGGACCCCCAGGTCCTTCTCCACAGAGGTCTTCTCCAGCAGGTCATCCCCCAGCCTGTACTGATACATGCGGTTGTTCCTCCCCAGGTGCAAGACTTTACACTTGCTTTTGTTGAACTTCATTAGGTTTCTCCCTGCCCAGCTCTCCAGCCTGTCCAGATCTCACTGGATGGCAGCGCAGTGTTCCTGCGTGTCAGCCACTCCTCCCAGCTTCCTCATACTAGCGTGACCCTTGATTCTTACCCACAAGCACTCAGCTGATGGTTCATCTTTCCCCAGGTGGAGCTCAATACATTCTAGCTGCTCTCTAACATAATGGGCAACTCCTCCACCTCGCCTCCCTAGCTTGTCTTTCCTAAAAAGCACATATCCATCCATGGTAGCATGACAGTCATCCAGGCTGTCCCACCACATCTCTGTGATTGCAATGAGATCGTGGCCCTGCGACTGCACAAGGATCTCTAATTCTTCCTGCTTGTTTCCCATGCTACATGCATTTGTATAAAGGCATTTTAGTGGGGCAGCAGGTGGGGGTATCCTCAACAGATCGCCATGAGATTTCTGGCAGGGGATGGGCAGTAGTGGCTCCACTGAGGAGTCCTCAGGGCAATCCACAGAATTTTCCCCACTATCACATGGAACAACATCCCCAAATCAGTCACTGAGCCGCTGGCATTTACCTTCTTCCACCGTGAACTCACATCGTGTCTCCCGAAGCACTTGCCTGCCCCCAGCAGCTTTTGTAATATCCCCTTCTCCCTTCCTAACTAGTTTAAAGCATGCTCAATGAGCCCTGCCATCTCCTGGGCAAGGATTCACTTTCCCCTTTGGGTCAGGTGAGCCCCATCAGCAGTAATCATGCCAGGAGCAGAGTACACCTTCCTTTGGTCAAAAAACCCAATGTTTTTATGCCGACACCAGTCTTTCAGCCACTCATTCAACACATGGGTTCTCCTGACCTGCTCCGAACCCCTCTTCCCACTAGTAGGGATAGATGAGAATATTATTTGAGCTCCCCTCCCCTCAACAGAGCGCCCTAGGTCACGAAATTCCCTTTTGATAGCACGCAGGCTACACTTCAGGATTGCATCCCTGCCTGCTTGAACAATCAAGAGTGGATAGTAATCAGAGGGTCTTACCAGCCCTGGGAGCCTTCTGGTAATAGCCCTGACCCGGGCTCCAGGGAGGCAGCACACCTCCCTGCATGTAGGGTCTGGTCTACAAATGGGGGCCTCCGTCCCCCTGCGGAGGGAATCCCCTACCACAACTACCCTTCTCTCTTGTTTAACAGAGGCAGTCTCAAGGCATGCAGACATTCTCCTCACTCTAGGCTTCTGCTTCCTCTGAGGCAGAGGGGCTGCATTCATCCCCTCACGTACCTTATCCTCAACTTCCAGGGCCCCAAACCCATTGCTTAGGGGAACCTGGGGGAGCAGGGGAGGTAGGCAGGGGGAGTGCCTACGTTGGCGAGATGGGACCTCAAGGTTTGGGTCACTCCCATTTACTTGACTAGGACGGGAGTAGCAAAGAATCACAGAATCACAGAGTGTTAGGAGTTGGAAGGGATCTTGAAAGACCATCTAGTCCAACCCCCATGCCAGAGCAGGATCACCTAGACTAAATCACACAGGTAGGCATCCAGGTGGGGTGTGAATGACTCCAGAGGATGAGATTCCACAACCTCTCTGGACAGCCTGTTCCAGTGCTCTGCCACCCTCACAGTGAAAAAGTATCTCCTTAAGGCTACCAACTAATTTTTTCCAATTAAATTCGAAATTCTCGTGACTTGCCATGCTTTGGACATAGACAGAGCTCAGGCAAAAAGTTAATTACTATCAGAAGTTGTAGACCAACAGTTCTTTAAGACAGGTTATCAGGTTAAAATAAATAAATAAATAAAAGACCGTGTCCAATACAGGGAATCAAACATAATCATGGATCCTCCCCAACTTTTTGGATGCTTAATCTGGATGTCTCTATCATGGTATATGTGCCAAGTAAACTCTCCTAAAATATTTAATTCAAACACAGACATTTCTGTTGTGGCTGCCAGACCAATTGTGTTAACACTAGGTTTTGCCATGATTATACACTCATTTATGCATTCTAATGCCTTTTTTTTTTTTTTTTTGCAATAGCATCATGAACCAAGTGACTTGGGAGGAGTTTTCAGAGGGGAAATTGCACTGGGAATATCAGTTATTACTGACAATGTAATGAGAAAGTCTAGCAAGAATGCACCCTCTCAGTTATGAAGCTACAACAGGCTCATTAAAAGTAAAAAATAACTTAGCATTTAATGACGTTTCGAAACTGTAACATTTAATCTTTAGTAGAAACATGGTCATGGAAATAGTAATGCATTTCTGTCAGGCAGTCTACTTAACACTGTCTGCATACTGCTATTTCCCTAGTTTGGCCAGAAAACCTTTTACAATATTGCTCTGGTTTTGCTGAGTTGTGTTCATGGAAAATTTATGTCTCCAGCATTCTGTATCCCTGGCACGCTCATTCTTCCACTTCTTTGTTTATCCCAATGTTATTTATCCTATCAAATTAAATTATGATTAAGGCAATAATTTTTTTAATAAATACTCCTCTTTGCATTTTATTATCTTATTTTGACACAGCTCTGTGGGGACCTAGTGGCAGGGTAGTTCAAACAACCTGCTCCATATCCAGAAAGCATAAGACATGGGTTTGGGCTGAATGCTCATGGTTGCTGGCAGTCCACCAGAGATTATCTGGGCATTTGGACTGGAAAGCTACCGGTGGCCAAGCACAGTGTCATGCAAACCTCTTAGCAGTGTGTAAGGTGAGCTGGACTTTTGACTCTGAAAAGGCCTCATTAAATCAGTGAAGGTCATGTGAAGAGAGTTGACTCAGTTGGTCTCACACTGTCAAAGGTGCTGCAGCAGTCCTGGGGTCCTGCCAGGCACTACAGGAGGCTGTAGTACTAGAACCTGCGACTAGTCCCAAGGGTAGAGGTCTGGCTGGGATGCACATGCACCTGCAGACGTAGTCTCAGAGCACCAGGAAATGAAAGAAGGTGCATATGAGATGAGAGCATATGAATTTCAAACTACCAGTACCTTGTTGTAAAAAAACAACAGGGGAACAGAGATCAGCCATGGATCTTGCAGTGTTTCAGGGTAGGTTTCCGTTTCTGGAGAGAGGATGAAGTCCCTTGGTTTGTTCAGTCTGGACAAAAGGAGGCTGAGGGGACACCTGTCCTGGTTCCAGCTAGGAAATCAACTTTATCCTAGCCAAAACCAGGACAACACCTAATCGTGGTCTATGGCTTCCTGATGAGGGGGAGTGAAGGGGCAGGCACTGGTATCCTCTACTGATAGAACCTGAGGGAATGGTATGAAGCTGCAACAGGGAAGGTTTAGGTTGGATGTTAGGAAGAGGTTCTTTACTGAGAGGATGGTCCGGTCCTGAAACAGGCTTCCCAGGGAAGTGGTCACAGCACCCAGCTTGTCTGAGGTCAAGAAGCATCTGGATGATGCACTCAGCCCCATGTTCTGACTTGTCTGGACCTGTGTGAGGCCAGGAGTTGTACTGGATGATCTTTATGGGTCCCTTCCATCTCAAAATATTCTATGATTCTATGATTCCCAGATAACCTTTATCTTTACCCATAGTTGAAGAGACAGAAGTGACAAAGGGAAATCAAGATGTGATTCAGTTGCAAATTCAAGACTGAAATAAGACTGAAACTGATGGTGTCCATGTTGCCCTACTATCTAAGCTCTTCTATCAGTGGAGATCTGGTGAAAAGAGCCAGCTGACACCTACTCAACTGAGCAGACACAACTATCTGCTACAGCGTGAAGTGAATAGCTCCACATAGTCCACTGGCTGTATTGACCAGGTCTTCATTGTCCGTAACAGTGTTGGACTCTGACTCACAGTCTGATCCCTGAGTCTGGAATTCATAAGCTCAAGCTCAGACTTAGAGAGGCAACTTGAAAAATCTTGACCGAAGTAGAGTCAATTTGCTTGAGGAGAGTAAACCTGTAAATCATGCAACCTGAACAGAACCTGTTCAAAAGTTGCATGTTTCAGAAGTGTCACTGCTGGGCTGGGCAGGTCAGGTTATTAGCTTGCTAGAAATATTCTAAAGGATGAGTTGAGAGAAGAAGGCTTAGGTCAGCAACCAGCTGGATGTAGTCATCCTGCAAAATTCAGCACTGCAGCTGTGTTTCTTTAAGGAGTACAGTTTTATCTAACAATAACAACATCACGTGCACTAAGATAAAACTAATCAAATCTCATGCTTCATAAAATCAACTTTTTGCTGCCAGGGTCAAGAACTAATTTTTTTAAATCATGAAATATCTCTGTATTGTTGCTGAAATGATTTATAGATGGTTTTATCTTTCTTTACCTTGTAATCATACACTCTGAGGTAGGGTGTAATGTTTGACGTAAAGAAACTTGCGTGTTGATATCTGTATTCTGGCACATGAACAGGCAGTTAAAATCATAATTTTTCCACAACATCCCCCCAAAATGCATATTTTATGTGTATGTGTTTGCTTACCAACCTTTTTTTTAATTGGTATCAATAAACATAATGAGGTATTTTTAGCATTGATAATGTGCAGCAAATTATGTGATAAGATCACTTGAACGATGAGTGTCTGAATGCAATGTTTCAATATACTGGTATCCCCTGCTATTTAACTCCCATTAAAGTGAGGTAGAAGTGAGCAAACAGTGACTAATATTGCAGCATATCTAGATTGATTTTTTTTTTTATTCAAGACCAACTTTTGTTAAAAGTATCATATGAATATGACATTAAATTCTAACATCTTTTATACCAGGAATACAAAGGCATAACAGTGAAATGCAAAGACTTGTCAAGGACTGGAAATTCAAAAAAGGAATAAATAGAGTAGGAAAAAACTGACTGAGGTTACTGCAAAAACTCCACCAAACCAGGACTGTTTGTGAGAAAAAGATAGATTTTTAAAAAACAAATTCTAAAAAAATGTATATTCATGAAATACACATTCAGACAAAGTGTCAAGTGTGAGTTTAGCAACTAAACAGAAATTTCAAACTAGGGCAAGTTATTTTAACCAGAAAGCTGCTGAAAGTAGAAAATTAAGTGTTGGTTTCTCTGGTGATAACATGAAACATTTTGGTTTAAAATTTAAGACTTTGGAGGTGAGGATGTTGAGAGGGTAGATCCATTAAGAACGCAGCAGGTGTTGAATTAGGCATAGGGCCAGCAAAAATTTTTGGGGATTTTTTAATGATTTTATTTTTTTAAATAGACTAGACTAAGATACAGGAATGGGAAGGAGTAAAGGCATGAATCAGTAATACATTCTCATCTTGAATGCTGCATTTGGTTCTGGTCAACCTACACCTAGAAGTATACAGCAGAACCCCAGGGACTCACAGATGGGTGATGAGTGTGATGATAGACACATGGTATGGGAAAAGGTACCAACTTCAAGAAAAACTCCAAAGACTGGAGCCATTACTTGAGGGAAAAAACAGCCTTAGAGAAGGTGACACGTGTAAGAGACACAGACACTATGCTATGGTATTCAGCAGAGCTCAAGATAGTACTCTTACAAGACTGTAAGAGGATAAAAAGAATGCCAAAAAAAACCCCCAACATTTAGTGGACAGACTTTAAGCTAAATATTGTTTTCCTAGCTGTGAGGAGCCAATTAGCACAACATGTATTTGAATCTGAAGCAATAGAGTGTGCTCTTACAGATAATTAATACATGCTGAGCTCTAAGTTCAAAATTTCAGGTATGATATCAGTCCCTCACACGTTGAGGTACATGCAGATAATGAAGTGGCAAGAGAAAGCAATTTTGACTCTGGGCAGATAGTTAAATGGCTGCTTGTAGACTGCTGTTTGAAGACATGCTTGTGAAATCCAGTACTGGTAGGTGGGAGAGTGCATCCTGAGCTTCCTGGGTCACTCTTCTGACCTGGTGCTGCAGTTGCTACAGCCCTCTGCCCCTCAAAGGCACAACAACAGCTGGAGCAGCTGCATTGGGCAGCCTCCACCACTCAAAACCTGCTGAAAATGTGACCAAGAACTACATTCACAGCACAAGGAATTAGGTCCCTTGAATCCACTTACAGCATGAAAGAAATTTTCGGTAGGAACATAATTTCCAACATATCCCTACATTAAATGTGCACAACAACCTTTTAATCCTAAGATCCTGTCCCAAAAGTGAAACCCCAGTGCGCTTGTTCAATTAAAAATAAGTATTGCACTACAACTGGCAAACCCTCTCTTCGTTCTATGTATGTCATGGCTTAAATGTTCTTGGTCTATATTTTACCCAGGGTGGCCAATAAAGTATATTCTGCCTATGGAGCAACTTCTTCCCACAGTATGGTGACAGCAGCAAATTATTAACAAATTATATGACTACTCATGGGTACATGAATGGTTCTAAGCATTTAATGTTGTCCACTGCCCTAGTGAATCATTTCAATGGACCCAATTCTCATCTACTATAAATTGGCATAGTATCATGTAAGTGTACAAGGGAATGTGAATAAAACAATTTTCTATGCAGAGCTAGAGAAATGGCCTTTATATTACAGAAATATATGTGCAGAGGAAAACATAAGCACTACCAGACATACAGAGAAACATACAGTTGTTTAATTGAACTGTTGAGGCATTAATAACAAACAGTATATTTTTGTGATAATTCAAGTTTTATTGCAACTTTTTTGAACTCCAGACAGCTGTAATTTCCTTTTGTCTATCAGCCAAAAGGAGTTTTACCTCTGTTTGGTATTTTGCAAAAGAGTAGAAGAAAGAATGACTCAGATAATTGTATTTGAAGCTGCTGGGTAAGGCTATTTTCACTCCCTAGAGGTAATGGTTTTTATGCCAAGCTTGAAGTTTTGAACTACAAAATAAAAAGTGTGCTAAATAGTGATTTTATTAGCCCTTTAAGCATTTCACTTTGAAATAATGGGAGGAAAGATCATAATACTTTTATATGTGTAATAAATCAGCTCTAGAAAGAGAGATGCAAGGCAAGGCAGTTATTCAATATTAGTAGTTCTCTTCACCTTCTTAGAACTTGCCTCCATGGGAATAGTTTGTGTTGCTGTCATCCTATGTACTGTGAGATCGCAAAAAGTTCATATCACCCCCATCAACACAGTTTTAGAAAAGTCAGCAAACTGTCAAGGCAGAGCCAAGTAACTGAGAGCCTCTTTCAGTGATCTTTATACCAGAAACATGTTACCACCTTATGATAAATGCTGTATATTCCCTGAATGAGAACAGCCTATTCATCTGCAAACCCCAACAGGAGCAGCACAAAGAAGGGCTAACATAAAAGAAGGTGAGAGCTCCCTAAACATTTTTTAAACCAGGCAGATTTTGCCTGGGTATCTAAAGATGAACAAGGCTCCTTCCTGGCCAGTTCCTACTTAACTGAGCAAGGTTGTCCATGTCTCTTATGTACTGAAGGTTAGGAAAAGCCCTTTCAGTTCACAGAGTTGTTAGAGAATAAAACAGGGTGCCACGGGTAGCACTTGCAGCAACAAGCATCACAGCCTGGAACCAATGAGCACCTGGGGACTCTACAGCACTGGGTATATTTCCTGAGAGGGAAGAAATGAACCAGATGGATGGCGCTCATCATCCAAACTTCTCATGGTCAACACCTCTCAGCCAGGATGGCATCATTCCTAAGTACCTCTACTCCCTACTTGTTTCCATAACCACTTTTAAAGCCTGGCAGTCTCACCAAAACACCTGCAAACTGTGTCACAGAATCACAGAATCACAGAACTGTAGGGGTTGGAAGGAACCTCAAGAGATCATCGGGTCCAACCCCCCTGCCAAAGCAGCTCCCTAGCTCATACTGCACAGATAGGCGTCCAGACAGGTCTTGAATATCTCCAGAGAAGGAGACTCCACCACCTCCCTAGGCAGTATCAGTTCAGTGTGTCTTTACATTTAGGAAAACTAAACTCTTTGGGTGGTGATGGTTACGCAGAAAACATATAAACCGTGCAAGAGGTAAGTTTATGCCTGCAGATTCGTTCATGTCTGTGCATCCATGGACGGACACACACAATTTACTTCGACCAAAGGTCAATTCTAACCCTTCTGTTGACTGTATTTGTATTGACTGTGTCTCTGCTAACATGATCCTTGCAAAATACCTATTTATGTAACAGCATGACTTCAAAATTAAATTCTAGCAGTGCTGTGACTACTCAGCCACCCACAACATTTGCAGGTATAGAGACAATTGTGGTCTCTTTGGCCCATCTCAAGCAGCCTTTTTGTTCTTATTAAGGAGCAACACATTTCATTCAAAAGCTCTGCTTCACACTTCTTCCCATAGTGTTATCTACATGCAGATTAATTCATTAAATAACAGAATCACAGAGTGGTCAGGAGTTGAAAGGGACCTCTGGAGAACATCTAGTCCAACCCCTCTGCCAGAGCAGGATCACCTAGAGCAGGCTGCAGAGGACAGCATCCAGGTGGGGAACAACTCCAGAGATGGTGATTCCACAACATCTCTGGGCATCTTGTCCCAGTGCTCTGCCACCCTCACAGTACAGAACTTCCTCCTCATGTCCAGATGGAATTTCCTATGTTCAAGCTTGTGCCCATTGCCTCTTGTCCTGTCACTGGGCACCACTGAAAAAAAACCTGACCCCATTCTCCTGACACCCACCCCTCAAGTATATATAAGCATTGATAAGATCCCCCCTCAGCCTTCTCTTCTCTAGGCTAAAAAGTCCCAGGTCCCTCAGCCTCTCTTTGTAAGAGAGATGTTCTAGTCCTCCTACTCATCTTCGTAGCCCTTTTTTGTACCCTGTCCAGTAGCTCCCTGCCCTTCTTGAACCTTCAGAACTGCACACAATATTCCAGGTGAGCCCTCCCCAGGGCAGAGTAAAAGGGGAGGAGAAGCTCCAAATCAGCCAAGTTGTAAAACAGCACTTGAAGAAGACAGAAGAACACAGTGCTGCTGGAACCTGACTGCATGCTGGCTTAACTTCACCTTGAACTCACAGCCAGCTGAGTTCAGACTGGACTTTGACCACAGTAGCCAGAAGGAAAGCAGGGAAGATGTGGGGTGGAGTGAAATGCAAGGACTGTGCAAGGCATCCACTGCTAGAACATGGTGGCATTTAGTATTTGATCAAACACTGCAACAAGCTCTAAGAAAACATTTAATTGCAATTTTTTGCCATTGTTGAGATCAGTTTTTAAAGGAGTTCAGGCATAGAATTAAATGGTGATATTCTTTTGCACACCTCTAACCTTCATAGTCCTTGACTGCTCCTCAGCAATTTCTTGCATTCTGCCTTTGACCCAGAATCCCTGAACTGAAAGATTTTAGCCCAATTTGCTTCCCATCACTACTTTGTTTTTCTTGTGCTTTTAAGGTAGTGATAGGGAATTTCCTGCAAACTCCTGCTGGTAAAACTGCTATAGTAATAATGTTAATAAAATCTAAGACTTCCAAATAATGCATCAGAGACTCATGAAGCTTTCCTCTAAAAATATTGGAATACAATATGTGGAAAGTATTATACATCAAATTGATTTTTCATAGAAAAGCTTAATGAATCAACCCCCTACCCATAAATAAGATGGGATAAAAGAGCTGGAACTTCCCCTAGAAAGTCAAGACTTTTTCTTAAGCAGGCAATCTGTGCTGCTTTCTATAATGCATCAGCTGGGGAGATTTGGCTGCTGCTGTCAAAAAATGCACCCTAAGAAGACCTAAGAACATGAGCTGGCAGTGTGCCCAGGTGACCAAGAAGGCCAACAGCATCCTGGCCTGTATCAGGAATAGTGTGACCAGCAGGAGTAGGGAAGTGATTGTTCTGTTCTACTCAGCTCTGGTGAGGCCACATCTTGAGTACTGTGTCCAGTTTTGGGCCCCACTGCTACAAGAAGGAGATTGAGATGCTGGAGCATATCCAGAGAAGGGCAACAAAGCTGGTAAAGGCCTAGAGAGCAAGTCTTATGAGGAGCAGCTGAGGGAACTGGGGTTGTTTTGCTTGGAGAAAAGGATGAGGGAAGACCTTACTGCTCTCTACAACTACCTGCATGTAGAGACGTGGGGGTCTGTCACTTCTCTCAGGTAGCAAGCAGTACAACAAGAGGGAATGGGTTAAAATTGCAGCAGGGGAGATTTAGGTTAGATATCAGGAAGAATTTCTTTACTGAAAGGGTAGTCAAGTACTGGGACAGGCTGCCCAGGGAAGTTGTGGAGACACCATCCCCGGAGGTATTTAAAAGTTGTGTAGATGTTGTGCTTGAGGACATGGTCTAGAGGTGGACTAGGCATGGTTAGGCTGTGGTTGGACTTGATGATCTTGAAGGTCTCTTCCAACCCAAGTGATTCTCTGATTCTATGACCATACAGGAGCCATTCATTTGTGATGGTCTGGTTATGTCTATCCTTGGGCATGCTCAATAGTTCCCAAGTGTTTCAGCCTCCCAGATTGATCTGGAGGTTCCAACTTCAGAAAAGTTTTATGTATCAAATACTTTCTTGATGATACCTGATAGCTGAAGGGAAATATCAAGAAGAGGATGCTGTTGAGAAGAAAAATATGAATAATCAAATTCCACAGCTTAGACCCTGGGACAGAAAGAGCTTGTGAAACCAAGTGTGTAAGATAAATAAACAGATGGATGATCTTAACATTCATTTCACTTGTTACTCTGTATAGATATTTCTAATTTTAAACAATAAGCTGTTTTAAGAAGGTTACATGAAGTTGTATTTACTTCTACTTACAACTGTAGAAGAACCCACCTGGACACAATTCACAACAACATTCTGCCCAAAGCCCAAGTTGGAGTAGAAAAATCAGGTATTTAACTCCAATATACTAAAGACTTATAATCAAAGTAAGAATAAAAAAAGTCTAATGATGCAACAGTGGCAATGGTTTTAGAATAACCTTCTCAGCAGCAGAAACAATTTTAAAAGGCCCCTCAATCAAATCATCAATCTGATCCTATGAATACGCTCCAGGTTGGTGTATCTTTCTATGAAGAAATAAAAGGGACAGATCCAAAAGGAGATAAAAGGCATAAAGCTAAATATGGTTTTTTCCTTCATACAAGTTGGATTAATATTTTGTCCTGCAATTCACTGGCTGTTATGACTCATCATTCTATAACTCACAGCTTGACTTTGTACGTTTTTCACACACATGTCCAATGTAGGAGATGGCACATTGCAATCAGTTATAATCATTCCCACCTTCTGGGAGATGCCTTGAACTAATCTGAAACACTGACTTCTTTGAACTTAAGTACTTTCCATGAGTTTGAGGCCCCTAGTTAACTAAACCTTGAAGTTCATAGTTGATATTTACTCATTCCCATAAGCTTACAAAGTCTGTACTGCAGAAAACACTGCAGTGTTTTTCTGTACTGCCCAGAGAAGCTGTGACTGCCACCTCCCACCTAGTGTTCAAGGCCAGGTTGGATGGGGCTTTGGGAAACCTGGTCTAGTGGAAGGTTTCCCTGCCCACGGCAAGGGGGTTGGAACTAGATGGCCTTTGACACCTTTTCCAACCCAAAGCATTCTATGATTCATTCTAAAACACTTCTGAGAAAACATGTGACAATACCTACAGTAAGGAGGGAAGAAAAAAATCCAGACTGGTAGGAACAAAACATTTCAGTATTTAGAAAACTTTGTGTAGAAAAGCTTTGGCAGGACCTGGTACCCATATATCTTCTAGAATTTATCAGGGAAAGCATCTTTGATGGTTCTGTGTACAGGTGGACATCCAGTAAAGTGGTTTAATATTTAACCTTTGTTACCAACTGTTGGGAAAATTTTAAAGGTTTCTGTAGTTGAAAAAAAAATGCTGTTTATACACTAAACATGCTGATCACTGCAGGCACAAGAGAAAACACTTCATCCATCAAAACTTGCTCTGTGTTTGGCAGCTAGGCTGCTACACTGCTTTTGAAGGAGCGTACTGCCCACCACACCTCATCCACTGCCCCCTTCTCTCCCCTTGTATTCAGCCTACATGACAGATGGCTCAGAGATCAATGCCCATACGCCCTCAGCTTGCAAAGGTGTTTTTTTTCCAGCATACAGCTAGAGGAACGACTGACAAAGCTGTCAATAACGATACCTTGTTGGAGAGATTTCATGCAATTGGAAGAACTCCTTAGATGTATTTGCTCAATTCCTTTTGACTGCTTTCCTAAACCAACTTTACTAGTATTGATTGCACCACTGTATGATAGTATGAAAGATTATCTGCCAGTAAACTCACAATTTAAAAGGTTAAATGAAAGGTGCCCTCGGGGGTTGGTATTGGGACCAGTGTTGTTTAACATCTTTGTCAGTGATGTGGACAGTGGGATCAAGTGCACCCCCAACAAGTTTTCCAACAGCAGTGAGCTCTGTGGTGCCACACTGGAGGGAAGGGATACCATCCAGGGGGACCTTGATAGGCTTGAGAGGTGGGCTCATGTGAACCCCATGAAGTTCAGCAAGGCCAAAGACAAGGTTCTGCTCATGGATTCAGGCAATCCCAAGCACAGCAACAGTCTGGGTGGAGAATGGATTGAGAGCAGCCCTGAGGAAAAGGACTTGAGGGGTCTTGGTGGACAAAAAACTCAACATGAGCTGCCCATGTGCACTTGCAGTCCAGAAAATCAATCCTGTCCTGGGCTGCATTTTGATGCAAGGAGTGTTGCCGGCAGATCAATGGAGATGATTCTGTCCCTCTACTCTGTTCTTGTGAGACCCCATTTGGAGTGCTGCATCCAGCTCTGGGATCCCACACACAAGAAGGACATTGATCTGTTAGGGCAAGTCCAGAGTGGGGGCCACAAAGATGATTAGAGGGCTGGAGCACCTCACCCGTGAAGAGTTGGGCTTATTCAGCCTGCAGAAGAGAAGGCTCCAGGAGACCTAATTGCAGCCTTCCAGTACCAAAGGGGGCCTACAGGAAAGATAGAGAGAGGCTGTTTATCAGGGAGTATAGAGATAGGACAAAGGGCAATGGCTTTCAACTGAAAGAGGGGACTTGTAGATTAGATATTAGGAAGAAATTCTTCCCTGTGAGGGTGGTGAGGCACTGGAACAGGTTGCCCAGAGAAGCTGTGGCTGCCCCCACCCTGGCAGTGTTCAAGGCCAGGTTGGATGGGGCTTTGGGCAACCTGATTTAGGGGAAAGTGTCCCTGCCCATGGCAGAGGGGCTGGAACAAGATGATCTTTGGTGCCTTCCAACCCAACCTAGTCTATGCTTCTGTGATCTCCCATTGTCTGACTTCCAACAGGCAGTGGAAACAAGCTCCATGAAAGCAAGTAACCACAAAAGCAGCCTTTGAAATGGGTCTAAGAAAAAGGATTTTCTTTGTTAAACATTGAAATGTTCATTGCTCAGCAGCAGCAGGATAGGTACTGGGTGCTTGAAGTCTAGTATAAACTCTTTTTTTTTCATATGAGGAAAGATTCAGGTTGTCTGAAGGACATTACCAGACTATATTCCTGAGTTTTATGAGTCACAGGAGTATTTTAAGTATATCATGACTTACAGCCATGGAATTTAAAGCCACTGGTTCCAATGGATTATTTATCAGACTGTGTTTGCATGTCACTCGGAGGCTGCAATATATGAAAGAAAGCGATTTATACCAACACCACTTCACTGTTTCCTGAGGGTTGGGAGGACATGGAGTAGCTGCTGCAAATACAGGATGAGTTGGGACAGCTGCTAACTGTCTGCAGTTGCTGGCTGATGTTACCTTCACAAGAATACATGTTGGCACCTCCAACCAGATCTTTGTCTCCATTCCTACCGGAGAGCTGAGCTGTTGTAGTCTTCAAGGATTGCAAAGACACATTAGGATAAAGACACTTCCAAAAGTTATCAGGGAATAAGTCCAGAACCATACAAAAGACTGGCAAGACACAGTGGTTTCTGAATTTAGCCTACAAATGTATTTACATTTCCCTTGTCTGTTTGAAATAAATCCTCTTAGAAGTGTGAAGTGATGAAAAATTTACGGTATTCCTAATCTGAAAGTTCCTAGATTAATCAATATTTCTAGTTGGACAATCATTGGCTTAGGCTGGTTAAGATAAGCTTTTGGAGCGCACCTTCAATGCAATAGCTTAATGTACTCTGTAACAAACTGTTTATATAAGGGTGATGGAAAAGCTGTTCCTTGGTATCTCATCACTAGTATACATCTTAAATTACATTGATACTTTACATTTACCATGAGTAAACTTCTAAACTCATGCTAAATGGAAGTGAAGTCTATGTATTACTATTATTGATTCATTAGTCTTCTGTGGATTTAATATCCAGAGATGGTAGATACTTTACATAGTAAGACAAATGCCTGTCAGAAGACCTTAGCACCTAAATAAGTAGCAAACAGAGAGAAGGGGAGTAATATTATATTCCTGGTTTCTACTTCATACTACTCATAATAGGTTTGTATATTTTATTGCAAACCTAGAGCATAATAGGTTGGTACATGGCACCAGGGTGCTAAAATGAAAATACAGCTTAATTATATGTAAGGTTTCAAGCAATTTCTAAAGGTGGAGCAGCACAGGCTGACACAGCAGCCACAGTACCTCTGCAGTAGTGTTATACTGTCAAAAAGGGCTAATCATTTATTCCAGTGCCTCTGTGCTGTTCTAGGTATCTCTGAAAGTTCTCCCATCAGTCCCTTTGTAACTCCTATCATGTTTCTGCCTTACGTTTTCTACAGTTGAACATGTGGGATCCTCAGAAGATATTTCATGAAAATGTAAATCCAGGTATGCTTTTATCACATAACAATTCAAAGCCTTTTCAAACAAAGTTTTTGAAAGTATTAAGTAACGTATAAAACATGTGACTGATTGAATGATATATAATAATAATAATGGAATGATTAATATAGATATAGCTTAACAATTAATATAGCATTAATATAAGGAAAATAGAAAGTATTTTAGATTTTAGTAGAATACAGCCATAACTGTTGGAGCTCTTTTGTTAGAGTAGCTACAAAATTTAACCGTAACGGTGGAACAGCCTTAAAGATAAAGAAAGTGAAGTTAGGGAAGTCAGAAATAATGAGACCAACGACCAATGAAGAGACAGAGTATATCTTGCTTTCAGCTAAAAGGGGTTCCTAACTAGCTTGTACAGGGATGTGTTTTTGAGACTGGAGAGAACCGTAGAGCATGCGCTGGAGGGAAAGGTGAAAAGACGTCCAGCCTTCATCCCTAAAGAACACCAGAAGACCCCCTGAGAGTCACTGAGCATGCTCTATCTGGGAAGAGTTAATGGAAATAATTTTGCATAACCCTGCCTCTTCTTAGAAATATAATAAATATGTATAACTGATCTGTATAGATTTTATAAATTTTGTTTTAAACAGTGCACACACTAGGAGTAGCGATCCCCTGTGTGCCCAGCACTGCAAAAAAGAATACCTGCTTAATAACCACCCTGGTTAATGTGTCTTGATTTTGACTTTTTGAGGTTTCATGATAAAGTTGGGGGAATTTTTCTGCTTAGGACAGAGGCTGAGTCTTAACTTATGTTTAAAATGCTGGTTTTCCTTTTGCTTTAACAGCTGTTTTCTTCCTGTAATGACAGAGGTAGCAGCTTCAAAGTATTGGTATGCATGTAGGGAGTGTCTTGAGTTAGTATGGCCAGCAGACAAACAAGACAGAAACTCACCTGTGGCCTGTGCTCTGTCTTAATTTGTTCCATGTAGCTCCACTCACCTCATTTCCTTTTTCAGGAGACAGATGTTTGGCTATGAAACTCGCCCACCTATACCCAGCAGTTACAGGTACATAGCAGAATTACACTTTTGAACCTTAAACCTGATAAATGTATGCACTTTGTAAAGAACTGTTGGGCTGGAAAATTAGTCCTTAGTTAAATTATTTGGAGACAGAGGGGGAATGACTCTTTCTTTCTCTGCTTCAGGATAATGCCGTAAGAATCCGCTTCCTTTGAGAAGAGTTGGCCACCTAACTTTTTCTGCATGGGGGAGATTTCTAATGTGGATATTTAGCACATAATGCAGAAATGTTTCCAGTCCTTTAAAGGACCTCTGTAAAAAGGTCTTTAGATAAACTTCCAGAAGAATTTTAGTAAGAGTTCAAGAATTCACTTCCATAACATAATTATTCTAAAAAGCTGCAGAGTATAAAATGTGATTTCCTTTCTTTAGGAAGAAAATTCAATGGTATGAAATAACTTACAGAGTATGCACTAATATAATCTTGTGAAAAGTTATACCAAAAAATGCAGCAAAATTATAATTCCCCATTACATCTTACAGGTGTTCTGTTTCCAGAACAGCTATATTTTATAATGGTAGCTTCAAACACGATGGAAAGCCTGTTGAATGGGAAAGTGATTTGCTTAGGCTGAAGGAATGAAAATGTTTCTAGATCAGTCGGTAGCATCTGCCACTAATAGAGAATTAGGGAGCTAATTTCCTCAAGGACAGATTACTTCCTAATTGTCCATTTTAAAGGTTCTTCTTTATGGCTGGCATTTATGCTGTGGTGGTTCCTACAGATCAAACTAGTACCGCATGCTGAGCAGACAAACAAGGAACAACTAGTGGCAAAACCAACAAATAATCAAAATAATGGGTACTGAATGACAAGGAAAAAACTACAGATCGATGGTATAATTTCCATCACAATTATTTTTCCTGTAAAGTATGAATGGAGCCAGCTAAATGACTGTTAGCAAACACTGCAGTTCTCCATAGCTCTACATTAACTGCTGTATTAGGCCCACAGTCACACGGGTTTTTAAGAGCTTCCAGCTTTCTTTAGTGCCTCAAATAATGTACAAATTATTTTAGAATAAAGTATCACTTTCTCCTTTATAAGTCAAAATTTCCAAGAAAGAGAGGAAATATCCACTCTCCATCACATGAATATTTCATACTTAAATCTCGTATCAGAATCCCTTCCCTCCTACTAGATCTTCTTTACAAATCATAGGGAAAATTTTGTGCCACATCTGTGGAAACAAATGCCTCTTTTCCTTCCCTGCTATTTATGATCTTGTCCTGATCCGCCAGCAAATGATGGAACAAGCATAATAAACTAGGTCAGCTAATTATATAATCACACAAATAACTATAAAAAGTAACAAACAAGAAGCATAAGGGTAAAGGGCTATGTACACATCGGTGCATTAGGCCATATAAGGTATTTTCCCCTATGCCAGCGCCTGCAATACTGCAAGTGTCTCTTCAGACTGAAGCCGATATATAAAACGAGAGAGGGAAGAGAAACAGTTCTCTACCATAGCCTACAAGTGGGTAGTGCAAGAACTACAAATACAAAGTTAACCCCCCACACACACAATGTTCTGGAAGCATGTTTAAGAATGGACAGCCTATGTAAAAAGGAATGATCAAAAGAGAGTGTGCTGGGTATTTGTCTGCAGAAGGGTATCTAAGAACAAAAAAGGCCATCAAACAAGAGAACAGCTCATTGTTGCTGTTACTAGATTTCCTGGGTAATTTTTACTTTGCTTCATGAAACATCACTGTAGCTCTGGGCTTTTTCTTTGTAGCAGCTGTGCTATTTTGAATGCCCTGGTCTTACTCTTTTTCTTGGGCCCTTCTCCTTTGCTTACGGGAGATTTATTATAAAGGGAGATGCACAGGGAAGATTCACAGAGGGAAATACTGACATTCCCCAAAAGAGCCATGAGTACATGTCACTGAAACATCATTTGCTCATTTACCATGATGTACTATGATGCTCGGTGTGTTAGGCTTGCAACGTGCTTGTCACTCCTGCAGACCTCTGTTTGAGTATTCAGGTTTCCATTTAGCATCTTTGTTAAAACAAACTTTAAGTTTGTGTTTTATCTTGCCTGTATTAAGAAAAAGGCTTCGGTGTCTGTCCTTATTGTGCCAAATCAATACTTTGGTACATGCCTAAAAGTGATTCCCCCCCCCCCCCCTTTTTTTTTATTGAGGTTGCTTGAGACTTCCTACAAATGGCACAGGTTCTTGTTTTCAGTTACCTCAAGTCATAGCAAAACATATCGCTCCAATTTTCTTCATACCTCATGCTAACTAAATAGTCACTACTACATTTTTTGATCTTGAGCCTAGCATGTTTCTCACAGGGGCTCAGAAAGGAGAGCGAGCAAACTTCCTCATGTCCTCCAAAGTCTACACAAAGACAAGGGAATGAGAGGTCCAATACTGTCTCCCATCTGTGCTTCTGTCAATATTTTATTAAATGTTGCACTGGAGGTATTTTGTAACTGTCCTGGAAATATTAATGCTATTTATTCCTGGGCTCTGAGCATGGCAAAAAAAAAATGTAGTATTTTAAGACTTCTGGTTCAATGACCTCAAAGTGCCTGGGCATAAGCTGTTGAGCTCATAATCATAGAATCTCCTGAGTTGGAAGGGACCCATAAGGACCATTGAATCCAACTCCTAATAAAAATACTCCTTTGACTAGCTCATTTATTCAGGTTTTACTGCCAGCGTTTGAGCTTGGTTTCAAGCGTATATTCTCCTTTCCAGCTGAGTTTGGTGTTATCCACCACATCAGAAGTGTCCCTGCCAAAGTGGTTTTTAGTGCCTTCTAATGTCAATATTTTCTTTCCAATTCTTACCTTTGTTAGATCCACACAGCTTTTCTGTCTTCAGAAGTGATGGGCAATGGATTTAAGTTGAAACTACAGCTCAGCTGGGAAGGATGGATCTGTTCCCTCTCTGCTCCCATCTATTCTGACGATTGTTGTATACCTTTTGTTTGGTTCTTCTGTTTTCTTTCTGGTCCTCTGGCTGAACCGATCATAATGCAATACTCAGAGTTCCTCACAGTGCAGGTGAGGTGATTCCCAGAAGCTCCTGCACAGCCTACTTGGCTGTTCATTCTTTTGTGATCTCCATCCTCTGTTTTTTTCGGGGGGAGGGAGGTTTGTTTTTTAATTAGGTGTTAACTCCCTCTGAGAATTTGGTTTCTGATATTAAGTTCTCCTTGTCCAAGCTCGGCTGTCAGGCTGACACGTAAAAGTTTTCCAACAGTTCTTTTCTTCCTTTCTACAGATTACTTAATTTCAATTATAACATTCCCTAACTGCTTATAGGTGTAGTGCATTAGAATATTGCCACAGAACCTGACTTTTCATTCATTATGTTTTGCTTGCTGCTTACAGTCAGGGTGCTCAAAATTCTTTTAATGTGCTTACTCTGTATGCAAAACTGCATGTGGTGAACAAATTACAGTCATTGTATCACAAGTTTCAGGAAGGACTATGCAAAACCACTTTTTGTCCCCTGATATCTGAAAGGATTTGATTTCCACTCAGAATATTTAACCTTCCTAAGCCATGTCTGCATGTTTTACATAATGATTATAATTCTGTAACGTTATTTTTGCATAGACATTATACACACCACATGTTCCAATAAAAAAACACTGGCTGTAGCTGAATATCTGCAACACTTAATTTTTCTGCTCTTGTAGGAACAATGCTTGTACTGTTTTACTACATTTTTTGTGTGTGTTATGCTTTAATGTCTTTGACATTAAATGTGAATTGCTGTTATTTTCCATTACAAGCTTTTTATCCCCCATTTCTTTTTCCATTGGCTATTTCTTCAATGCTTTTATCCTTCACTGTTCTGAGTTACATACGGAGCTGGGAAGAATTCAGTAGGTTGAGACAGGAAGACTGCAGACTATCCTTTTTAGGAGGGGAAATGCTTTTCCCCATACCTATCATAAGCCTATTGTAAACCCTGACTTACAGGGACTAAAAACTAGGTAGCTACAAAAGTTCTGTTGCTAGGTGAGACCTTTCCTCCTCGTGAGAGTGCAACCATCCTTTGATGACTCAGGACAACCTAGAAAGGCATTGTTCCCTCCTTGACCCAGAGAAGTGGCCCAGGGAAATAGAAGGGTGCAGATTTCCTCATCAATGGCCAAAACATTTCCCACCATGGGCTGTTGTCACACCACCAAGTCCCTCTCTGCAGCAGACTTCTGCCATAGCTTTGTCTGGGCACTGATGGCACCTTCAGTAGGTCAGCTCTGCAAAATGGAGACAATGGGACCAGCTTCTAGCCTTAGGAGGAGTGGTACAACCAGCACCCCCTACAACATCTACTACAGCAGGTTTCACTTGGGGTGAGCTGGTCTGCAGCACCAGCTGGGAGTGGTCTTGCCATGAGGTTCAGAGTTCCGTGCTTGAACCCCAGCTCCTCTGTTCAGCAGTGCAAATTCTTCCATCTGTAATGGACACAAAATTTGGACTCTGTTATACAACCTGGTGCTAGAGAACCTGGCAGGTATCATCTCCTTTTTTTCTCCTATGTACAGTCAATGTTGTAATGGTATTTGTCCAACTCATCAGGAGATGACAGAGAGACTGCAGGGATAATTTTTATTTTTCAGTGAAAAATTGGAGGCTCAGCATTTTCAGTCACACTATAAATGTACAGATTTCATCCAGAACGTGTCATGATTTGATGGAAGGATAACATTTCCTGGCAAAAGCTCTGCTTGATATGAAATTTTATTGTCCAAACTTTCACTGAGACTTTACTGAAAATTTTCAGAGAGCATTTGTTTTTAACCCTACAACTACTGTATTCAAAATCCAAATAAACTCTATTAAAAAGACAAGCTGAATAAAATACTGCATGGATTACTTTTTCAAAATATTACTTGGGTTTACCTAAAAGGAGCTAATGATCTTATAATTCTCTGTGACTTTCATGCTACTTAAATATTTGAATCGTAGAATCACAGACTGGGTTGGGTTGGAAGGGACATCAAAGATCATTCAGGTGCACCTCCCAGCCATGGGCAGGGACACTCTCCTCTAGGCCAGGTTGCCCAAAGCCCCATCCAACCTGGCCTTGAACACTGCCAGGGAATGCTAGGCAGCCACAGCTTCTCTGGGCAACCTGTTCCAGTGCCTCACCACCCTCACAGGGAAGAATTCTTCCTAAATCTCCCTTCTTTTAGTTTAAAGCCATTGCTCCTTGTCCTATTTCTATACTACCTGATAAACAGTCCCTCTCCAGCTTTCCGGAAGGCCTCCTTTAGGTACTGGAAGGCTGCAGTAAGCCTCCCCTGGAGCCTTCTGTTCTCCAACTCTCTCCGCCTGTCTTCACAGGAGAGGTGCTCCAGCCCACTAATCATCTTCATGGGCCTCCTCAGGACTCACTCTGACAGCTCCATGTCCTTGTACTAGGGACCCCAGAGCTGGATGCAGTACTCCAGGTGGAGGTCTCACTTGAACTTACCTTTGGAGCCTGCTGCAGTTCAGTTGCTCAGTCAATAGAGGAAAATCTGTGTTTCATCCATCTTATCTTCTTACTCATTTAAAGGTGAAAAGAGAATGGATTCTCTCAGTCTAGCATCTGTGGCACCAGGCAAAAAAGATGTAAAGCTGGGAAGTGAAATTCAGTTTTAAAAAAACCCCTAAAGACAAGGTGTGGCCATTTTCTAATAGGAAGGGTGCTGTACCCCACAATTTCACAGCATTTTTTTAAAAACTAACACTGGTTTGGAGAAGATATAAACTGGTTAACTATAAGTTTGTGGAATAGGTAGATCCACCCTCTGCAGCTCCCATAGAGAAGTCAAAAGAAGTGTACCTGCTTCACAGTTCCAAACTTAATATTTGCAAGCTAAAATTTTAACTGAGACAACACTAGGGCTCATTTTTTGTGTACCAGAAGATGAATTTCTCAGAAGGGGAATCAAGTCAGCAAAGAGAAGAAAGAAAGTGTCTTTTCTGTTGTAGATCACATTGGACATCAGCAAACATAAGTGAGGACAGGAAAAAGATGGGAGTATTTATTGTGGAAGCCTTAAGCTGTACAGCTGAAGAACAAACCAGAGACTAGTGATAGGCACTAGAAACTGGCTAAGGAAACTGTGCAATTAACTACAATGTGTTTCACGACCTTCATGCTACTGCCCTACCATACCTTCATCAAAGGATACATAACTCCAATAAATCTTGCATAATCGTATAGTTCTATATTGTCCTCTATTGCCATGAAGCTTAAAACCACCATCTTTTTGTTTGTGCAATTTTTTTTTCTGAAATCCAGAATCACATAGAGACTTACACAAATATCCTGTGACTTGTTTAATTGAATAATGATGGGATCCAAATATTTTCTTTGGCCTACAGCTTATAATATGAGTGTATCTAGTGTGTCCCTGGACTCTCCATAACAAGTATGGCCACCTTTGGACCTACAGAAAAAAATGGAAACATACCAATGCAGATGTGATGATTTTTTTTTGTTAACCAGAATAATGGAGATAGGGGCTGTTTTCTTGGATTTAGGGTTTCGTGGTTCATTGTTGGGTGGGTTGTTTGGTTGGGTTTTTTTTGCTTTAGGCCTTTCTTTTTCATTTAACTCTTGCAAATCATAGTGCATTCTCTTTTATTTCAAGCCTCATTTCACATCTTTATGCACAAGGTCAGAGAGTGTAAGTCTAATAAGTACAGTAGTCGTTTGCCCTGTGGATATGTAATACGTGCACTTGTGTTCTTGTCTTCCACCCCTCAGCTTGCTTTCTAAATGGCACCCAAGAGATTCATATCCATTTGAGTTAATGCTTAAGTTAAAACTCCAGTTCTGTCTTCTGCGTGTGATACCATGGAAGATGACAGTCCAAGCATTAAAGCTTTTTATAAGCTTTCACACATGGATAGTTTGCTATATGGGGTTCTTAAAAGATTGGCTTTATTTTCTTATTTGATATTGATAAAATAACATGAAATATTTCACAGTTCAGAACAAATCAGCAGAAGGCTGTACAGTAATTACATGCATACAGTAATTCTGTATCGTAATTACATGCAAAGCACAGTACACTTAAAGTCTAAAGAATTTCATTATAAATGTAAGATTCCCAATGGCAAGTTGAGAAAAAAAAAACCCTTGCTTTGCTCACTTTAAAGATTACATTCTTGCATACTACTGTGCTGGTTATCTGGTGCTCCACATGTATGCTTTGCAGGGCTCTGGGCAATGGGTTAAACATCTGTGGGGGCATTGTCCCTACTTAATGCCATGCAGATGTCAGGACAAGAAGAGGAAAGGATGTAATGATTTTAAGTTCTCTCATGTCTTTATGAACCTGGGTTACCTATGGAATCAAACATGTTTTTGCAGCCATTGGCTGAAGTCGCCATTGCTGGAGGATCTGTGGGAGGCCTTAAGGCAAAAGAGAATTTCACCAGTAGCATATGCTATAACCCCAGTCTCATGTGGCCCTCAAATGCTCACTCCTACATCAAATAAACACAGCTATTCTTCACAAAACAAAATATTTGCAATAGCTAGGTTTAGTGGTTACAAAACAGCAATGCTTATTTCCCCACTTCCAGAATAGAAAAAGGAGCACCTTGGGAAATAGAAAAAAAAAAAAGAAGAAGAAAAAACAAAAGGAAAAAGCAGTCTTTTTTTTTTTCTAAAACAGCATATGAAATACGATTGAGAAGTGATCCAATTTTACATGAAATAGAGGAATTTCAGGGTTGACCAGATCGTCCAATACCAAAAATAAAAGATTTTGCCCTTGGGTGGAGGAGGTACCTAGAGATGTTGACCCATCTAAGTAGGCCAGAAGAAAGCAGAGGCAAATGAAGTTGAGCTTAGTTTAGGGAGAAGGAGAGAAGCTCGGAAGGAAAATGAAAGCTGAAGGAGACGAGTAGAAACTTGACTTCTAGAGACTTGGCACTGAACATAAAAGATTTTTTTTTGCATAAATATATTTAACAGCTAGACATATGAATCCTAAAAAAGTCACTATGCAAGGTATCTGAGAGGAGTCCTTACATTTATCCTTATTAAAAGTATGGCATATATGCAAATGATTTTTACACATTTTGAAGGAGTGGGGACTGATTTTGCTTGCAGCATTCAGTGGTGACCATTAACAGGCTAAATGGCTGCTTCCCCAGTTGTCTTCCCTTCTCATTAAACTTACACTAATACTGCTTTATCTGCATTAATTAGAAACTCTGGTGCAAGTTGGGTAAAAACCCCCAGTTTGTGAGGTAGAGCTGTACAGTGGGTGAGGTATTGTCGTAACACAAGAAAAGAACTTCTTCCTTACCCTTCTTGAGGGCCAAAGAATCTCCCTGTGCCCATCCTGTGTATTTTGGGGTACAGTTAGAGAAAGAGTTTTCAAAGAAATAATTGTTCACCTTTAAGTGTTGATTCGTGGAAACCTCTATGTTCACAGAAAATAATTGGTTTCAAGAAATTTCTCACTATATAAAAAAGCAGGAAAAAAAGATCAAAATCCTCAAAATGGTATGTGTTAACAACTACAAAACAGAAGGTTCTTTTCAATTCAAGCCAAATTTTTGCACTTAAATGTAAATTAAGTTGGAGGAACAAAGACAATTAAAGCTCAGACTAGAATAAAAAAGTGCAATTATCAAACCAAATTTTTCAGGTGACTAGATTTTTATTTGAAAATTGAATTTTTTGTTAATTTTCATTCCTCTTCAAGACTGAATCTGTTTTACTATCTACTAGAAGAAAACCCCACTTTGTTTCTTTTCCAGCTGTATTATCCAATTTTTTTTAGGGCTCTTTGTAAGTAGGTATCACAGTTTTTGTTGGTTTTTTTTTCCTGGCATTGCTTGTTTTTAAAAAAGTAACTTTTAGCTTTGATACTCAGCATGAATATCTATTCAGTCATGGGATATTTTAGCTTTTACCTGAAAGCAGATACATGCATGCCCTTGCTTTCACTAACAAAGTTTTACCATAGTTTGTAAGTAAACATTATATTCACTGAAGGCAACACAGTGCAGCAACCCCCAACTAATATAACATTACAAACACTACACGGACCATGCTGCACACTCCCTTTGCAAAGCAACATTCAAATGAATATCCCCCTCCTTTTCCTCTAATAGGAGTATTACATTCTGCAGTGGAGCCGTGAATCCAATTATTGTAAGAGGAAACCAAGGAATTCACCTCTCCAAAAAAAAAAGATTAATTTGTTAATAACTTTTATTGTCTTACTTTTACTTTGGTTTTATCTCATTTTTCAGTAGAGCCAGGTGTGTCGATCAAAAGGCTTACAGCTCCCTGATTTGCCTAATGCCCTGCAACAAATGCCCTGCCTGCCCTTATCAATTTACTGCACATTGTAGAATATTTCTCTTTTTAAAAATAATTAAGCAAAGGGGGGGAAAAAAATGGCCCCAATTGAACATGCTAACATGCCTCCTATTGAGTTTATCTTTGAGCAGCTTGCATAATTACTTTCGTTCAAGTTCTTGGAGCATTTTAGAATGGAATGGCTCGTTTGAATACGTGCCTATCGATGGGTCCTGTAACTCCAAGATGCACCAGGTGAGAAAAAGGTGTACTTAGCATCTCGCTGAATAAGGCTGCACTAATGAAGCTGAGTTATTCAAACCATTCATCTTCACTCAGCCATGTATTCTTGATATTATTATTGCTGTTGTGTATTTATTATTGCATTATCAATTATTAAGAGGAGAACAGAAGGGACTGTATTTCAATTTCCCTACCACTGAGCATAAGTGAGCTTCTAGTCCCTTAGCTACCTCAAGCAGCTGATGTTTCCTCTGTACAGACTCCCACACTTCTTTTTCTGAGGGTGGGAGGTTTGGTAATGTTTTCCCACCTTGATGACTTATCGCTGGTTCACAGACAGTGTCTGGAGGAGTCTGGGGCATTTCATTGACAAGAGATGTGAAGGAAGTGGTGCCATACCCCACATCAATGTGCAGTAGAAATCTCATCTTCATCATCCGATGTTAAAACTTTTCTGAGGATAAAGTAAATGGAAGTGGATGTCTGGATTTCACTAACTTACTATTAGCAGCATTTTGGTTATTTTCATTGCAATAGTTACAGGAGGCTCCCAGGTTGAAGGCCCGGTGATAGGAGCTGCTCTAAAACCTTAAAGGACTGAGCAGCTTTAAAAACACTATAATCTCCAAAGATAAGGCAAACAAATATGGTTTTATCCCCTGTAGATTGGTGATTTGGGCATCCTGTTGAGAAATCCCATTATCAGCACTGGTACTCTCCATGCAACTATTTCTATCCTCTAGGAAACTATTTTGATGATTAAATATTATGCTGGACTTACAGATAATGGACCATCTACATATTTTTTTGTGGACCATTCTGTAAGTAACATCCAAAGTCAGAGAAGACTGTAAAAAAGCCAAGATTTAACCACAGACCCTTTAAGTGCCAGGTGACTGTCCTACCAAATAAAGGCTTCCATGTCTACCAGAAAAATAGCTAATACATTGTTTTATTTCTACCATATGCTTATTTAAACTCCAGAGATATTTGTGCCATGTGCCATAAATCTCAAGTGGAGGCACAAAGAGCAGGCGAATTTTTATGCACAAAATTTGCTTTGGCCCCTGAAAGGCTGACCTGGGAGCACATACAAGTGTGGCATTAATGAGGATAAACATAAAAAATTACCAGTACATGAAGTGAACCAATTATAGGTACACCACACATGCAGTAACAATAACTGAATCTTCCTTTTGAGACTTCAGTTCAACTAAGAGGTCTTTGTGTTATAAACACACTCTAGTTTGGTACTTTAGCAGCATGAATCCGTTTTTGAAGGTGAGAATAACACAGTAAGGTCCGAATGTATGTCATTTTTGTTGACATAACAATACCTCTTTCCTTCACGAGATAAGAAAGTGAATAGAAATGTGAGGTGAAAGGTGAGATGGACTCATGGATCCAGAGGGGACAGTTTTTCAGTAAGAAGTTCACAGAAAATGTGAAGTGTTCCTGCAAACAGACAATCTGAAAACATCCATAGGGCAGCAGTGCTTAAATTCAAGACATCTGAATCTTGGTCTGAGCTTCCTTAACACTTAGATGCTGAGCAATAGTGTGAAGATGTAACGATGAATTATTTTTTTTTCCTTTTGTTGCTAATCAAGTGAAATTTCTTTAAGCAGCCTTTTTAATTGAGGTAGATGTTTTGGGCTTGTGTGGCAAAGTTTTGGTAGTGGGGTGGCAACAGGGGTGGCTCCTGTGAGAAGCTGTTAGAAGGTACCCCTATGTCCAATAGAGCCAATACCAGCCAGCTCCAAAGCCAAGACAATCAGCCATGGAGCCAGTGACCTTGGGATTACATAGTTAAAAAGGGGAGAAAATTGCTGCACAACTGCAACTGCAGCAGAGAAAGGAGTGAGAATATGTGATAGGAACAACTCTACAGACACTAAGGGCAGTGAAGAAGGAGTGAAGGATGTGCTGCAGGTGATTCAGCCGAGGAAGGGAGATATAGACTAGCTTTGGCGGGCACCTGGCCTCCAACCAGGGTCAACCGACAACAGCAGAGTATGTGCCCAGTTCAAAAGACTCCTCCACACGCTCTGGATGAGAACCTGTTTCTGGTTCACCTTCCTTCATATGCCATTCCCAAGAATGGGAGACCTCAGACACCTTGTGTGCACGAGATAACTCAGAATGAGATTAATTTCTGTATTTACAACATAGAAAGATGGATATGAACTAGCTACTTTAGGAGATAAATAAACACTACACCAGGATTCTGCTATAGAAAATATCTAGGTTAGTATGAAATAAATAACATGCCCTGAAGAGCTTGTATGTCTTCAACAATGGAATGAGGGGGTCACCAATGACAAGCTCAGATGCAGAACAATTGAATTCCACTCCTGCATTGGTTCAAGGAGGAAATCTAACTTTATTCAGTGAAGAAATAAAATTTGTTCTTGCAGGAATGGGAAGTATTATTAATAGATGAAACAATTATCAGAATCTTCCTTCACTTCATTAGTTAGGTCGCTGCTACTGAAAACAGAATCTCCATGGTCTGGAGCTGAGGTTCTGAGTATTTTCTCCTTTTCCAGTTAAACTGCAAACCTGACCATTACAGATTAACTATGTCTTGCCTATTAATTATCGAAAATTCCTGGCCTCTCTCCCCAGTTCAGTGTTACTCATCATCTATAAAATTTGCCTTGCAATATTCACCCTAATCTTACTGTGAATAATAAGAAGAAAATATGTAGACATGCTAATTCTTAGCACATTTACATTCTCAAAAAAGTTCTCAAATATAGGTGAATGAAAGAATCAGAGGGGAGGGTTAGTGGATCCAGTGGTATGAGTCATTGCTTATTCAACTCTTTCAGAGACAGGATTTCATAATCTGGAGTAGGCTGGCTGTGAGATGTAGACATCTTTATTTATTATCTAACCAAATGTATCCTTCCATTTTCTTTCACCTAAAACTATTATAATTTGTCATTCTTAATCTCTAATATACTGTGCAACTGTCAAACTTCTTCTACCTTCACGTTATAGCATGAGAACACTTCCCCTCCAATCTCTCCCCTTTGCTGCTGGCCCTTCCAGATGGAATTCCTTGTCTCATGTTCACTCTCTTGATCTCTTCTGCAAAGGTCAAAATCATCATCCGACTTCACAAAGTCAACAAAGATCAGGATAAAACACTCAGATATCCTTTACAATCAACTATTTTCCACACCACTATACATTTTTATGTCTTTAAAGAGGAAACATCCCTAGCATGTCACAATGCCTCTCCAGAAGAGTAGGCTAAGAGTTTGCAGTGTGCATCCCACTCTTTCCCAGACTGATGAAGATCAGCACTTTGCTCATCATTCATTAGCCTACTCTACTCCATGCACTAACTTGACCTTGACCTGTGATATGTGCTACCGTGCACTCTCTGCTGCACACTGGAAGGAGCAGGACACCCTGCTTAGGTACCATGCACATAGTAGTCCAAAACCCTTCAGTAGATCTTCTCCATCAGCTTTCACTTCTGGCCCTTTAAATTGGTTAGTATCATCAGTAAGATATGTCATATTGTAAGTATGTTTTGTTATTTCTGCCTTTTCTCAGTTACTTATGGATGGATATATATGCAGACCATGAAAGAGGTCCTTCCTTATGACCTCCCAAACTAAGAAACTGGAAGAAGTGGCAGATAATTTCAATTTCTGAACTGCTAAACATTATTTTTCTGTCAGAGGGCTATCATCCTGTATCTTCTTTAAATGCTTTTGGTGAGGGCATTTAACAAAAGCCCTTTTGGAAACCCCAATATATCTACTCAAGCTCCCATATGTTTGTGGTTCCTTTAGAAAACTGATAGATTTCCAATGCCTGACCACACCTTCCACCTCTGCTCTTTATGAGAGCCTCCACCAGCCTGCCCAACACAAGCTCCAGATATCGTTCCCTGTGGTTCCATAGATCTTACCCATACTTCTCTCACATTTACACATTTCTTTGTCAGTTTTAAACAATTAATGGTTAAATATTCCACTCTTTAAGGGATGTAAGGTGAATAAATATGGTAACACCTTGGTTACCTGTGACCAGCAGTTCATTTGTTGTTCCATTTGAATTTTTTTTTTCTACAGACATTTCGTAAACAAGATGCTTGAACCATCTCCCATAAGGATGGTTTCCTTGGTGCAAAACAAACTTGTTCAGTTCCTCCCTGGCAAACATAAATGTCAAGAGTTCATTCATTTGTTTGATCTTCTCCAGGATAAGCGGTCTATAATCACAACGTTTATACTTTGGCCATCTATTAGCCTTGCAGCCAACAGTTTCCTGGAAGCTTCCTGTACATGATGTGTTTCCAAAGGATTTATTTCTTAAATTGCACTTATTTATTAATTCTCAAGAAAGACATTACTCAAAATCTTTTCTTCTTTTTTTTTTAATCTGATAGCATTTTTATATTTAGCATGTCATATTTTATGTTCTTCTAGAGTTCCTTATTTGGTGAAGACATCATTCAGTATTTGAATGATGAATGATTCATTCTTTGCATGAGAATATATCATGCCAGGCATGATATATAGTTATTTTTAATGGTATTTTCACCTTTTAAGTCACTCCTTACAACAGCTCAGATCTTATTAGATTTTATTTTTTCTTCACTGACTGAAACATATCTCTTTAAAGGCATTGTGTGCATTTCCTCTGAGATTTCAAGATTATATTTTTAAACAAAGTGTATTTGTTGCCCCTCACTACAAGAAGGACATCAAGGTCCTGGGGCGCATCCAGAGAAGAGCAACCAGCCTGGGGAAGGGGCTGGAGGGCAAACTTTAGAAGGAGCGGCTGAGGGAGCTGGGGATGCTTAGTCAGGAGAAAAGGAGGCTGAGGGGAGACCTTATCACCACCTACAACTACCTGAAGGAAGGTTGTAGAGAGATGGGTGTTGGTCTCTTCACACAAGCGACAGATGATAGGACAAGGGGGAATGGGCTCAAGCTGTGCCAGGCAGGTTTAGGTTAGACATTAGGAAGTTCTTCATCAAATGGGTTATTGGGCATTGGAACAGGCTGCCCAGGAAGCTGGTTGAGTCACCAACCCTGGATGTATTTAAAAGATGGGTAGATGAGGTGCTCAGGGATATGATTTATGGGTATGGTTGGACTTGATGGTCTCAAAGGTCTTTTCCAACCTTGTGATCCTGTGATTCATATATACACATATATTGTTTTTCTGCCCCTCTTAATTTCTTTTAAGCAACATTCCTTGATAATTTTTTATTTGCTAGCTTTTAAAATTAATACACTATGACAGTATTTGAGGGTATTCATTTTATTTTCCTTTAGGGTTTTTTGTTTGTTTACTTTTGTTGTTCCTGCAGTGATGTGCCATGTAGTCACTGGTACAAAGGAGCTCTTGGACAGCTCTGCTTTGAACCAGAACTTGCACACAGATCGCAAGTTGTGCACTTGCTCGCTAGCTGCTATTTGCTGCAGCCATTAACATTATGGCTAAAAATTAAGTCTCAGTATCACACTCCAAAGAAAGATTTATCCAGATCGTATGGAGGTAATTAGCATCTTTCCTTACCACTGTGTTCTTGTCCTGAGAGAACCTCTTACCTCCTAAACCACGTCACTGTCAGGGTTGAGAGGTACAGGGATTGGTCAGAGTTGAAACGTAAGACATTTCCCAGTTTCACCTTGGAGCTTAAATCCATGCAGATACTTTGCTGAAACTTAGAAGTTAACATAAATCACAGTCTTTCAGATAGTTGGCTGTGATGAGCTGCCTCTATTAATTCTTCATTCGTCTTGACATCTGTACGATATTTTGCTAATTCAACCCTCTTGCATTCACACCAGTGAAATGAAGCCTGTTCAAAAATGGCATAGCAACATGGCATAAAATCTTTAACAAATTCTTCTTTTTCAAGGGTATCTGAGAACTCTTGGATCATTAATGGATCCATTTTCCCACATTGCATGATAATTACAGGCACCAAAGATACTCCGATTAAATCAATACAAGGCTGTCACCCTTTTTGTAAAAAGAAATTTCCCACCTTCTCTATGCCATCTTGAGATCAGCGACTGTGTTAACAACTAACATCAACATGACTTTGCTCATGACAAAAAAAGTGGCAGACAGAGAATTTGCTTAGCACAGAGAAACAGGAGCGAGCTGTCTCTGTTTTCAGGGACAGATATTTGATTCATCCAAGGACAGGCCACACGAACCACCCAGCTTTTCCAAAATACAGCATATAGATATCCCTGCAGATTTTATCAAAGCTTGATGCTCAGTGTCAACGTGGCATACAATGAGCAATGCAGTAAGAAATGTGGGAAAGTCCTCCCATTTTACATAATAATTGAAGTCTAGTAGAAAACAATTTCTAAGAGATAGTTTTGCTACAAAAAAGATTCATTTTAATGGCAGGAAAAATTTGACACTCCTAAATCTATTCTAGTTACCAGAATAAAGAGCCGTTAGAAATAATTAGATATGAACAACAATAACAATAAAAACTGAACAACAAACCAGCCCAAAGCTCAACCTTTGTGAAACATACAGATTTTATCAAACTCCTTTATGAAAAGATACAGCCACCGTTTGCTGAATGTTGTGCAAAGTGTTCGTATAGGACTCCTCAAAAATGCAGGTGTTTTGGAGACCATTACCACTGCACACAGCTTTAACTGAACTATTTTACTACCTGTGCATTCTACAACGCCTCTTATAAGCTACAGATAGATCTCCTGCAACACGATGTGCTTTGCAGTTTCACATATGCAAAGCAAATATACAAAGCTCTACTGTTTTCCTGCCTTGTCACATACACACATCATTTTTTTGTCTTTTTTGGGCACCTGCTTTTGTTGGATTTAGTGTAAAGTTAGATTTGTTACAGGTCATTACATTTAAAATAATAACACTTCTCAATATATTCATTTAAATCCTCCTCAAGTATAGAGATGAACGAGGGGCATCTGGTTCCAACTGAGAGAAGAAATATCTTGCTAACATGGGATTGTATTTATTTCAAAGAAGACTAAAGGCAATCTTGGGAACTACAGATTAATATGTTTAATGCAGTATTGGACAAATTGGTAAAAAGATACAAAACCCAACAGAATCGTAGGTAAATATGGTATAGTGGGTAATTATTGCCTGTTTTCTTTCTCCATACATCTCTGTTTGTGCAGTGGCTGAAATAGATGGGCAACATGCTGTTCCAAGAGCAGCAGAGCTAGCAAAGCCTGGTTTCCTACGGATTTCTGTCCTGTGACTCCATATCCTCCTCCACCCATCTCCTCCCTCACACACCGTATCCCATCTGCTACCCATGACACAACCCACTGGAGCTGTGCACCTGAAGCCGCAGGGTATATCCCCGCTGCCGGGCCACTCAGCAGGTGACACAGGGCAGTTCACTACTGAGCTCAGGCTGAAGCACTTCCCTGGGGCTGTCCTTCCAAACAGCATCAGGTGGCCTTGCCACCAGAAGAAGCAGAACCTTCTTCCTTGAGGCTGCCCTCTTCACATTGTGCCATTGTGCACTGATGCATTTTTGGTCCATTATTTTGTTGTTTGTTTGGGGTTTTTTTTCCTTTAGGTATCTTGGTTCCCCAGTCTAGTTTACTGCTAGTTCAAACGCAGGGAGGGAAGGAATGCTTACAGGGATATTTTCAGCTAATGTCAGCTTAAAATAAAAATGCCTGACAAAGTAGAGGATTAGCAGTTTAAGCATCTACCAAAAGTCAACCACCAGTAGCTGTGAAATTAATAACTTTTCTGAGATCACTACCCCTGTGTCAAATTTAGTCATGCTCAACCAGTTTAAACACTTCAGAGTTCCCAAGAAGAAACTAACAGATTAATTGGCAACTACACTGTGCAAGCCCACTTCTTCAGGAAAGTAACATATATGCATGTGTATATGTATATATGCATGCAAACATAAAGACACATCTGTCTGTATGTATATATGCCTGCAAACATAAAGACACATCTGTCTGTATGTGGGTATGCATATATGCATATATGCATGTGTATATGTATATATGCCTGCAAACATAAAGACACATCTGTCTGTATGTATATATGCATGCAAACATAAAGACACATCTGTCTGTATGTGTGTATGCTTCACAGCACACCCAGTAGCCGTGCTGCCCAGCCTGCTCTAAGTAGTTCAGCTGGGAACCGATGTCTACCTGGGTCATATCTGGGAGAAGGGACAGATGACCAGAACATACACTGGGCCCAGTGATGGACTGGGAGTCTTCTGATTCCTTGGCACAGATACAACCTGAAGATTTATCTGTGCAGTATGAGCTAGGGAGCTGCTTTGGCAGGGGGGTTGGACCCAATGATCTCTCAAGGTCCCTTCCAACCCCCACAATTCTGTGATTCTGTGATTTTTTCATACTTAATAAAGAGATTTTTTTGAACAATTTTGGACAGCTGACTAAAAGTATCAGCACAGTACAAATAATGCTGGCGAACTCTTAGGACTATATACATTCCAGGTACTGCTGTGTCTTGAACAGCACATGAAACTCAAAATCTCTTCCTCAGTAATGATACAGCAGGATGTGAAAAGTATAGATAAAGCCAACAGGAATGATGGGGAGCAGGAGAAAGCTTACACATGGAGTTAGACTGATAAAAGATTTGGACTGCTCAGCTTCCAAAGAGCTCTCTGAAGGTGACACAGACTAAAGGGTCTTATTTACAGTGCTGGAAAATATTTTGTTGGCTGTGGTGTGTAGGGACATATCAGACTGAATTCCCACGTTCCTCAAAGTAATAACCCACTCTTGGGGTCACTTCCAATAGCAGGATGCTCAACGCAAATACCAACCAGCTGGTTTCTTCCAGCCTTATGTTCTACATAATGAGGCAAAAAAGTTCAGACTGAAGAAAAGGGTGTTCTTTCTCATACAACACATAGTTACATTGTGGAATTTGCTCCTTCAAGAAGGTTGAGTGCTAAAGGCATGACAGATTGCAGAGAGCATCAGTGTCCTGGCTTCAGCTAGGCTAGTTAATTTTCTTTAGCAGCTGGTGTAGTGCCATGTTTGGGAGTTAGGATGAGAGCAGTGCTGCTGATAACACAGATACATTAGTTATTGCCAAGCAGTCAAGGACTTTTCAGTTGTTCATACTGCCCTGCTAACAAGAAGGGAGGGGGCACCCAGGAAGCTGGGAGGGACACAGCCAGGACAGGTGACCCAAACTGGCCAAAGGGGGTATTCCATGCCAATTACATCATGCTCAGCATAAAGGAGGGCTGGTGGCAGAGGAGGAGCGCACGGCTCCAGCATGTGCAGTTTTGGGGACAGTCCAGCTCTGAGCTGTATGGCCTGAGTTATGTGGTTCAGTGAGGAACTGCATTGTGTGTCACCAGTTTTGTATACTTTGCTATAAAGTCCTGTTATTGTTATATGTCTCTCTCTCCGGTGTCCTAGTACACTGTCCTTATTCCAACCTGTGAGGTTTGGTGTTTTGGTTTTCATTTCCCTCCCCTTCCCTCTCCAAACCTTGCCCCACACTCTCTCAGAAAGAGTGACTGTGTGGTGCTCAGCTCCCAGCTGGGGCGAAACCACGACAAGCAGACATGTTCATTCTATCACCAATGATGCCTAGATGCAATGGGCTTGACACATAGCCTGACCCAAGATATCCCTAAAACACTGGTGAGACAGCACACTCAAGAGAGTTCACTCTCATTCATTTTAAAATATTACTTTCCTAAACCTCTATAAAAAAGTGTATGCTGGGTGACATGACCTAAAGTCTGATTTTGTTACGACCACTGCTATATTCCTACAATTTGTGCTGAGGAGTGGGAAACACAGAGGTTTGTCTCTTCTGGGACACTGCTGAATGGTGTGCTGTGAAGGAGACAGATATAAAAAGGCCTAAGGTATCATTCACCAGTTCTGGCTACAGAAGAGAAATGCACCAGCACTTTGCCCCTAGGAAAGAGCAAGAACCCCACTGTGGTTTTCAGAATTACTCAATTACTGGATTTCAGATTCCAGTTCCTTTATCTCTCTGCTTCCGTAAGGAATAATACACACAAAGGGCTTTACCAGCCTACGCTAGACATCCTTTCTGTTGTATCAGATGAGATCACCATTTTCAGAGAGTCTGGACGAGACCTAAGCCTTACCCTTTTTCCTTGTAGCCCTTGCAGCACTGGGACTCAGCTGCACGGAACAACATTGTATAAAGAGGAGGCTACCCTTCTGCATACCACCCCATGTAGGCAGACAAGTCAAAATTTAATAATACATAAAAATGTGTACATATATGTGCATGTATAAATATATATATGCATACTTTATACAGAAGATCTATATTAAAATAATATTAAGGTTATGAAGAAAAGCACTTAAAAGTTAAACAATTTAATCATTAATTCAGCACAATGTTTACATTGTTCAGTCCTTCACAGGAATCAAAGATAGGTTCTTTTCTTTCCTCCTACAGTACCCTGCTTCATTAAAGCAGAAGGTTGCTTTAAAATTAATAAGCAGCTATTTGTTCAATACTTACATTTCAGTCTCCTGCCCCAAGCTTTATTTATGGCACACTAGAAAAGCACTGCCCTGAAAATGTATTAACTTCCTTCTGGGTAGAAGCAGTGGAACATCTTCTATTAAAAAAAGGATCCTTTTGTCAAAACAAAACTTTCAGGGGCAGACTTTCAGCATAAAGCAATTTTGTTCTTGTAAAAAAAGAAAGACAATATGAGAGAAGGAAAGAAGGGAAAAAATAAAAGAGGAGGAAGGGAGCGAGTCCTGATTTAAAACCATTTTGATTATGATGTGATTTTTTTATTATATTCAAAATGGAACATACTGTCTTCTCTCATTAAAGACAAAATTTACTCTTGTATATATATGCTTATAAATTAAAACTATCTCCAAAGATTTTACTTTTATGACAGAAAGAACACTTTTTTTAAAAAACAATTGTTTCACCAGACGCTCAACATTATTTTTAATGTTTTCTAAATTGCAGTGGGGTGAAGCTAATTTATGATTTTTTTTTCCCCATAAACAGGTAGTTCCCATACAACATTATTTCTTGGTTATATGATGCTCACTGCCATACATCCTGAGTGTTTCACACTGCTCATTAATTTCCACCGTGCTTCTATAGGGGACAGGGATTTTTTGAAGCCTGTTTTATAAAGGGTCATGTAAATGGAGGTGACCAGGCATTCAGATACACCCTAAGTGTGTAGAATGAAAGAGAAGCTTGTCAATGTGAAGACTATTTAAAATTGCCTCATAATAACCAACAAGAACATTTTCCTAACTGTAACCACTTTTCACAGACTGGCTTCAATGAAAGACAATGAAGCCAGCATCAGCTGGAAAGAGATCTTCTTATTCCCCTCCATCCTTCCACGGATTATACCATCATTAAGAGAAGAAACAGTGTGGAGGAACAGAGGCAGCATTTCTACATTAGGTCACAGTAGAACAGCAATGGTCCCCTTGCAAAATCGAAATGGTAACACTTTGGTATTTGTTTTCAATAAAACCAGTTTGAAGAACAAATGGAAATACAAACTGGGACAGGCCCTGCGATTGGCCTTACTTTGCTATGAAATTAACTCTCAACTTTCCCTGCAGCCTGCTGCAATGTTTGGCAGTGGACTGTGAACTGCATTTGAGGAGGAGCAATAGTACTGTTACTTCATCAAAGCTTTCCCCTTCCATACTCTGTCTCCAGCACAACACACCTTTAAGCTGCACAGCTAGTGTGTTTAAGCAGCTTTTCAACAGTAATTTTGTAAAAGAAATAAGTCAATGTTTGCATAACACTGAGCTCCACCTGAATGCCAAGTTAAAGGGGTGTGTAAAGTGGGTGTTAGGTCCCATGGGTTTGACATGAACAATGACAATACCACATGGACAAGCATGTTACTGTGGAAGTTGTGGCACTAGTGAACCTGGAGCAAACTGCTTGCAAATGGATTTATTATTAAACAGCATCACTGACTGCTTCATAGATTACTGTGTGTAGCTGTGTTTTACTTCGGATAAGCACCGCTGTCTGGAAAAGGGCCTAGGGACTGCTATCAACAGGAGCCATGTCCGCTTACACTGCCACACATTCAAAACATCTACTGAAGTCTACTGGTTCAGACATAGAAACTCAGGGCAAAATACTGTCCTACTCGCAACCGGTGGGGAAAGAGAAGCCTTGTTGGATGTTGTAGGAGAGGTTAGAAAACAGTTTTCCTGCCCAGGAAACAGGCTTGGCAGTGGTGGCCTGTTAGAGTGAACATTGCAGTACATGAAGCAGACACAACTGCAGAGGTATGAGAAGGTCTTGCCCAGCTACAGAAGAAAGTTCCACGGTGTATCTGGTAAGAGCTTTCACAGGGGTGGTAGCGGATGTTTAATCCTTGAGAGCTGCGAAGGTGCTGGGAAGACATCTCATCATCGTGATTCATTTCTGACTGACAGGGACAAGGAGGATGGAAACCAATGAAGCAAGAAGTTTACTTGGTTTCCTGAAGGAGTTGGGGGGGGAAGGATTGTTTCCTGCCGTTTCACATAGATTACCTTTCAGCCACTGGGAGATCATCCAAACCTTTCCAGTCTTTATGTAACCTGGATCATCACCAAACCAAAAGCAGAAAGCAATTACAGACTGAGAGATGGGAAGGCCAAATCAAAGGAAACGTTACAGGCAATGCTCAGGCTATACAGTGTGGCTGCTTCCTTGCTCTTGCTGAAGCTGTCGATATAAAACATTCCCACTGTGGCATCTGTGGCCAAAGATGAATTTTACCAGATTATGTTGTCTGACTAGAGGCCCGTTATCAAGTTACATATGATTCCTGGTATAGCACTTGATTTGATACATTTCTGTCATGGAGAAAAATGTAAAATACGCCAGGACCAATTTCCTTCTGATTCCTCACATGCCCACTGCCTTGACATTTTTTTATGAGTCCCTGAAGTGTTAGAAATGCTGACTCCATCCTCCCACCAGGAATAAAACCAGGAACATATGAGTGTGGGTTTCTCAAGGCCAGTTTATTTAGCTAAAGGACACAAATCACCCCATTTCTGTGGTGACTGTAATCCTTTGCAGTGGTGCTCCCTCCCTGGCTCTTGGAATTTGCATTCTCAAAACAGGAGAACAGGATAATAGTAAAAAGTTATCATACTATATCTGAAGTGACTTAAGGAAGATGGTCATTCAAACACCTTAGAAAGATTTCCAGATAACACCACGGAAAAAACTAAATAGCTGGAGCAATAACAGTGGTTTATCATTATGGATGAATGCCATTTCTGGCCCAAAGCTAGTCTACGTTTTTCAATAAGTTGTTTAAGGCATTAAAAAAATCCAAGATTTTCAAACAGATACAGATAAAATTTCATTATGATGAAAATTAGCAATTCCATGGTGTTCTTCCTCTTAATTTATAAATATATATATAAGTTCTAAAAGCTCAATGCACTTTGTAAGAGCCTGAAAGACTTCTATTAATAACTCAGATGTCATCAGGTACACGGTTACGACAATCATATCTGCGCACAAAGCTTGTGGGGAAAATTCACCCAGGGGTATGTGCTTGTGTATATATAAATTTTGGGCACATTGATCAGCCAACTGGGTTGTGAGATACAGCAGAACTTAATTACAAGCAATTGACTCCCACTCCCACAACTCCCCTGGCCCCCTGAACATACCTTGCAATCTAGCACGGAAATGGCCTGGAATTCAGCAAAGCCTGGGAGCAGTGCCAGAAACCACGGGACACCCATCCGTATGGAAATGTGCAGCCACCAATGCAGCACAGAGCAGTATAGATGTCTGGCATAAATCATGGGTAACATCTAACAGTGCAGGCACAATGGTGGGAGCAGGCAAAGCAGAGATACATTGGTAAGGATACACTGATGTAATTATTATTCCATGGGGGATTCTGAATCTAAGCAAGCCATTAGGTGTGATGACAGCTTCTTTGTTTTCTTCTTACAGAATTTCACCACAATATAGAGGCTAAATTTGATTGGAAATGGCGGGATATTTTTTTCTGATGAGCTCAGGCATTAAATCATTGTCCTCTGTGTGTGTGTGATTTCTTCTACATCATTTTTGTGGGTTCTAAAGATAGATATGTCTAACTTCTGAGTTAAAATGTAGCTGTGTATTTTGTTCTTCCTCATCAGATTTATTTTTTTTACAGCAGAACAAACTAAGTTTTGATTTTTGTGAAAATTTCCATGCATGTTTATCATAGTATGATTTAGCAATGTTTTTTTCTGTCTTGCTTAAAATACTAACTTTCAGTTTTGTATTACATTTTTAGAGTCCTTTCAAAAATTTTACAGCTTTCATTAATATGGGGTCTGAGATTATTATCTACAGGGATCCTTAGATGTTAAGCCAACACTGTGAAAATAACATAGCTGACTCTGTATACACTTAAAAATGAAGCTCTTACAGCTAACAAAGTGAGTCTTAAATAAATTTCTCTTTATTGTTTTAATTTATTGTCAAATGTGCTAATGTAGTAGCAACATTTAATAGTTGAATGTTTCTGAATTTCATCAAAGGAAAACTTAGTAAGTAGAAAATGGAAAAAACTGCACTAAAATAATTATTATGAAACTGTAGTGACTCACCTGTCCATTGTCCAAATCCTCCCTAAAATCCTTCTTTAGAAATGACAGGCTCTGATGTTTAATTTACCCATAAAGTATTGGGAGGGGCGGGGGGTGGGGGAGAGTAGTTTTGACTCAGAAATTCTGTAAAGTTATTTAAATGAGTGCATTCTGCCTGCCTGTGGCATGGAAGTCTTCCTCTTCTGTGTTCTGATCTATCTTTCTTCTTCCGTTGTTTTTTTCCCCACTCTTCATTCTTCATGACAACACGGCAAACTGCAACACTGAGCTTCATTCTTCCAAGTCATTTGAAATGTCTTCTGTTACTCTGTCTGGGCTCCAGCTGACCATCAAAAGAGTGGCCATCTCTAGTAGGCCTCATGTCACACCTGTTGGCTCCACGAGATTGTCTCAGGCACCCCAGCGCATCTCAACACTCACCAGTGTCTGGGCCAGATGAATCAAGTCCTACACATCACTTCTAGGCTTCACTCACAGCACTGAAGAGACTTCACCTTCCTCATTTAGAGCTTTGATATCTCAGCATGAATTCAGTCTCTCAAACAAAGGCTTCTAGTACCTTTTGAGATGTCCTGGAGTATCTGAGGCATTCTTGCAAGGCTGGCAAGTATGGCATGGGGTAGATGGGAGAAGACTCACATGCCTCTGGAAAAGATACTGGAAGGCAGACAGGTCATCTCAAATGGCTGTAAATGCCTATGTTCAGGTGGCTGAACCAAAGAACAGTTCACACCAAGGCAAACCATTCTAGTACCTGTGATCTGACTCCCATGTCTAGAATGGGGTTCATTAATTTCTCCACTTCATGTAGGGCATCATATCTGAGCTAATCACCTACATTTCTTTCTGCTAAAAGGAAACCAGTGCTTTTTGGACAGCTCTTTCCTCATCCTTATGTGAGAAGGTAAATTAGGTGAACCATGTCACAATTATTTTCATCTTGCCGCTGGCTCTGATGAGAGCCCAGATGACAAGCTCAGAAGTTGAGTTAAAAAGTAGTTCATGGAAGAAAAATCCATGGAGGCCCATTAAGTACTGAGACATGACTTTTGGTTCAGGAATTCCCTGCTCTGAGATGTGCTGGACATTAACAAAGTATTATTTAAAATTTCTATTGTGCATTTGCCATCTCTTTTACTTTCCCTGAGGCATCTGGTACTGACCACTGATGAAGACAAGATACTGGATGATTAAGATGTCTGTTCTAACCCAGCACAATATTTGTATGTTCTTACATTAATTCTGATCTCTCTCAATCTGCTCATTTCCACCCCTGAAACACTGTCATTTCTAATCCTCCTGGAAGCCTGCTCTAATTCCTATGATTTCTGCCATTAATATTGCATCCCTCTCCTGTTGCTAGCAATAGTGTCGGGGACCATTTTGTCGCGAACCGATGGTCACAAACGGAGGGAAGCAAGGACACACTCAATATGAGCGATCAGCAAGCTTCGTTTATTAGCTCTAAGTTAGCTTCTTTTATACATTGTGGTTAATATATGCCTACTAGTCAAACTATCATTGGTTATTAGTTACAAGTTACATCATCATAAGCCTGCCTCTTGCTTTCATTCTTACAACTCTTGTTTTCATTCTTACAGCTCCTTTAACCAGTTTTTCCCGGGTTCAGTTGCTTCTTCTGAGGGCTATCTTCGTTTAAGGTCATCTTGACCCTGACGCTGATTGGTCATGCCACGCTTCTTCTGCTCTGCTTTACTCTGCACTCCGTGCCTACGTGCACGTACACAGTTCCTCATGTACGCATATGCAGCTCAGCTATATCTCCATGACCATTGTCTGTCAGCCATTCTCCAACAATTCCCCCTTTTTTCTTCTGAACAACAAGAGCGGTACCTTTGCTTTGCAGGGTATAAGCTAATAAAATACGTACTACTATAATAGCAACTATAATAATCAATAGCCATCATATACCTTTCTTAACCAAGTCACTAAGCCAACCTGTTATTCCCCAAGAGCTTAACCAACCGTCTAACTCCCCATTAAATACTGTAACCTTCTTTACATGATCTTTCAACCATTTTAATTGTTCATGGGTTGACTGTCCATGACCTGACAAATTAAAACAACACATTCCTTCAAGACTCTCACATCCATGGCCTCGGACAAGCAAAAGAAAATTAATTGTAGCTCTATTTTGCAGCATAGCATGGCGGACAGAATCAACATCAAGCAAAAGACTGGAAAGTGCAAGAGAAGTAGCATTTGTTTGTTTTGCTAGCCAACACCCCAACTTGTTTAGGTGATTGTGTGCAGCTGCTGCTGACACCCCTGGAGTGAGAAGAGATGCAGATATAATCTCCTCCAGTGACCAGAATGTTACCTGGTCGTTGCATTCTTTGTTAAAGCATGTATCTGCCTCCTGGTTCGGCGATGGCGACGGCTCATGTTAAATATCATAGGGGTGTTAGGCGTTAGCAGAGATAAGCGGCCAAGCGTGCATGGCCCCCCTCTTAGACGTGACGGGATACCTGGCCGGGCACGGTCTCCGCATCTCAGTAAATTACCAGGCGGTAGCTGCAAGGGATGGTTAGTAGATATCGAAATGTTAGGCGAAGTATAATTGCACCAGCTTGTAGCGTTGCGATAAACAGCCATGCTAGAATTTACATTGGTGGGCGAGCTTTGGTTCCTACGTGTATGGTTAAAATACAAGCATGCATCAGCCCTTACTGAACCCAGAAGCTCCAACTCCTGCGGTTCCTGAGGTGATACCGGAAGGTAACCAGCTCATCCATCCCATAAACGAAAAGCTATACTATAAAATGTGGCAATCTAAAAACCTCTAATTGGTTACACATGCTGTTCACACCAAAGTGATTAATTAGTAATTATAACGAGTTTTGATAAGCATACCTTATAGCAAAACATTGTTAGTTTTACCTTTAATGTCTAAAAGTTATCTGCACGCCTGCTGTGCTTTGGCCATCTCATTATGGCTGGTTCATGACATGTTCACTTACTTCCAAATACTTTCTCACAGCTCCTTGATTTAAGGGAGTCTATACACCTGCTTTCAAGGCCGCTACGCTTTGAAAAAGTGATTACCAAAACTTCTCAGCATGAGTAATTTATTGTTTCATGGGAATTTCAAGGATACTGTCAGAGTCTGTGTTTTTGCGAGGAGAGCCAGGCTGCTAGCAGGCCTGCTGTCCCCCTTGACAAATTTTTCTCTTTTTGTATCTGCGCCACAAAACTGCTTCTAGAGGTTTCTGCAAGGGCCCTTTGCAGAAAGCTCAACAAGCACGGCAGTAAATGTAAGATAAGTACCGAATTGTCAAATCCAACAATCCAAATTTGACCATTGACAATATCCATCCTGAAATTTCCCACTTATGAAACCAATTCTGTTCGATCTCTTAATTTCTGAATGCTCACATGAATCGACTGAGAGTGGTCAGCCAGATTCCTGCAGCACATACCTTCCAAAACTTTCACAATTATGTCTGTGAGCCAGCAGCACAAATCAGCTGCTGCATGCTTCACAGAATCCACATCTGTAGCTAAGTGCCTTGATACCTTTGCTGTTGTATCTGTTTGTTTTGCCAATCAGGAATGTCAGAAGTGCAGATAACTTCAGCTTCACGCCTCCGTGCAGGCACCGATTGCAGCCTGTGACCTTAGGCTGTGCAGAAATCACTATTTCTCTAATTTTTATTTACCACTAACACACTCAGATTTAAAAGAGTATTCAAAATGTCCCGCAGCAAAACTCATAGTCCATTGTGGCTGCACTTGGAACACTTGACTTCAGTTACTGTGATCAGGATCGCGTCCTGATTCATGCAAGCTTGATTTCTTCTGGATCCACAGCTTTATCTGCTTGGTTCCCATATCTGTAATGACATAGGCAAATCTCCTTTCCCAGGTTAGTACCTGTAACTTCATTTCACTAGCATCTAACATGAACTTTTCCATTCAAAACATACAGAGCCTTGTTTAATCAATCAGCTGGAGAGATACCCTTCTCTCCCCCTTATTGTTTGTGAAGCAAATGCTTGAGAGTTTGATTCATATGTTCTGTCATGGCTTTGTATTGTACAAGTTTTTTAGTTTCAGCAACCATCAAGTGGTATTGTCGTTCAAGCACTTTAGCAGATTGGTAAACAAAATTTCATGCAACTTCTGAGCTCGTGCAAAGCTGTCTGCTGAGGGAGCAGCCCTGGCCGGTGCAACCAGCCTGTCTGCTCTCTGATTTCTCCCTGCTAGACCTAGATGTAGTTAGTTAGCTCAGTGTGGCTGTGAGTCTGAGTAACAGAGTACTGATGCATAATACCACACAATGATCTAATCCAGTTAACATTTCTAAGTAATTTTTGAACATCATTTAACATGCCAACTCCAGTTTTGATTGCAATCCTCTGAGGTGTTACAGTACCTTATCAATTTGTCAGTCCGAATATTTTCACACTGGCTTATTTTGAATTTTTCTATGGAGTAATCTGTAACCCCTTGCTTTTCAAATGCACTGTTGACTCATGAATCAAACTTTCAATGTCCAAGTTTTTTCCCCACAATCAATATAGTAACCATATAACGACAAAAGATCAGATCAGGATGTGTTTCTTGTACTGGAGCAAACGCCCAGGCTACATAAGCCTGGCACATAGTTGCTGAATTTTTTTCTCTGCTTTGTGGGAGCGTACCCAGTGACACCTTTTGAAAGAAAATAAAAAAACCCAATCTTTTTTAAAAAAAAAAAATTTTTTTGCTTGTTCCACAAACTTGTGGAAGGCTTCATATGACTCTTAGTCAGTTGCTCCCGTATTAAATCGTGTAAGTGGGCATTTTTTTTTTTTTTTTTTTTTTTTTCTCAAGTAAGCAGCTATTGATCATTGTTTTCCAGGTTAACTTTTAATATGAGCTGCCCTTTTTCAGTGCTCGCTATAAAAAATTCATTTTTGCTAAGTAACCAGCCTTGCTCTCAGTGGACAAACACAGCCCCGAACTTATAGCACATACGAACAAACGAATGCTGCAAACAATTAATCAGACAAACGACATTGCAAGACACGAGTTGTCACATCCAGCCGATATGGGTGGGAGGGTTGGGGTGTGGGGGGGGCTGGGGTGGGGGTGTGGGGTGGTTCTCGGCCACTGCCCGCAGTGCTGTTCTCCCCCCGCCATAAACCACAGTGTGATCCCGTTGTTCACCATGACTGAGCCCCGGGTGAGTGCTAGGACCCCGTTCCTTCCACCTCCCACTGGCCCACTACTAACTCTCTCTGCCACCCGCTTTTTCCCACACAAACTTTTCCCTGGTGATTCCCGAGATTGAGTAGGAATCAAAATACCCTGATTTAGCTGTTTTTCCCGTTCTCACGCCACCTTACGTGACCAGGCTTCTCCGAGCAGTCTGTGCGGAGTCTCTCGGGTGTCAGGAGACAGCGATATATTGATGAGTGTCCCTGATCCGATGGTTGTTGAAGCTGATACTTGTCCATCTCCATAGGATTCTCTGTCCTTAGGTTTCTTGTCTGTGCTGATAGGTTCCTTGTCCACGGGGGCAACACTTCTGTGCCTGAATCGGTGATTCTCCATCTTTGTAGTTTTTAGGTGGGGGCTCAAACCCTTTTACAACAGGGCATGCCGTTGTCTGCTCCGCTTTATGTTTTCCAGCTTTTCAAGGACAGGTCGAAGTTGTTGATGCCGGTTAACATTTTCGACTGCGCCATGGGGTGTTTTAGGCTCAGTAAAAGTCAGAGGCAGATAGATATTAAAGGCAGTCGGTTGTACGTTTGTTTTCACATTTTTTCCTTCCAAAGGCATCACAGTGGAGGGAGTGCAGACCGTGGTGGCAGATTTACGTGCACTACTCGCTCCCCTTCAGTTCCGACAGATTTATAACTTTGCTCTGATAACACGGCATTTTTACTTAGCTTAGTAACTGGGATAGGTGAAAGAGCACCCAGAAACAAAAACACATTCTCCGTAGTAGATTTTCTTTTTCTTTTTGAATCAGCTCTGTAGAACCCGTAATCGGTGTTAAAGCTGCAAAGGCTGAAGCGGCAGCAACGAGTTCTGCCTCTATTTCAGTTAAAGTTCTTTTACTTAATTTCCTGAGAGTTTTTAACGACTTAGCTTCTTTCACCCCAACTGAGGGTTTGTCAAGGATTTAAATTCCTATAGCTTCCTAAGTAGGTAAATCAATGCTTTTCAGCAACACTGCGTTCAACTGTACTGCGTCCAACCACAAAAATTTGTCTTTCCATGTCTCACTACAACGGCTTCTTCACCAAACCACACTGCGCACCAAGGGAGGCAAGGACAGTCTTCAGCTGTATTGCTGCTGCCGCGCTGAGAAACAGCCGGGTCCCCAGCTGATAACCCCAGCCGTTCAGCTGCTACAGCGGCCGCTTTTTGTTTGGCCTCGTGTTGCACTAGAGCATTAATTACCTGAACTTTTCGCTTTTCTAAAAAGCATTTAAGTAAATCATACGTCGCTTGTCTATCCATACCTTTTTGTCAGCGCGCTGTTGCAGCCTTTGCAAGACTTCGGCGACGCGTACCGGCGGGACCCAGTGTAGTTTCTCCCGAGCACGGGGATTCTCCCGTTCCAGCGGGGTTTTTCCCTTTTGCCTCCTGCGCTGCTTACAGGACCGGACTCCTGTTCTCCGTCGACACGTGGCAGCGAATTCACCCTCTATAGGGTCTCAATTCCTCCTCTGTAGGTCCCTTGTTCGGGCGCCATTTTGTCGGGGACCATTTTGTCGCGAACCGATGGTCACAAACGGAGGGAAGCAAGGACACACTCAATATGAGCGATCAGCAAGCTTCGTTTATTAGCTCTAAGTTAGCTTCTTTTATACATTGTGGTTAATATATGCCTACTAGTCAAACTATCATTGGTTATTAGTTACAAGTTACATCATCATAAGCCTGCCTCTTGCTTTCATTCTTACAACTCTTGTTTTCATTCTTACAGCTCCTTTAACCAGTTTTTCCCGGGTTCAGTTGCTTCTTCTGAGGGCTATCTTCGTTTAAGGTCATCTTGACCCTGACGCTGATTGGTCATGCCGCGCTTCTTCTGCTCTGCTTTACTCTGCACTCCGTGCCTACGTGCACGTACACAGTTCCTCATGTACGCATATGCAGCTCAGCTATATCTCCATGACCATTGTCTGTCAGCCATTCTCCAACACAATAGCTTTCTGCAGAACAAGAAAAGAAACAGTCCCTTTCTCAAAGAAGCAACATACATGGGTCACAAAAAGTATATTGGATAGGCATAGTTCTGGAGCATACTTTACTCTGTAAGACAAATAAGCACACTTTCATGGTTTGTTTTACAATACTGCAAAAAGTGGTTTTGAACTGGGAAAGGCTAGCAACATCAATGCCAGCAACGTGGGGTTTTTGCTTGGTTACAGAGATGGTTTTATGAAAACAATACACAGCACGCAATGCAAGAAGCATCTGCACTTGGATTAAGAACTTCAGCAACCTGATCTCTGCCTGATGGAACCAGTTAATTTCAGCAAACCTCTAAAGTAATCCAAGGTATCTTAGTAACCATGTAATTACTTAAGCACTTAAAATACCACAATGATGAGTGCTGTGGTGGGTTAAATGGTTGAGGTGACCTTTGTTGTGGGCCCTTCACACACTATCATCTAGAAAAATATTGCCCTAACTTCCAGACATGCTGAGATGCCATACTATGAACTGAAAACCATACTGAGAACTGCCAGTTCTCAGCAGCTTTAAAAAACACCTGCAGGTGAGACGACAAGGGAATCTCTATATATACAGCGTTAAGAATGCGATGTCAGAGTACGAACTATTTGAACGTGGACTGTGTTTAGAATCCCTGCTATCTTCTGCTCTGCTGCTTGTTTAAAACCCAGAGAGCTGGACAATAGACAGTCTGAGTGTAAGGCTAACAATTGGTAGCTGCTAAACTGTCATTATCCTATCAGGACAGAAAAAGTTCCCTATGGTTCAGGCAAGCACCAGTTTTTCTGGTCTGAGCTCAAAGAGACTGGCACTATACAAACAACTGATAGATTTCAGTCACCTTTAAAGAAAATGTTGTGGCTGGTCATTTCAGAAGGAGAATTAGTGCCCATAGGAAAACGGACAACCAGTAATTTGAAGGAGCGAAGGAACGAACATACTGAATGAAGGACAAAGGAACCAAGTCCCCAGCAGATGTATGGCATTACTCCATGGAGCACATAGGCAGGTAGGCATCACAGGGAGGAAATCTAGCATAAACTGGAGGATGTTGATCATCCTCCAAAGAATGCCCAAGAGTAGTAACAAAATTAAGTCAAAATGGCATACATGAATCTTATTGTTTTGACTGAGTCCCTATATCCCCTGTGCTTTCTAATTAAGGGCAAATAGGCTCTCAATGTTTTTAAAAATTGTTTTATGTACTTAACTTTTCCCTGGAGAGGTAAATTATGCCCACCAGATTAAAGTTCAGAGAAAGGATGTGATTAAATGCTTGAGGCACTATAAAGTGTTAGTGCTGGTGCTAATGCCAAGGAAAGATAGATCATAAGTATCCACTTTAATGAAGGAACAGCACAGAGTTTGAATTCAGCAAATGCAGCAGAAAGGACAAAGGATAAAGTCAGTGCTGCAGTCTGATCAGACTCAGGAAGCAGAAAAGCAGACAGAAGTTAAGATTAAGGTAACCCTTTTAAAAATCCACAGTAATTGCATAATTAAAAAATAAACACTTCAGGGTCATGTTAAACTTTTTGATCAACCCTGACTTACCATTCTAATTATGGGCATTTCTAACAAAAGGAAGTGTGATATCCTCCAGGCCTTTTATTCACACCACACAGTTTTAGGTATCTATCTGAACCCATTCGTAAGGAATCTCTTTCAGCTGCACTTCCTCTATAGCTGGTGGAGCAGCAAGAATCAGACCAACCAAGCAAAGCCAAGTGGAATGGTCCTGACTGAGACTGCACACACCATTTACAAAATTCCTAAAATTGATTACATCCTTATACTACATAGTCTGTCTAAGAGCTACAGATACACGGATGTTAGCACCTTTCATGCCTGATTCAGAGCAGACATTTGAACCTCATGGGAAATACCCTAGCTGGTCTGTTTGCTGGGATTCTGGCCTAGACTTTCTAGTTGTCTCTGATGAATGTCTCACTTTGTATAAATTAAGCATTTATGGGTGTGTTAGCTCTCAAAAAGGCCATAAGTATCCTCAGATCAAGGAAACCTTTGGTTTGTTTTACAAACATTACAGCACATTTTAGCACCATGGTTATAAAAGCTTAGTTCAATTTTTAATTCCCTAAGCAATGAGGCACAACTTCTTCTTGAGTTTGTGAATGGCAAGTATTTCATTTTATTTTCTGATCCAGCTTGAAAAGACAAAATGTGTAGCAAATTACTTTTTTCATAGGCTTGCTAGTTTTAACATGAACCCACAAATATACGAGGACATCCCATTGCTGTCTTTCCTTTGAAGGACAAACAGGGAAGCCTTCCAGAGGGCTCTTCTGTAAGAGTCATAACAAGTAGTTGGTACAAAAATAAGCCCTTCACACTAAAATGGTATGATGGGAGGGACACACAGGCTGTAAACACAAATCTAAGGACAACAGGGACTCTCCAAAACTTCCAATGTTGTTCTGTCCAGCCACTCCAAAAACAATATTGAGACCATAAAGCAGAGCATCCGAGAAAGCAGTGAATTAATCCACTGCGCTATGTGCAGCATCAGGTTTGAAAGCTGGTCGCTTCTAGATCTCTGAGCTCTGTATCTATTGTGTCAGACTGGAACACAATAGACCATGCAGTAAAGGGAGGGTCATACAGACACAGTATGTGTTTCGCACTTACTAGGCCTGTTCACTGTACTCTTCCCGTCTGAACACAATAGCATAGAAAATATTTATGGGGCGGTAAGTCATTTTCCCATTCCACATAGCCCAGAATACTCTGAACCAGCTCCAGGAAAACAGGAGCTTGCCAAAACATTAGTTCAAGCAGGTGGTTCCAATTCATAGGACCTTTACCTTCTCTATGCTTCAGAGGTTCTTGGAACAACAGAAAACCTCACATGCCTATGTTGGCAAGCGTCAGATTTGAAAGGCAGATGTTATTCTCCCATCCACCCATCAGATTCCTTTTGTCAGATTAGCTGGAATCAGAAGTATTACTTAGCTTTTGAACTGGCCACATGGGAGGGCTGCTGTAATAGGACAGGCACAAGCCATGTGCTGCCACTTATCTTTGTGCCTCTTACAGGGAAAGAAAGGAGGGGGGGGAAAAAGGAGTCTGAAGAATGGCAATTTCTTACCTGCTAATTTGTTTCTCCACATGCCCTAATATGCAAACACAAACACTAGCTAAAACTCCTCATCAACAGATGGACACAGGGAAAACATAAAGCCCCTGGGGTGTCGGATTTGAAATGCAGAGAGATGATCTGTCTGGCTAAGTTCTGATTTGAATTTCTAGAACGATAAAGGGGAAAATACCATTTCAGAACATGCAGTAGAAAACTTTCAGAAAGACATTCTTTACAGAGAGAAAACAACAGTTAACCTCTTGAAAAGATACTACAATTTTACAGGCATTTACTAATTCCAAAACCAGCATTGGCTAAAGCAATTACTTAGGTAAATGGTGGACAAAGGATAAATATTTTTTTGTCTGTTTTCTGAATCTCTGCAAACATTTTGATTACAAGGTTGGTCTGTGCCCCTCCCAGTGCTTTAATGCTTTACCGCCAGCTTGGACAGACATAGGGCTAACAGCAGATGATTGTTCTCCCTTGATAATTTCTTATTTGGACGGATGCACATGGCATGCCCAGCCCACCCAAGTACCCACTAACCAAACCTCTGACCACCTTGTAATACAATTAAAGCTAATCACAAAGTCACATGGCCATGAAAGGTGACTGGGTATCTATAAAAAGAATCAAGCCTGATCAAAGCAGTATCTCCCCTCATTGATTTGAAGAAGTATGTGCTACAAGAGTAAAAAAAAGGGCATTTCTAAAAAAAAAACAAAACCAAAAAAAAAAACCCTGTTCAAGGAGGAGTAGATGCAGTGTGGTTTGGACACCTCAGGCTTAGAAGCAGCATGTCTCTGCTATTGCCCTCAAAGCCTATGTTAAGGAAGGAATCCTCAGGAATCCTCAGGAATCTCTCAGCAATGACCTCACTCAGACAGCACACTGAGGGATGAGATACTGAGAGATAGGGAGTTGGAAATATTGACAACTTAAGCCTACCTTACATCCATCCCTATGTAGAACTCCAGTTAGTTTGGACTAAAGTTCTGTCTTTTGAAGACATGGTATCCTGACTCTTTCTTGAAGAAACATAACAAAACTCAACACTTTTATTGTTAAAATGCAACTAGAAGTGGAGCCAACACCCACTTTTAACATAAAGTGTGGTGTCCACACCTCAATTGGTAGGTTCTGGTCCGATATCATCCCAACAAATCAGCTCACATCTCTCACCTGACAAACAGGGGTCCTAATAGTCAGGCGCATAACTAACTACAGTTATAGTTGTGGGTAGATATTCTGTCCCTCTGTACAGCAAAGGTGGGGAGAAGATTGATAACTCATGACATTGTAATCCAGGGACTATGGTGATCAGCAGGAAAGTGGCATTTGCAGGCTTCAGTCCTTGCTTTTAGCAGAACTCTAATATTATATGAGTGAAAGGTAGTCAATGTCCATTGAATTTTTCAGGCTGAGTGTAACCTTCCCCATTTCTGGGGGTGAGAATGCCCTGAACATTTGGTGCTGTATCTGGTGTGCATGCGTGCGTGTATGTGTATTTGGCATGGAAGCATTACTGCCTCCTCCTCAGCTGTGTTTCAGAGGAAAGCATCCATTGCATTTTTGAGAGGCCCAATCCATTAGGCATGCTCTGAAAATATCTAACAGATGGGGTCCCTCAAGCATTTGTAGATGGAGCATAGCCTGCTTTCCCTACTTTAGGCAAAAGAAAGGTATTGAGTTCTTTAATTGGGCTCTAAGTGTCTCAAGAACTTCACAGTCCTACAGAAAGGCATCCAATCAAGCTAAGCAGCAGGTGAACAGCTGGCTTTTGGATCACCAGTTCAGGGCTCAGGCAATGCAATTCCACTTCAATCCTGCTGTAGGTGCTTTAACTCTTTTATTGGATTCAGCCCGGTCATGGTATTTATGGCAGCTGTGACTTCAAGCTCATATTGATGTGAAAAGGTGAAAAGGTTGGAGGATGTTCAAGTGGCTGGCTTAAACGTTTTGCCAAGAAAAGTGCATTCTCTCTTGGCACAAGAGCCTAAGGTTGAGTCTCTTCTCAGTCCTAAAACTTCAAGAATCTCTAAAGCCTGCCAAGCGTCTCATAAAATATTGAAAAGAATAAAAAGATGACCTGACTTTCTGTCACATAAAAAAGTCCTCTGAAGGCAGAGAAAATCTTTACATTTTCAGAGGAAGAAAAAAAAAAAAAAGATGGAAGAGTAAGAGAAATTCTGGAGCTAACTGTGAGAATGTTTCTCCAAGGGAACAGAAACAAAGAAATGTCATGAAGAAGTGGTAGGGGATCTGTGCAACTAGGGATGGGTCTTGTCCCATCATTCTCTTCAAACGGATGTTAAACTCATAGTGAATCATCTCAGAGAGATGTGTCCAACGTGTATCTGATTTTCTTTGTGTTACCCTCTTCAAAAAGTGCATTTGTTTGCTCTTTCCCCTCAATTTCTTCCCACTGTTTGTATACTTGTTTGATTTTGCTGTTACTTTCTGATTTATTACACGGGTTTTCCTTTAGCCTCCTTCACTCCCAGTCCCATCCTGAATTAAAGCACTCAGGTTGAATGCTTTCAGCCTTCTGTCTCGGAAACGTTTTGATCAACCTTTACTTTCACAAAAGAGCAAGTTTTCAGCCACTCAGGCTTTTCAATTTCTAAAATGGCACCCAGCTTCCCTTCCCCACCCTTTTTCCCCTCTTAACAAGGGTCAGCTTTCTATAAAGATTCTGGAAAAGAAAGGTCTTGTTTCAGTTCATTCATACTTTGGCTTAGACAGCTCTGAATTTTTAGAAAATATTGGGGCTGTATATAAAACTTCTCTGTGGGTGGAACAGAAGAGAATCTTGAAAAGAGGCATTTTCTCAGAAAATATTTGAAGAATTTGAGTTTTCAGGGGTGAGTTTTCACAGAAAAAGAGCTTCAGACAAGCTAAATGCATGGACTGGCTGCCACTCCAAAAGACGTGGGTCTTCCTTAGGTCCTGTATGATAAATAACACTGCTGTATGTCTGTCTCAAATGATGCTGATCACAAGTGTTTAATCAGGTAATTTAAGCCTGTTGGGATAGGACTGAAGATCCTAAGGACAGACACCTTGCTCTGAGTTAGGTATCCAAGTCACTATCATGGCCATTATGGCTCTTGCCAGTGCAGCCAGTGGAGTATAGAGATTTATTCAGCTGACCAATGGAATCTACTTTAGAGTGAAAAATCCTTCGAGTGTGTTGTGTTAAATTCAGTTACCTAAGTAGGCATCTTGTGCCATTTGAGTTGTCCTGGTTCATCCTGCCTGGCCTCCAGTTGCCTGTCCAGAAGTCACACTGTGCTGTATGTGAAGGTCCCCTTACAATGTATGAAAGCACAAGGTTGTGGAGGAGCCTGAATCCCATCCCCACCGTCATCTGCAATGGAAAGTTAAGATACCTCACTCACATTCTCATAGCTAAATGTCTGTGCTTGAAGCCAAAGCTGAACTTCACTCTAGGGGACTGCCTTTGAAATGCAGTGTACAGAGAAAAGAACTAACCCCCTTTTAGAGTGGAAACATTAAAGAAACTCTCAAATACCTTGGGAACCACAGAGTATAGATAATTCATTTTTGTACTTATTTTTCAGACTTAAAACACGATTTTGAAATGTTGGGGATCGGCAGTAGGACTCTGGTGAGGTTTCAAGATTCTTTCTCACTTCTCTTTCTCTTACAACCCCATCACCATTCTGTCTGGAGTTCTCTTAAGTTTCTCTGAAACTTCTCCAGATGTTGCCCCCTGCTCCCCATCACACCCATATATATTCCTATGGTAACAGCCCTTATTTACAAAGTGTCACAGGACAAAAATTACAGGCATGGCACGTCATGATTTGTTTGACAAAGTGAAGTGCTTATAACAAGCACCTGTTCTCAGAAGGCTTTGGCAGGGGGTTGGACCCGATGATCTCTTGAGGTCCTTTCCAACCCCTGTGATTCTGTGATTCTGTGAATGGCAGACCACCCCAACTTCATCAATACTGACTGAATACTTACTGGGTTATTAATTTTTTTTCAAATGCACTTAGCTCTTATGTGGATACTCCAAACTACACTCCAAATAATGTGGTTGACCAAGAAAGCAGTAAGAACAACTGTGTTTATTCAAACATCAAAGATCATTTTGTTTTACAGGTGACTTACTAAAGACTGGCTCCACCTGCAAAACTTGGTTTACATCCATTAGTTGTTTAAGCTGGTGGACAGTGAAAGAGAAAATGAGAGTGCAGAACTTGAGGTCTTTTAAAATTCCCAAAGTTCTTCTTCCATCTTTGCCTTTTGTCATCTTTCATTCATTTTGTATGATAGCAACCTTGTGAAATACAATGGGGATACATTGCTAAGTACAACCAGAAAGCCAGTTGAGAATAGGATGAGGTTTTTAATACAAATGATCTCTAAAATCATTCACTTAGGAAATCTGACAGTGAGGATTAGCTGGTATCACCCTCAGTAAAAGCTTGGGATCATGTATTTAAATAAACAGCAATCTCTTAAGAGAATAAGTATCTTGGGGGTCTTTATATATTACATAACGTAAATGACATGATTCACTAAGTCAATAAAACCACACAGGAAAGCAATGCCACTCTTGCCAGTGCCAGGGCTTCACTTTAATTTATGACTGCACCTACATTACAGGATGTTTTCAAAGGGTACACAGCCCACTTTTAGACTAAACTGCTTATTGCTTTTACGGCAGCCCAATTTCTGAAGAAATTAACTTATGCTATTTAGCTGAAGTCTTATTTTTGCTGACTTCTAGCTTTTTTTTTTTTTTTTAAAGTACTGCTTAATCTCCCACTCTATTTTCCTCTCCAATTTTGTGTTAAATCGTTTACCAAACCAAACCCTACGACACACAATGATCTCACGGGAGTAGAGAACCCAGTTCCTAAAGCGCAATTTCACCCAGGTAGTTTTCTCCTCCCTTCAGCTTTAGTTTTGGCCTGTCGTGACAAATCTGAAAGGGAAAACAACACCACCACCAACAAGAACCCAGCAAACATTACATAACTGTATACAGATGGCAATCTTAACTCTTCCCGGCGGAAAAAATTCTGTTTCTAAACACGCCGTGTCCGGAACTGAAAAACATTCGGTGTGTAAACCCAGCCCCAGGACTTCCCCGAAGAGGGAAGGCAGCAGCTCCCGGAGCAGATGTCCCCACGTACCGGGAGTCATCCCCGCCAAGGTCTCGGCGCCCAAGCGCGGCCACCCGCGGTTTTCAACTGCTCTGTGGCTCGTCCCTTAGTGTGCGGGGCGCCCAGCGAAGCCGCGTTAAACTGGGAAAGAGCATCGAGGTGGCGCAAAAACCTCTGGAGATGCGATTTGTGTGTGTGCGTGTGTGTGTGTGTGTAGGCCCGCGTGTGTGAGCCCTCCAGCTGCATTGGCGAAGTGGCGTTTAGCAGCGTTCAGCTGAGGAAAAGGGCAGCGATGATGCTTCCGTCGCTTTAACCTAAGGGGCTGCAGAACTGGAAACACGGAGAGAGGCCTGCTGCCGCCCCCTCGTCCTCCCCGCCTTGCTCAGGGCAGCGCCGCGGCGAGGCGGGGGGAGGGGGGGGGGGGGTGTCCTACGGTGCACACACGCCGGAGCCTGCCCCGATTTGGGAGAGCTCAGCAAACAGCTCGCAGATGCTGGCGCTGCAGGTTTCCACAGGCAAACCGGAGAGCGGCACAGAGCACATTAAGTTTCTCCGGGAGGGGGGGCGGAGGGAGCCTGGTCCCCGGGCTTCCCTTCCCCGCGGGGTAGGGCAGGCAGGGCAGGGCGGCAGCCGCCCCGCAGGCCCCGCCGTTACCACGGCAACCGGCGGGCGGGCCGCCTCAGGCCCAACGGCTGCCTGGGGTCGCCGGGCGGGCCTGAGGGAGGAGGCGGGGAGGGATCGTTGATATGCGCGGCGCTTCGCCGCCGCGCCGGGGGTGCGAAGGCGGACAAAGGCGGGTTTCATCCGGCCGCGGGGCCGCGCACACAAGTCCCTCTTGTGCCGGGGTGCAGATGTTCGGAGGGGCGAGGCGAGGGGTCGCGCCACCGGCTAGCGGCCGGGAGAGGAAGGCGGGGGAGTGGCTACCCTCCCGTCTGCCGGGGAGGGGCGGGGAAGCGGCAGCGCAGCGCTGCGGAGCGAGCCCCTTGCTGGAGGCACCCATCCCTGCCAGGCCGGCAAAGCCCGGGCCTGATGGCGGGCGGCTCTTCGCGCCACGTTCGCTTGTTTGGCTGAGCGAGGGGCCGGCACGCCGAGACCCAGCGGAGGCGGCGAGTCAGCCCTTGCTTTGCTCCGCTGCCGCAGCCCCGCGGGCGGGAAGGCCGCTTTTCCCCCAGAGGGAGGGAAGGAGACTTGAGCTCCCCGACTGGGCGCTGCGGAGGGGCCCGGCCTTGGCACGAAAGCACACGGGCTGCAGGGGGGTACCCGCCCCCTGGGCTGGGGGCGAGTAAAGGGAAAAAAAAGAACAAAAAAATATATTTAATTCAGAAACGAGGTGAGGTGGTTTGGTGATGTTCTTTTCCTCAGTGGCCAGAAGCCAGAGCACTCCTAGCAAACACCTCTTGCTGAATGGGAAAAGCTGCCTTGTTTAATTAACGTTAGTCCTTTTCCCCAGGAAGAAAAATGTTCCCATTATTTAAGCTCTGGGCCTCAGATCTTATGCCCCCCCCTCCCCACGCCCCCTTACCTCCACACATTGGGACATGCACATACACACAAAAGAAAAAGGGAGCAGAAAAAAAAGATTGGGAGCAATTGGATACAGTGCTATAGGGCACCACGGGTACACCTATACTGTGAAGAATTCGGGTGGCAGAGGTAACCTCTCTCTGAACCATGGCTCATTTAGTACACTAAGCCACCCAAAACTGAAATAACATTTGTCCAGAGCATGCACAGAACAGCTTTGGGAGCGTTTGTATCGCGGCAGAATCCACTACTCTCAAAAAACCATGATTGTGTGTAAAGATGTTGAAACCTCACTCTAAATAATTCACTTATAATTTTCTCCAAATGCACAAAACTAGTGCTAGTTACATACTGGGCAGTTACATGCCTTTTTCAGATGGTCTGCTTTCCTGTTTCCTGTTCCTACACTGTTTTAAAAATAATAGCTTGCAGTAAGGAAAATACACAAATCTCTCTGACATTGATGTAAATGTATCAGCATTCCCATGGATGTTTGGAAGTCCACCAAATTGTTTGTACTAATTGTAATCATGAGAGCATCATGATGAATAATATATAGTCATTTAGAGGGTTTTGGACATTACTTTAGCTAAGGTATGAGTCCTGCCTTCTCTGTACTAATGCTTGGTTTAAATCATAGCTTTGCTTAGCTGCAGATTCATTGTATGACTAAGAGCCTGGTTTTAAAAGGATTTTTTTATATATTTTTTATATTTTTATTTTATGTTTGGCACAAACTCTGGGGCAATTTTACACCTTTTTTGACCTTTATTCCATTTAAACATTTCTGTGCACAGATCCTGTGATAGTGATCTGTTATTTGTGATCAGGTTTGTCTTAGTTTTTGCGATGAAGCTAGATGAGCATCTAGAAAATGGTCCCAAGTGGTAGGAACACAGTGAGCACTAGCAATACTTGGTGAAGGAAATCACTGTGTTTAATAGCATCAAGGCCCGGACCATGTCTTAGTTTCACAGCCCCAGCTTAAATGTGTTAGGAACTCTCAGACTGCATTATTTAATAGACTGCCAGGTCTGAAGATGAAGTCAGGATTTGTAAGGGAGGATGCCCTGTCTGCAGCACAGCGCTTTTATTTAACACTTAATTATGAAGCTGTGCACAGAGAAGCTTTTGAGATTGTTGCCATTAGAAACTGAGCCCTAGCCGCTTGGGTTATGGTCAGGCTCCAGTCTCCACCCCTGCCTTCCTCTCCTGCCCTCCTCCCACTCCTGTCACTGACCTCGCCAGGCTTGCCTGAGCCGAACCTTGTGGTGCTGTGGTGTTTTTACATTGCTGTGCCATAACGTTTGAGGCGCGAGCATGCAGGGGCTGGTGCCGTCCTCAGGGACAGGAGTATTTTCCCTCACTGGAAAGCTGCCAGCTGTCATTTAATATCACTGAGTATCGTGTAACAAATATAAAAGCTACATGGCATTGAGAATGTCTCTTTTCCCACTGATCTAGGCTGGAACACAGCAAAGTTTCCATTTACTTCTAGCTATTGTGAAAAGAAAGCTCTATTGACCTATTCTGACACTCAGCCAGGGAGGTGACTCCATCAGTCAGAAGCTGACGATTTTTGTTTCCAAACTCACCCACCAGAATTTTAAAACTATGCTTTGTGTGAACTGAAAGACTGTCATTTCAGTGCTTTTACTCACCCATGATCCCAACATTATGTATTTTACATGGCATTTTGGAGATAGACTGTTAACCATCATGATAATATTCTCTGAGTAGAATTATTGTGTTTGTAAGCCTGAAGAATATTTCCAGTAAATTCTCACATTATGTAGTGGCACTGAATGATCTTCTGTGCAAAGATATCACAGGTTTGCTCATTTGTATCCCATTCTTCCCAGGGAGACTCTGATCCTTCACTGTACAAGGCATTTGAAGTTCCACATATGGTTTGTGTGAGACCAGAAGCAGTCCTTGACGTCTCCTAATTCTACCTGCCAGTGAGCATCTCCCAGGTTGAGAGCCAAGTTCATGCCAAGTTCTGGGCTCCATCAGAAGAGGGGTGGCCAGCAGGGACAGGGAGGGGATTGTCCCTCTCTACTCTGCCCTCGTGAGGCCCCACCTGGAGTACTGTGTCCAGATCTGGGGCCCCCAATACAAGAAAGATGTGGAACTGTTGGAGAGGCTTCAGAGGAGGGCCACAAGGATGATTAGAGGGCTGGAGCACCTGCCCTACAAAGAGAGGCTGAGGGAGCTGGGCTTGTTCAGCCTGGAGAAGAGAAGGCTGTGAGGGGACCTCATTGCAGCCTGCCAGTACCTGAAGGGAGCATACAAACAGGAGGGGAATCAACTTTTTAAAAGGGCAGAGAATGGCAGGACAAGGGGGAATGGTTTAAAGCTAAAGGAGGGAAGGTTTAGATTGGATATTAGGGGGAAGTTTTTTACAGAAAGAGTAGTGAGGTGCTGGAACAGGCTGCCCAGAGAGGTGGTGGATGCCCCATCCCTGGAAGTGTTCAAGGCCAGGTTGGATGGGGCCCTGGGCAACCTTGTGTAGATCCAGGCCTGAGGTTGGTGGCCCTGCCTGTGGCAGGGGAGTTGGAACTCTATGATCCTTGGGGTCCCTTCCAACCCATGCCATTCTATGATTCTATGATTCTATGGCAGGATCAGATCCTGAACTAATTCTTCTGGAAGTAACTAACTCGTCCTCAGAATGATTTCCACCGGTGCAGCTTCCAAAGGTGCAGAGTGCTGATACGCAGGCAGCACAATACCGGCTTTGCAGACCAGCAAAGGAGTCGTCACCCCAAGCAACAAAGCATAGGAAAGTGTTTTCTAGAGACCAGTGTACTAGCAGGACATTACAGCCTTTAATCTGAATTGATGATAGGTCGAACAGGATCACTGCTGGCACATGGAGGGACTGCCTGAGTTTTCTGTGCATCACTTCTGCCAGATAGGATTCCTTCAGGTGGACCTAGCAGCATTTTTACTGTTGTGGAAAAAAAAAAGTAGAAGTCAGGTTGCCAACAGTACTGACAGCAGGGGAATTTGTTTTCTAAAAAGGTGTAAACATCAACTAGGCACTGAAGCTCCACTCGCTATCAGTCATTCAAAAATCTCCTTCTGCCCTGATGCTGCCTGGCCTCAGGGCTGGAGCAACAGCTGGGCACCGCTTTTTGCTTTGGTGGGACTGTGGTCCCTGAGCCCGGAAACCTCCATGGAGATCACCTTGTCAGGGAGGGAGCTCTTTTTATACCTTCATTCATTATTACCCTTTCTGACAACTGTACCACGTTCAGTTTGAATAGGTAACTAAGTCATGGGTTAGTGGACAGGCGTGCAAGGAGTGTTTTTGGAATGTAAGTGAATTTCTCAACTGGGATGGGCAGCAGAACTTAAGAGTCTTTCCCTTTAGTATCTAGAAAAACAGTATTTGTGGCTGATGCAGATGTTATGTTAAGCAAAGTACAAAAAATACAAGTTGAATCAGTCACTGAGCAGTGTGAGATGACAGTAATTTTAACATTACGTAAAAACCTTTATTTTAAAGAAAATGTAGGAGTTCAGGTATGTTTGACATTTGTGAAAGTCAGAAGGAATACTGCTGATTGACTGATGAAACCAGCAGTTATACAAAATAATCCTCAAGCACAGTATCTAAAAAATGCTGCGATTATCTGAAATAAATCTGAGCAGAGGGGTATAAAGTTAAAGACTGAAGTTTCCTGGCCATGTGGTGAATATATCCACTGATGTTTCTTCTGGTGAGATAAAAGTTGGTAAAAAGGACAACAAAATGCTTACAGTTTCAGATATCCCTTTTTCTGTAGCAAACACACAAACTGTATATTGCCTTTCGCTTTCCTGGTCAGAACTGTTCTTTTTAAAAAAGAACATCTTTCCACTACAGACACTATGTATGTACAATAAACGTCTTCCACACATTAACTGTAGCTGTTTGCAATGTGATTTTAAACAAGGAAAACTTTTCCAGTGCTTTGATGTTTCATCAGGCTGCAGAAGCCCATGATTATATTCCTGAAGGATCTGGTAGCAGAGAAGCTGAATTGCAAACAAGGCACACTAAATTGATGTTTGTCTTCTTCATAAGCTTTGTCCTTGGCTATATAATACAGTGACCGGTCTGTTGGAGGTATCTCAGGTATATGATGGAAATCGCCAGTATTATCAGTGTTGTGGGTTCACAAGTCTAAAAACACTTAGAACCCAGCCTGTTACTTTTTCTCAGAGCCATGGCACTGAGAAATTCCTATCACTTCAGATTACACTGCAGTACTTTTCAGTGTAGTCCTTTAATATGACTGATAGTTAGGCTTTCTCAGCTCATAGGATGTCATTGCTTGTTTAATTCATAGAGTAAGCATTTGCATACCTCGTTTCAGGAGCAAAAACTTGGCCAATGGAGAGAAATGTGTGTTTTCTTGGAAGTCCTATCTTTAGGGCACTCAGACTGCTGGCACTTGGCACCATCTTCCCTTTGTCATGAAACCAGGCCACCTCAGAGAATCAAACTCCCCATTCATTTTAACAGCTTTCTCTGGCTGTTTGCAGAGGCAGCTGAACATCTCACTGTCCTCAGGCTCATACTCAATCTGCATTTGAAAAACCACGGCGCAAAAGAAAGATTTGCTTCCTCTCTCCAAAAGGATGCAAAATTGCTTGTTCAATGCTAGCTTGTTGAACTTAGATGTTTGATGCAGAACTTCTCTTCCCTGGCTTACATATTCTCCAAGCAGGATTTCTTGCTTTAAACCCTGTTAAAAGCATTTGTGGAGCAGTTAATCTACGTACCATGATACAAGTGGGGGTAAGGAAAGATAGTGACCATACTTCTCCCTATGAACCACTGAGGCTGGAGAGCTATTGGATGAGAGCTCCATCCTCACTATTTTGTAGCCCATACCAACACAGGTCTGCTCAGTGTTCATGACAGCATTCTTCCAGAGCTCTGGCCAGAGTGATTCAATGCTCGTTGCAGTTTTGTGTCTCTCAAAAACAACTTAACCTTCAGAAATCTGATTATGACAGTAACCGGGAAGTTGACAGGAAAGTAATGGAGCTTGCAAAGGTTAATTTGGATGAAAAAAACTTGTTGTGGATCTGTGGTATACAGCAATATTTTCTCATCTGTGAGACTCACATATAGTAGGCATGTGGTGGGAGGAAGAAAAGTAAGAAAGGATGCCTTTCAAGCTGACAGATTTGATCATGAGAAATCTTCGGCTCCAACTTTGGGTTTTGTTTAAAGTAAATATCTTCCTGGCAAGGCAGGCTTCACAAATGAGGAACTCATTTTCAGATACTACACCAATGTCATTTTCTGACACTAATGAATCTAACGTGTACACACTGCTCAAATTCTCCTTTACAGTATTCAAGACTAGGGGAAGCCCGCTGAAATGAGTGGAATTACTATGATTTCACTGGAATACATGAGAGCAGATCTTGGCCAACTTAATTACCCGTACCTGCATCAGTTAATAGATAAAGTACTGTCTCATAACTTTTTGTTACAGATGTTCTGAAACATCTAAGAGAGATGCTGGAAATTTCTCCATACGGTCCTAGGTTTCGTGTTATAGGGGCTTGTCTTTGATTCTGTCAGAAGGATGCACTGGAAGCCTGAAATAAATTATTAACCATGTCAGGAGCCAGGTTTTGGATAGCTTAATTTATATTGAGTACATCTCTATCCAGAGGTGGCATCATTGAAGTAACTGGGGCTTCCTCTTCTGTAAGGAGACACAGCTTTGAGTAAAGCTATCAGAAGCAGTTCTGGGCTGTGTGTTTTTTGGAGAGAGATACTGTAGGAAGCATGACACTTATTTGTGACACAGGATGAGCAAATCAGGAGTCAGGCTGGTTTGGTTTGTTGCATGTTTTAAGAGGAAGTGGAATTGAATGTTAGTTTACACATTTACATAATCAGCTACACGAGTAAAACAAACTATAAAAATGCTTTTTTTTAAAAGACAAAAAAAATATAAGATTTAGCTGTAGTGAAAGCAGTAGCTTCTGTAAACTATGGCAAGGTAACATTTAGGCCAGTTACCTACAACTATGAGAGCTGGCCAGGCTCTTCCCAGACATCCGTCATGTATCTTCCAGACAGGAATACAAAGGTAACATTCCTCCTCTTTATAGCAGTCAACATCTCAGAATGGTCCTTCCCAAGACCCTTTACATTTGGGAGGGAGGAGGGTGATTTGGCTGAATTACCGTGGACATGCCCCTCTTGACACCCTTCTCGCCAAGACAATTTCTAAAACATTGGGACAAGAAATTCAACTGTGGTTCGGCAGATTAAGGGACATACTGTTACAGAAACACCCACAACAGGCAAGAAAAATGTGATTCAATTAGTTCTTGTGATTTAAGTTAGCTGCCAGGTTATACTTGACAATCTACACTCATTCCTAATGTCAGCCTGATCTTAATGTGTTTTTATCGTGGGTTCTTGTTGACAGCATAAACCACCTGCACAGTACAACCCTGTTGTTATCCACAATCACAAAGGGCAATTTTACACTACGTGCAGTAGATTGAATGTCATTTGGTACTAGTATGGGGTTTTTTTGTGAAAGAGCTTCGTATTTTACAGTTGCATGTACTAAGTGTCATATACTGGGTCATGAAATTTTGCAGAAGTGTATTTCAGAAATAGTTGCACTGTGGATTCCTGGGGAGAAGGCACTTGATAGCTGTTCTGATAATCAAGCATGAGAATCGTTTCTGTTCATGTAACAAATACAGCAACATACCTAAAAATGTGCTCCCCTTTACATGCAAACCTGTCTCTTGTTTTAAAGGGCTTACGTCCATGCACACGTACAGGTGCCCTGGGTTGGCTGGAGAAATGAGCTGTAGGATCAGTACCCCGACTTCTAAAATATCTTAGCAATCAGCACTTTAAATGGACGTATGGAGAACTGTGGGTGGCCAGCACCATCAAAAAGCCAAGTCCTCAAACATCAAGGGAAAGGATTGGAAAAGTCCTGAATTCAGCCAGGCTGCCAGAAGGTGAGAATAAGACCGTCAGCTTTACAGGAATGCCCAGCAGTTGTTGTTCTCAATAGCAACATATAGACAGAGTGAGAAGCGTTTATCACCCTTGATAAGATGAGGGTAGATTTCATGGGGTTAGTGAGATAATCCTGGGAGAAAGCAGCTGGCTTGCTTGGTGAAGCAAATGGCAAGCAGAAGCCCAAGGAGCTGGGTAGGAGTTGGAGAGCCCACGTAAGCAACTACAAACAATGAAGTAGAGACTAGAATGAAAAGAAACACCAGTTCTGCCAAGTTTTTTCCTGCCTTATGTAACAAAGAGGTGTCTGAGGCACAGGAAAAACAAATACACATTGATTTGGAGCAGGGGAAAAAAAAAACAACCCAAGAAATTACTGACTCATAAAATTTTGACTGACCCCTGAGAGAAAAAAATGTGTTTTATTTAGGCTTTGTGGCACTTACCTGAGGAAAATACTGTCTGAAACTTTAATATTATTGTTTAACATTCTGGAGAAGGTAAATAATTTTAAAATATAACTCTTATCGAAGGATAAACAAATGCCCATGTTTTAAAATTTCATGCCAGCTCTTTCCTTGGGGGACTTGGATGGACCCCAGCTCCATACAAACTCTCCCCTTTGTAGGGATACCCACCTCTCATGGGACTTTTTCCAGCAAGCCTCTCTGTAGCTGCTTCTTAGGGGGTTCCCACAAGCTTACTGCTCTGTAGTGACCATTTTATTAGTTACTGTCTTCCAGCTGCAGGGATCTTTTCTCACCAAAAGGTAGGCTATCTCCACAGCTGTTATTTCAGCTGCCTTACCTAAAAGTAAGGAGCATCAAGCTGCAGCTAAGACCTGTGCTCATACCTGGAGATTAGACACTGGCTCCACATACATAAACACACACTTAAATTTAGATGTCATAATCTGGAGCTGAGTCCCACCAGTAGTAATTTCACTATTACTCTGTAGCCCCATTCTCCATCCCAGTTGGGGCCTGCCAGCATCGATCAATGGTGAAGTGCTGATAATGGTGACAGCTTCTCAATGATAAGCTCTGGCAGGCAATACCATGCTAATGGCCTGCCATTTCCCCCCAGTACCACAAAAGCTCACACATCTGCTCCCAGACCCACTGAACAGCAGCAAGGATCAGGGTGTGGACCTGCACAGGATAGATATCCCTATAGTTAACTTGATCAAGAAGAGGAGGTAGATGAATCCTTCTTTAGGCAGCTGAAGAAAACCTCAGACTCACAGACCCCGATGATCACAGATGTCAGGCGCAGCCTTGGCTGCAGAAACTGTAAGAGTTTAAGATCCTGAGAGAAATGGGCAAAATAAATAGCAGAATTACAGCCCTGGACTTCAGAAAGAGCAGATGTAGGTCTGTTCAGGGAGGCTTCCATGGGAAACTGTGCTGCAGGGCAAAAGGCCCCAGGAGAGCTGGCTGATCTTCAAGGACAGCCTCCTCCGAACACAAGAACAGCGCGCAATGTTCAGAAGGTTGAGCAAGCATGGCAGAAGGCCAGTGTGGATGAACATGGAGCTCCCGCCCCAGCTCAAACACAAGTAGTACACAGAAGGTGGGAGCAGGGACAGGCTTCTTGGGAGGAATGAACAGGCTCTGTTCAAGCACGTGGGGTTATGTTCAGGAAAGCCAAAGAGCCACTCAAGTTGAAACTAGCAAAGGAGAACGAGAAAGGTTTTTTTAAGTACACCAGGAGCAGAAAGAAGTACTGATGAGAAAGTCAGCTCATTGCTCAGTGGGGGCAGGGAATTGTGTGAGTGGGGACATGGAAAAGGGTTGAGTACTCGATGTGGTTTTTTCATTGGCAAGGTCTGTCCTGTGGCCTCCCAGCTCCCTGAGCCTTCTAGCAGTCTACAGGTATGAGGCAGCACACACAGTAGAAGGTAGAATTGGGGATCACTTAATCCGCTTAGACATTCACATAGGACTACATGGGATGCACCTGGAAGAGCTGGCTAAAGTCATTGCCATGCTGCTAACACTTTTGAAAGGTCACAACAGATTTCAAAGTGGGAAGGGTTCCTGAGGGCTACAAAAAGGCCAACTTGGTACCCATCCTCAGAAGGGCAAGAGGGAGCATGTAGGTAACTACAGATTGATTAGCCTCACCTCAGTCCCTGAGACAGTTACAGAGCAAATCCTCTTGAAAGCCATTTCCAAACATATGAAGGACAAGCAGGTGACTGCAAGTGGGCAGCATGGGTTTATCAAGGGCAAACCATGCCTGAGCAACCTAATTTCTTTTCTGTGGTGATGTTGTGTGCAAGGGGAAGGCAGTGTGTGGTGTATACCTGACTTTAGCAAGCCTTTGACGCAATTTCCCCTACTCTTCTTATCATGAAATAGGTGAGATATGGCATAGATAAGTAGATGATAAGGTGAGTGGAAAATTTGCTCTACTGTTGGGCTCAGTGATGCAAAATAGCTTGTATGGTGGGCAGTAATAGTGGTGTCCCTCAGGGATTGATACTGGGACCAGCAGTGTTTAATCCCTTCACTGATGACCTGGCTTATGGGACAGACTGCATTCTCAACAAGTGTGCAGATGATGCCAAACTGGATGTAGCAGTCAGCACACTGGAGGGCAGGGCTGCTATTCAGAGGGACTTTGGCAGGCCGGAGAAAAGGGCTGGTAGGAATCTCATGAAGTTCAACAAAGGCAAATACGAAGGTTTGCATTTTGCAGTGGAATAAACCCCTGCAACAATCCAGGCTAAGGACTGGCTGCCTAGGAAACAGCTTTTCTGAAAAGTACCTGGTGTTCCCAGAGCACAAGAGGTTGAACATGAAACAGCAATGTGACCTTGTGGTGGGGAAAGCCAACAGCATCCTGGGCTGTATTAACAACACTGCAGCCAGCAAGTTTAGGAAAGTGATCTTTCTTCTTTATTTGGCACTTGTGAGACTGTATCAGGAATAGCAGGGGGGGTCTCCTAATACATGAAAGACATGAACATAGTGGATTGAGTCCTGAGAAAGCCATTAAGCTGCTCTGGAGCTGAAGCACATGAGCTATAAGGAAAGGCTGGAACTGGTGTACCTGTTTGGCCCAGAAAAGAGATACATCTAAGGGAGCATCTGCAGATAAAAGTGTCTGCAACTACCTGAGTAGAGGATATAAAGAAGACAGAACCAGACTCTTCCTGGAGGTGCACAGCTACTGGGTGATAGGCAGTGGCTACAAGAGAGGACATGGAAGATTTCAACCAGATAAAAGACTTCTATTATTTACCATGAGGTTGATCCAGTATTGGACGAGACACTGTGTGATGCAGACTTCATCCTTAGAGGTGTTCAAGACTCAATTAGACACAGATCTGAGCACCCTGACCTGATTAGCCCTGCCCTGAGCAGGATGGGGTGGATGGGGTGTCTCCCAGGGGCACCTTTTGGCCTACCTGATTCTGAAAATCCACGATTCTGCATCACCTGGTCTAATGCTCCTGCTGTAAAATGTGTAATGTGAAGAAAAAAACTGATTTTAAAAACTTATTTAAAAATTCTTGAGAGTAGGTGAAGATATATTTACAAAAGCAACATCTAGAAGTCAGCATAAGTGGTTACACAGAGTCACAAACCATAGTATGCTAGAAACAGGTAGCGATAGAGGCACTTCCCACCATGCCACGTAAATCTAATGTTGTTCTGCAGTTTTTAGGGTTGTGTCCATTGCTGTATTTGTTCCAGTGTACACCTGTGACAGATTACAGATCCCATTTTACCTGCATAGCTGGAGGCTCAGAATCCAGTTTCAGCCTCTGAATTCGGTTGATATTGAGCCAAAGAACAGAGATATCCAGTCTGTGTATGACAAATGCACTTATTAATAGTGGAACATGAAACTGAACAAAAACAGTAACTGTAACAAAATGCCTGGTCAATCAAGAAATGCAGATTTTTTTCTGCCATCAGCAGTGTTTTGGCTAAAGTATGTAAGAGCAAAGCAAAAAAGTGAAACATGTCACAAAATTGGGACATTTCCTCATGTGAGTATAACCCATCTGAAAAGAAATACCCACAATAAAATACCAGGAAAGGCTCAGAACCCATAACTGTACACAGTCTAGATGATGCATGCTAATTCAGTCCTCTATGAACTGGCATTCCTAGTGAGGCTGTTCCAAAATGTTATTAAGGGCACTGCAGCATATTGCAGAATGTGTTGGCAATGCCAGAAACAGAGGGAAATCGGGAACATAGCAAAGCCATAAGGCAGCTGCCAAACATTGATTTTCTTTAAAGGTGGGAAGCAAAGATACTGGGGCTTCTTAAGAGTGAGGAAAAAATGTTGGAGTGGGTTTTTTTTGCATGTCTCTTCACAGAGCTGAGGAGGGTAAACGTAATGTTTGAAATGGGTTTAACGTATTCATGTTCTGTGCATAATTACACTTGGGGGAATGCAACTGACACAAAACCAATAGTAATGTACCAGTGCCTATCTAGGAGCATCTCAGGTGTTACCATGCAGCAACTCATGAGCCCTGGGATGTCCACAGCAACTGTCAGCAGAACTTAAGACTTCTGTCTTCCAAAAGCATACATCATTGCCACCTAAAATTAAAAAAAAACAAACCAAAACCAAAGTTCTATGAGCTGCAAGATGCCAAAGGTAACTCAGGAAAGCAGTGAGTCAAATCCTACTGTCACTTTCACTGTTGCAACATGATCGTTTTCAGGAAGTTTGTCAATGAGTGCTAATACTATGAAATGAAAAGTGTGGGAACCATATGTTACAAGGTTTGTATGCATGATCCAGCTGGGTCACTCCCCACAGAAAGAATCACAGAATCACAGAATCACAGAACTGTAGGGGTTGGAAGGGACCTCCAGAGATCATCGGGTCCAACCCCCCTGCCAAAGCAGCTCCCTAGCTCATACTGCACAGGTCGGCATCCAGACGAGTCTTGAATATCTCCAGAGAAGGAGACTCCACAACCCCCCTTGGCAGCCTGTCCCAGGGCTCTGTCACCCTCACTGTGAAAAAGTTCTTCCCCATGTTGGTGCGGAACTTCCTGTGCTCCAATTTGCAGCCATTGCCCCTTGTCCTGTCTCCACAGACCACTGAAAAGGGGCAGGCCAATTCCCCCTGCAACCCATGCTTAAGATATTTATAAACATTGATTAGGTCCCCCCTCAGTCTTCTTTTCTCCAGGCTGAACAGTCCCAGCTCTCTCAGCCTTTCCTCACAGGGGAGATGCCCCAGGCCCTTAATCATCTTCGTAGCCCTTCTCTGGACTCTCTCCAGGAGATCCCTGTCCTTTTTATACCAGGGAGCCCAGAACTGGACACAATACTCCAGGTGGGGCCTGACCAGGGCAGAGTAGAGGGGGAGGATCACCTCCTTTGACCTGCTGGCCACACTCCTCCTGATGCCCCCCAGGATCCCATTGGCTCTCTTAGCCACCAGGGCACACTGCTGGCTCATAGCCAACCTGTCATCAACCAGGACCCCCAGGTCCTTCTCCACAGAGCTCTTCTCCAGCAGGTCATCCCCCAGCCTGTACTGATACATGCGGTTGTTCCTTCCCAGGTGCAAGACTTTGTGGCAAGTGCTGGAGAGTTAAAATTCCGATTCTGCGTGAAGCAAAACTCTGTTGGAGTATTTGGTGCTGAGTAACCACCGATTCACACATGGTATCAGCAATAAAATCAACTGCAAAAATTGCTGTGGGGAGAAATGGACCAGCCAGCAGAAAGTCTCACTGGAGTTAAAGCTCTGTGAATGCGGAAGACAAGTAGGAAAGATTTAAGTAGCTCTTCTCCATTGACAAGTAGTGCCTGGAAGAAAGGAGAGTGAGAAATTAACTTCAGTTCTGGCAGGAGTTGGGTCAGAATCATTTAATGCTTTTAATTGTTCTCAGTTAATGTTAGCAGAGGAGGCTGACCATGAAAGTACCATAGACATTCAAGGAAAGTATTAACTCCATATAAAAATGAAAAATACGAGTGATACATTTTTAAACTGAGAATAAAACCCCCCAGAAATGAAAGTGTAAGCACTTGTGGCTGATTTACAGGCTTTCATCTGGCTCCGCTCAGCAAACAGCTCAGGTGCTTTAAGATGCTGCTGCGTCCCAGCTGTTACAGTCTCTTTGTAACAGGTTATCACCCTTCAGCAGAACTGGCAGGAGGAAATGTATGCCTGTGCACAGTCTGCTTCAGCATTGCAGCGGTGTCTCCTTCAAGCCCACCACCCCTGGTGATGGCAGGCTGGCTGTCAGCAAGGCAGAGGCACCAGCACACACCTTCCTTCGTGCCGGCCCCGCGCTTGTGATGGGAGCGGAGGCACAAGAGAACTTTTCAACCACTGCACCAAGATCTTGCTGGGTGTTATCTGACAGAAAACCCACCAAAACCCTCTTGCAGTTTTAGAGGTTTGGGGTGGGGTTGGGTTTTTTTTCTTCTTTTATGTGGGAAGAGAAGCTGAGGGGCTGAGTTACAGGTCTGATGCGCTAATTGAAGAGGTAACTGTTAAACCAGCAATGCCAGGCTAAGATCTGGGGCTTAACACTCATACTCTGTTGGAAAGAAAGGGACAAAAAGCACTGGAGTGAAAGATCTCAGTGGCTTTCACAACATAGGTGAGAAAACCACATTGCCTTCCTTTTGCCACTCTCCTGTGCCCTCCTGTTCAAACTCCTAGGAGAACAGCCTTCATCATGAAATAAAAACTGCTTTGGCACAGGACTGTTCTGCAGGAGGAAAGCAAATGAAGCAGCAGGTAGCATGGGTTGCAACTTCCTGGCCAGAGCAGGAAGAACAGTGGAAAAAAAGGGTGGAATCTTCCACTGCTGTATAGGGCCAAAACCTGTAAGGCAAGAATGTTTCCCACCATGTTTCTGAAGAGCTGGGAATAGTTTTCTGCAGTTGATGCAAAAGGAAAGGAAAATAAAGTAGCTTTTTGATTATTTCCCTCCCTATTGGGAAACACTGTTTTTGAAAAATCACCACCTGAGTTGTTTTTAATGATGTTTCACATGAAAATGCACTTTTCTGACAGCCTAGAGGTTGTTAAGGTATACATAGAGAAAATCTTGTGTGAGAGGAACGGGAGGTTGACAAGTGACTCCTGGCAGCTTTCTGCAAAGAGTCAGAGCTTCTGGAATAGAGCAAAAAGAAACAAAAATGTAAATTTCATATGGTGGAAACAGCATACCTCATTCAGAAGCTAACCCAACAATATGTAGAGGGAAATGAAAGTATGGCTGAGGCCATCACCTGTCTGCCTTAATGTGCTAGAAGGTACTTTCTGGGGTTTTATATTGTTTCTCATAACTGTATTGTCAGAACTGGAGATTGCTGCCTCGGAGAGGCTAACAAACACAGAGCAGGGCTGAGAGCAGATGGAGAGGGACTCTTTGGCTTTAGCAATTAGGTGTAGAAAGTATTTGTCTTTATTGCTGAGAATGTTATTTATGAGGTGTGGATGGAGGCTAACCATAAACCGCTTCTTGCCGTTGCCAAATGCACTTCACAAGCACCCTTTCTACACCTTGAAGAACAGATACTTCTTTTTTGGGGCTATACATACATGATTTTAGATTTGAATTCACATCTGGGGGGAAAAACACATTGATTGGTACGTTCTCAGTAGCAGGGCTCAGCAACAGATGATTCAATGAGGCCCCCAAAGTATTTCTAACATTTCTGAAGTGGCACCGACACAGTACCAGATATTTAGTGCTGTGAGCTGCTACTGCATCTGTAAGACGCAGGAGAGTAGTGTGAGAAAGCAAACTGTAGAGGTTTCCAGAACAGGTATCCAGCCCTGATTCAAAAGGTCAGATGTCCCTGGCATGGAGGTTTGGCAAAAGTGCAGCAGAGCAAAGTCTGAGGGCAAACCATGTGTCTGTTGACCTGATAAAGAAAAAACACCGACCTGTCTGATCTCAGATTTGGATTACTGTTGGGGGTGAGGCACTCAGGAAAGTTGTAATACTGCTCTTGTATTACAAAATTTGAAATAAACAGGTAATAATGGTATAATAATAGCATATTCCCAGCTATTGATATTGATTTATGGGTGGTCCTCACAGTCCTAGATGAATATGCTAAAATAATGTCCCAAGATGTTGTACAAAAGCTGTTTCAAAAGCTATGAAAGGGGAACCTGGGTATTGGAAATATAAGAAATTGAAAGGAAGTGTTTTAAAGTTTGTTCTGTATGCCAAAAATACAAGCCAAATCAAATGAAAGATCTCATATTGGCACCACAGAAATTGCTGGACCCCCGGAGCAAGGTAGGCATAGGTTTGTTTATGCTGGCTGAAGAAGAGTAATATTTGTCCTAGCATTTTCTGAAGATAGCTTTACTGGAGAATACTGCAACTAAGTAGGCAATTAGGCATAACAAATTATTATTATGGCATAGAAAGAGCAAAACACAAGCCACAAAAATTAGTAGGTAATTTAGGGAATTCTGCGGGCAGCGGAGTCATGTAACTGCCAATCCTTGTTATCTCAGATCTCAAGTGTTGTTAGAAAATAATATCAGAGTCAGAAAGCACTGCAAAATAACCCGTGGAACCACACTGATCTGTATTTAGATTAAATTACAGAAGGGCAGTGATTAAATTTAGGTTGTCATCTGTTGACATTTTACTTGACAGGATGCTGAAAACTACTAAAACCTGTTGTCTGCTGTATAAAGATTGGAGTACAGCAGGATAAAAAGCCTGATGTGATCTCATGACCCAAGAGCTGCCATCACTTCATAAACTGATGCTATGCATCAGGGAATAATGGTCTCAGAAGGCAATGTCATGCTTGTATGAGAACATCACTCCTCGTATATACTGTGAAAGGATGGGTGACCCCATTTTCACAAATGGTAGTAAGAGACACAGATCAGAAACCTTGCCAGAAAATGCCACCACGCTGAGGACATCTTTCCTGAGAAGGTCTCTGGCATAAACCAAAGCAAATGTTAATTGCCGAGCCTCATGAGTCTGCTGTCCAGGCACCAAAAGGCCTTACTGGCCTTGACCAGCCTTGCCTGGGATGCTGCCCATGTCCCAGGGGCCCCATTTCAGCTCATCCCCAGGCACCCAGCCCTGCCCTGCCCTGAGAAACACTGGAGGTGCCCCTCTGTCCTGATTGTTGGTTTGCCATCCTGGATTGCCCTCACACCTGGCCAGTGGCCTTACATGGACCTCGTGGTCACCGGAATGTCATCTCAATATGACACTGCTGGCTAACACAGGGAAACCCTCCATTTGCTGGGCTTGTTTCTCCACTGGAGGCTTGGTGGACATGGGAAATATCTTTGAGAATGCTATGTTTCAAGGCCACACTCTCATTTTGGTTTCTTTCAATGGTCTGACTTCAAAAGTCCCTATGAATTAATCGATTTCAGCATCCAGCTGAGATGTTCTAACTGTGCTTCTGTACTGTCTGAGTTGCCATATAATAGCCTGCTCACAAGGATTTTACCCTTCTGCAGTTGAAAGAGTTATGTCCTTCTCACCATAGTTGGCGTGAAAAAGCATCACTCGCCATAAGGGATGGGAGCCTTTACTTGAAGACCCCAAAACTGATGAAATTTCAACCCTACCCAGTGGAACAGAAAACCTTGCTCTTTGGAAATCAGTGAAAAAAAACCTTTTTGAGCCTTCAGAACTTCACACCTTTATTTGTGAGATCAAATAGCCCATTATTTCTGCATTCCTGTTTTCCAGGTAGGTACTTATGTAATTTTTCACCTGTCTTCGGTGTCTTCAGTAGATTATTTTAACCATCCTTGAGCACCTTGTCTGAAATATCTTTGATTTATCAAAATCCTTATCAAGTTGTAGCTTATTATTCCAGGAGGGTCGCACGTAGCAATACGTAACCTTCCTACCCTGAGTATAAATTCCTGGGTTACATGTAAGCATTACATTACCATGGGAGAGAACCTATTCACCTGATGTATTTCTCACAAGCTTCTCTGGATTCATTTCCTCCCCCGTTACTCGTAGATGAATGAGTTTCCCTGTCACCATGTTGAAATGCAAATAGTTTTATTATTTTATTAGTTACTAAGGTGTACCAAGTTCTCCATGATACTGACTGGTCACTCCCATAAATCTTTTAAGGAACAGTATTTTTGTCTTTTCTTTAGGGGTCTGTGATAACAGTTTTAACAGCCAAAACTATCTAGGAATATACCTCTTCTCTTACAGTCCAAAATATGAACTGCTTTGGTCCCATAAAGTAGCCTTGTCTCATACTGCTTTTGAGTTGGTTTTGGTTCTTGGTGAATGTTACTCCTGCCAGTTAATTACAGTCTTGAAATCTCTTCAATTGTATTATTATACCAAAAAGTCTGTGTGAAAATGCAATAATAAGAGCTTCAGTCAGCAAAGGTGAATTTATATGACTACAAATAATCCCTGCTTTACCAATGACAAGTTAAATAGCAGTATTTTGCAGTCATACAAGACTCCTGGAGTTGATTTGCTGTTCCTGTGTCTTGCTCATTCAAGCAGAAAAATAAAATAAAAATAAAGAAACCCAAACAAAAAACCCACCAAAAAAACAGGGAAAAGGGAAAGAAAAAAAAAAAAAAGAAGGGAAGAGAGCATCATACTTTGCTTCCAAGGTTGATGTATTTCCCATCATTCAGGAAATGTTTATTACAAACAGCTAAATGTAGCAGTGTTGGTCATCTGCCACTGCGCTGATGCAACGCAGTTCATGTCACACGGTGGAAGAAGAGGAGGGAAGAAAAGGAAAGATCTGGAAAGCGCAGAAGAATGTAGGATGGTTTCCAGGCTCTATCTCACTTCAGCTCTCTAAAGATTTTTAATTAAAATGCATTGTGCAGCATCAGGAAAGCAAAGTCAAGTTTTGGTGAAAGAAAATGAGGGGATTTTTTTTAGTGCCTGCTCAGTATCAGCTGTGAACATTGGCTGTTCCAGAACAGTGAGTCACTGATCCAGGAGAAAAAACATAATCTTCAAATAAGAGAATGGTTAATCTCCACATGAGGCTTCCCACAACAGCAGTGTTTTGATTTGAGACTCTATGTTGTAAGGTACATCCAAGGAATGTTTAGTGGCTTAACTGACCCTCAGGAAGCTGAGAAATGAGTCACTGAAACTAGAACACCTGTCACTTAAGCCATCAATTTTTAGCCCAGCTGCAGGTAGTCTAAAAGGGCTGGAGTCCTCTTGCAAATGCAAAGTATTTAAACTTCTATTTACACACCCATTAAATAGGTCATAAGCAGTAATCAAGTCCATTTATTTCTTTTTTTCAGAATATTTGGATGCATTTAAAATTGTAATTAAATATTCTCCTACAGTACTGTCCCACTGTACAACTTACAAACAAGTCTGAACCAAAAACTAACAACACTATAATGTTAATATTTATAAGATGGTCCCTGGGGGGTAAAAAAAAAAGAAAAAATATAATAGAATTTTTAAAGTAATAAAAATGAGACAATGTATGGATAACATTTTTAAAAGGTATAGAATTTATTAAAAACCTCTCTTTGTCTTGGCATTGCATCTATCTTGCTTTGGAATATTTAAAAAATGGAAAAAACGGTGCAACTGCAGTCTTGAGTAGTCAGAAGGGCAGTTTTCATGGATTTCAGAAGGATTTAACTGCTTTCTGTGGAAGTGTTAAATGCTAAATGAGTTTTCCACTAGGCCTATTTTAATATAAAAGCCTATCCAGAATTAGACTGGTACATTTATTACAGAAATAAGTATGGGTAGGAAGCAGTTAAAAAAATGGGCAAGCCAACTCAGAAAAGCTTAAGCCACTGAGCCCCTCTTATGAATAATCTAAGTTTCAGATGCCTTTTACTTGTAATAATCTAAGTTTCAGATGCCTTTTACTTGTATAACCATTTTGCTTTAACAAAAAGGATGACTTTAAATCACATATCTGGGCTGCTGGGCTGTATTCCATTTCCCCTCTCCTGTTTTAAATAAAGATATCCAAATTCTTTCCATTTGTCATGGAGCATTAAGGGCATATTTTCATTGTGGATTATCTAGTATCAATTGGTAATATGCCATGTTGTGATGGACCTCAAAACATCATATAACCTGGAGCGAATTTCAGATGTATGGAAGAAATTCTAGTTGAACAACAAACCATGAAAATCTAGGGGAAGCCAGGCCTCTTTGACTACAATTAAAGCATGCAGCAGATTTGTTCCACCAACAGGTTTTCCTGTGTTTGGTGATTGACAAGGTTTGTTCAACTTCTGCAGCGCTGTGCCTACTAAAGTTTGTGCATGAAATTATTACCGCACGTGGGTTATACTGGTGCCCTGCAAACTGAGAGTGCAGAAGTGATTAAACAAACGAGGCAACACCCAAGGGTATAGCTTGCATCCCTTCATGTTTATGTTTATATTCCTCTCCTTAGCAGGAGACAGGGCTTTCTTTGACCTCCGAATCAGTATTTGATGGAATTATTGGAGTCCCTTTGATAAGTTTCAGAGAAAAGCCTTCCATCAGCAGGTGTCCTGGTTCCACTATTGTAGTTAATTTCTTTTCTAGTAGCAGATGGAATGCCATGTTTGGGAGTTAGGGTGAGAGCAGTGCTGATAGCACCCTGATGTTTCTAGTTGTGGCCAAGCAATCAAGGACTTTTCAGTTGTTCATATTTCCCTGTTAACGAGAAGGGAAGGGACACAGCCATGGCAGGTGACCCAAATTGGCCAAAGGGGGTATTCCATGCTAATTACCTCATGCTCAGCATAAAAGTGGGGCTGGTGGGGGGAGGAGTGTACAGCTCCAGGATGTGTGGGTTTGGTGATGGTCCCGTTTTTTGGGATGGCTCTGAGCTGTACAGCCTGAGTGTTTCGGTGAGATACTGCATTGTGTGTCACCAGTTTCATATGTTTTGCTATAAAGTCCTGTTATTATTGTTATATCTATTTTTCTGCTATCCCAGTAAACTATCCTTATCCCAACCTGTGAGGTTTTGGTTCCTTGGGTTTTTCCTTCTCCTTCCTTCTCCTCCTCCCTCAACTCCCCTCCCCCCTACTCCCTTTTAAAGAACAAGGAGCTGCGTGGTGCTCAGCTCTCAGCTTGGGCAAAACCACAACAGCAGGAGATCCACCTTCTTACACTGCCCTGCTACCAGCAGCACCACATAGTGACCCTAGCCCTTCCCCAAACTGATGCCAATGGCCACGCTCTCCTGGGTATTCAGTTCCTTCACCTTTTCCCAGTATCCAGAAGAGTCCTTGGGATGGCTGCGGTGCTGTAACAATGGCTTTCCTCATTAGAGTTTTCACTAAAGCTACTGACTTATTTCAAATCAGCTATGAAATTAGAGTAATTGCCTTGGTCAGGTTGATTAAGGCCAGACTTTCAGTAGCCTCAGTATGAAAGGTGAAATGTTATTGCCAGCTCACTGGTGGTAGGTTTTCCAAAGGTCCTAGGCATCGCTACGTCACTCGCGGTGTCATCTGTAATGACACAGGAGATGTAAAGAGATGCACTTCAAGTAATTGGCTTTCTGAGTATTTTGTAGCAACCAGGAGTTTCTCTTGGGAAGCCTTTTGTACATCTAATACCTTCACAAAATCCTCTCTGATGATTTGTATACATCAATGTTGCAATAGTTGAGGGAGGGGAGGGGGAAGAAATAACTATATGCCAATTTCATGGCCAGATTAATTTTCACTGCAGCCTTGATTTTTGGCTGCACTTTGATGATGGAGGACCCTAATAATCTGTCACAAGTATCGTCAGATGTCAGTATCACTGTATGTAGAGCGCTGGATTGAATTTGGTACAGTGGCTATTATTGTTATCATGAAACAAGCTTACTGCTTCGTTATTAAGAAGCAAGGAAAGAGCAGCATGTGCCTGACCTTTGAATAGCTTTCAAAAGAAACATTCATTTTCAGATTTTCTTTAAGTTGCTCCCTTCATCCAGAGTTCCTATTGCTAGTAAATGGCTTTTTTTAGACAATTTTTTGCTATAAGAATAAATGCAGTGTACAGTACATGTGTAAACTGGTGATCAAATGAAGTAAAGAATCACTTTCCTGCGCTACACTTATCCCTTCACTGAATTTGGGCGTAAAGGCTGGTACCTACTTAGGAAATACAGTGATTTGAGGATATTAGATCTAGAGAAATGCTGAAGAGTGACACAATTAAACCCAACCTGTAGCAGTGCTTCTGAAAATTCAGCCCAGTGTTTTTGTAGTTGACACATTCAGCATGCAGTTAGTCCTGAATATTTTGTCTGTTTCTTCCTGCTTATTATACACATAAGCTGCACCTTCATTTTAGGAGTGGCACAACAGATAGCTGCATCTGAGAGGAAATACAATCATTATCATTGTGTCTGTCAAGCTTATTTTTTCCTGATTCTTGCTGGCATTTCCATCAGTGGTAGTAGCCCTGTGTCCTACACTTCCCTAACTCAGAAAAAGAACAATATCAGAAACAAACTCAGTCCACTGCTGTACCTTCATAGTTTTATTGGTAGTGTGCGGCCACCAACGTTGCTGCGAAGGATGTGCATGCTGCATCTTCACAAACAGATCAAGACATTATGCACAAGTATCACCGTTCCCTTCCTCACTGTGCCCTTCCTGAGGCTTTTTTGTGAAAAGCTGTGAAATACCAGTGGGGCACTAAGAGAATTACGATAACTCAGAGCCCAGTTTGCACACATAATTGCATTTTATCTGGTAGAATTTAATTTTTCTGGGGTTTTTTAGACATTCTATGTATTTCCCCACACTGTTACTCATTCCTTCTAGCATCTCACATGCAGCTCCTCAGCAGACCAGCAGAATTCTTTCGAGACAGCACAGCTGAGTGGGATATCATAGAATCATAGAATGCGTTAGGTTGGTACGGACCATTAAAGGCCTGCAGGGACCAGGGACACCCCTTTAACTGGATCGGGTTGCTTAGAGCCTCATCAGGCCTGACCAGAAATGTCTCCAGGGATGGGGCCTCCACCACCTCTCTGGGCAACCTGTTCCAGTGTTTCACTGCCCTCATAGTAAAGAACTTCTTCCTTACATCTAATCTAAACCTACCCTGCTCTAGTTTCAAACCATTCCCCCTCTCCTATCACTACATGCCCTCACAAACAGTCCTGCCCCAGATTTCCTGTAGGCCCACTTCAGGTACTGGATATACCAAGAGAAATCCAGTAACTGGAGCAGCTGTTTGAACAGTGATCAGAAAAGGGCTGTCTAAGAAAAGTAGATGATCTACATAATGAAATCACCAGGACTTGCAGGCGTGTGTCTTCCAGAAAGACCACCATGCTAGGTGTGCCTGAGCAATGAATAGATAAACCTGTGGAATGAACATTGCAAAGAAAGGTGCTGTTTGTGACAGAGATATGCCCTGACTTGTATCTTTTCAGTCTATAAATACTTTCTCAGTGCTGTTATGGAGCTTTGTGAGCATTAATGGATCACTGAGGTTGTGACACTGATGTGGACACTGACTGCTCAGAGGAAGTAAGCAAAGCCCATATCTTTAGAGAGACAAGATTTAAGAAAGAACCCATTCTGTTTGAGGGTTTCTTTATTTTTTTTTCTTTTTGGCAGACTAACATGCTAGCAGTTATTCTTGAGGGGCAAGACTACACTTCGTTTCCTGGCCTCATAAATCCCTCTTCTGGCTATCAGGACTCCTGCTAGGAAAGATCTGTTTGCTATACACGCAAGTACAGGAAGGATACCTTCCTTATGATAAAAGACAAGAAGATTGATGGGGTGAATCACAACAAAGTTAGCTCTCAGTAAAGAAAATACTACCTTCTTGACCTTTTTTTTCCCCTTTTCTTTTGTGTGTTAAGTATGGCATAATGTATGTGTGAAGTAAAGAAGGGAAACCTGATTATCAATGTAAAGAGTGAGGTTAAACACTTGATTCTGAACAGCCTGTCAGGATGCTATATAGCTGAAAGCTTCGTCGTGGTTTGTCACAATATAGCAATATGTCTTATACATACTTCTCACCCTATTTGACTTGCAGAGGGATTTGAAATCACTTCTCAAATGCATGTTCTGAATTCAGTAGGAGTTTGCCAGCTTGCTATCTGATACTTCTGATTTTTTAACATGGATGCATAAATCATTACTCTTTAAAGCCTCTTCTGGAATTTATTGGATTATAATTAACAAGGATCAATTTAATAAAAGCGGGAACACTTTTTAAAACACATTAAATCTAACCAAAATTATTATGACATTGAAGAGCAAAGTGCAGGGTGCTTACTGTTCCACCATTAATCATGTGCCAGTATGGATGGGATTCATTTTCACCTTACTATAGTTATCTAAAAATAAGTCATTGCACCTCATCTACTCACCTAAATTCCTATTAAATCAACGGATAGAGACAGGAATCCCCAGGAGGCACACCAGCCTGTTCTCAGATAGGTGAGGCAACCAGACACCTATTTCTTAACAGTAAATACAGAGGAAGCTAGATGATGCAAGATAGGAGCTTAATTTATTTGTCCATGGATAAGGATCTCCTGTCCTTTGAGATCACTTAGGTTATCCAGGATATCCATGTGGAGATGGCAGATGTGACCTATAGAAGACCCTTCCACAGTGGCAGCTGGAAGCTGGACAAGTAGGCAGAGCTATAGATACCTTGCATTTCCTAAAAGTGCACTAAATCCGTGACTGTTGCCCTTGAATCATGTCCAGTGACTATAAAGGGCGCTCAGGCACATCCAAGTTCCAGCACTTACTGACAGTATGTACCACTGCCACACTATCTAAAACCAGTAGGCTTACAGAAGGGAAGGAGAACTCAAAATTTCCCCATGAAGGTACTCAGAAAAATAAGCAGGCTGGCATCAAGAGAGGATAGTGCAGAGCCTCTCCTCATCCCCAAGTGCCTGCTCTGGGACACATAATGTTGAGCTGAAGATCTATAGCTACCAGATGAAATTATTCCTAGGGAATGAGTGCAAGAACGGTGCAGGGAAGACTGAAAAAAAGAATGTGTTAGAGACTGTGGTTATCACCATTGGTATAAGCTGATGAAGGCAAATGAACAAATTTGATTAAAATCACCCTGACTTGCATGACGCCAGCAATGGCATCAGAAAAGAGCACCACAAAGTAGTTTTGGAAGAGCAGCATCCTGCTGCGTCAGTTGGCTTCCATTCCTAGCCCAGGAAAGGGTCAAAGACTGCCTTCCTAAACACAAAAAATGGGATTGTTAGAGGACAAAAGGGACATTCATCCTTAGAGCAACAAAAAGTCTCCAAGCAAAGAACAGTTGTGGCTTCCTTAGCTTCCCTGGCCAAAGCAAAGTGAACACTGAACCACCCACACGGCCTTCACCGCGTCCCTCTGCTTCAGTCCAAGTACCACAGGAGAGGAAATTGTTCTTGACTTGAGCAATAGGGCTTGGAAACCAAATCTCTGCTCACTGCAATCTTTATTTTACATGCTTATCTTACAGGTTTATGCTTAGTGTAGGCCATCTTGGCACTGGATAGTTTGCAATGACTTCAACGCTTTTTATGTTCTCATTTATTCTCAGGGATGAGGTGCATTACAGATTCTATTTATCCTTATGCCCCCTGCCTCCCACTACCCTTGCCTTGCTCCCTGAGTACATTTCTTTCACAGACAAGGCTGGGGGATGAGCTGCTGGAGAAGAGCTCTGTGGAGAAGGACCTGGGGGTCCTGGTTGATGACAGGTTGACCATGAGCCAGCAGTGTGCCCTGGTGGCTAAGAGAGCCAGTGGGATCCTGGGGGGCATCCGGAGGACTGTGGCCGGCAGGTCGAAGGAAGTGATCCTCCACCTCTACTCTGCCCTGGTCAGGCCCCACCTGGAGTATTGTGTCCAGTTCTGGGCTCCCTGGTATAAAAAGGACAGGGATCTCCTGGAGAGAGCCCAGAGAAGGGCTACGAAGATGATTAAGGGCCTGGAGCATCTATCCTATGAGGAAAGGTTGAGTGAGCTGGGGTTGTTCAGTCTAGAGAAAAGAAGACTGAGGGGGGACCTAATCAATGTTTATAATTATCTGAAGCAGGGATACAGGGGGAATTGGCCTGCCCCTTTTCTTTGGTCTGTGGGGACAGGACAAGGGGCAATGGCTGCAAATTGGAGCACAGGAAGTTCCGCACCAACATGTGGAGGAACTTTTTCCCAGTGAGGGTGACAGAGCCCTGGGACAGGCTGCCCAGGGGGGTGGTGGAGTCTCCTTCTCTGGAGATATTCAAGACTCGTCTGGACACCTATCTGTGCAGTATGAGCTAGGGAGCTGCTTTGGCAGGGGGGTTGGACCCAATGATCTCTCGAGGTCCCTTCCAACCCCCATGATTCTATGATTTTGTGATTCTATGCTTCTTCCTAGTTTCCCAGGACATTCAGGACCAGTCTGTTGATACAGAAAATGGCATTCAGTTACAAACATGCTCATGGACTTTCTCCTGTCTCATGTATTTCAGCAGAATGGGTCATACATCTGTCACTCAGTGTCATTAGCAATCCCTGTGGTACCCCAGGATTACAAGTCCTCTAAATATCCCAAAGAACATTGCTGTTTACTTGCTTATTCTGAAGGTTAGCTTGTATAGCCCCTGTTCGAAGGATGAGGACCGCTGCAGATCAGCCTGAAGGCTCTGTCTCCTGGCTCTGTGTGTTTGCAGAGCTGGCAGATGTCCTCACAAGGGTGGGATAACGGGAAAGAAAGCCTCTTTCTAGATCACACCAGCTATTTGAAAGCTGTTCTAGGAGTTCCAGGGACAATGACACTCTGGGCAGCAGGACTTAAACTTGTAACAAGTGGAACCATTGTAGTCTATATTCAGGGGACTGTGGATTGTTGCTGAAGAGCCATTTTGGGCAACAGGTTCAAGGCAACGTTTAACTGAGGGTTGACGGTGTTTACATGTTGACCCATCTTACAAGTGGACTTCCTTGTCTGCTTGAGAACCCAGTAAAATAATCTCTCTGGCACCCCTGCAACATGAGCAGGAAGAACAGGAAGCCCCCACATCCTCTGTGATTTCATGCTGCACATCAAGAATTCTTCCCCCTCCATAGGCAATACATCTAAGGATTTTGCAGTCGTCCCTGTAAGATAATCCCAAAGGTTGCATGCCAGTGCAGTGCCCACCACAGCAAAGGGCACAAGTAATGCTGGGGGTTCTGGTTTTCAGATAAGGGTAAAACCAGGCTTCTAAATAACTACATTATAACCTCAAATGGATTTTTTGGGGCGGGTGAAAAGTATTAACTAAGTTGCCCTCTCATCTTCCAGCTTAAATTTCAGTTTTATCCTCTGTAATAGACTCTTCATACTTAAGTTCTCCAAGTCTCTCTTGCTTTTAATTTCACTATCTTAATAGGCGTATATGCATTAAATGTGGTTTTCCTTTTTGCAGTATCCTTACCAGAACAGTAAGTGGGAAAAAATCATTCCTGTCCGTGTCCAAACCTCAAATATTGTTCATTAAGCACATGCTGTGTCCCAGTCTGGAGATAGCTGTGCTTCCCAGAGAAGTCAAGTGACAAGTGTATGTTTGATTTAAGTACACTTGAGATGAGAAGTGCTGTATATATGTTGTAGTGTTATGAAAAGAGCTTATGCTTTCTTTTTATCTTTTTGTTTTTCTTTTTCTTTTTTCTTCCTTTTCCTTTTCCTTTTTTCTTTTCCTTTTTTTTTCTTCCTTTTCCTTTTCCTTTTTTCTTTTCCTTTTTCTTTCTTTTTCCTTTTCTTTTTCTTTTTCTTTTTCCTTTTCCTTTTCTTTTTTTCTTTTTCTTTTTCTTTTTCTTTTTCTTTTTCTTTTTCTTTTTCTTTTTCTTTTTCTTTTTCTTTTTCTTCTTTTTCTTTTTCTTTTTCTTTTTCTTTTTCCTTTTATTTTTATTTTATTTTTCTTCTTTTTTCATTTTCATTGTCATTTTCATTGTCATTTTCATTTTCTCTCTTTTTTCTCTTTTTATTTTTTCTTCTTTTGACTTTGCTTTTGGTTTTTTCTTATTCCTTTCTTTTTTTCTTTTTTACTTTCTTTTCTTTTTTTATTGTAGACTCACATATCAGTATCAGAAGTTGTAAAACAGTTCAGCAAACATAAGAAGAAAAATACATTGCCAGTATTACCTCCCTCTCTGGTATTTAATCGTTGAAACAAAGAGGTCTAGTGGAATGTTTGGCTCTTAAAATTATGCAGCTATGTCCCGCAGAAGCTTAGCAGTTATGGCAGGGCAGTAATTGTATTTTGCCTGGGAGTTTTTTAAATTACCCAGGCACCAAAAAAATAATGAAATGTTTTAAGTGGCGTACTCAGCCGGGGCTCCGCAGGTATGAGCGGTCTCTCTTCGTTAGTGTTTGTATTGTGGCAGTACCAAGGGACACTGGCACCAAGCAGGGCCTGATTGCACTTGTCACTGAGCCAATCAGGCAGGGTTTGCCCCAAAGAGGCTATAACCTAAATGATGAGTACTGAGAGGCAAGGAGAGTGGCCCTGCAGCACACAGGAAGTCGGGGGATGAGGTGAGAGCCCCTTTCTCCCAAAGCTGAACCCCTCTAACACAGATGGGTTCCTTCCTGAAGTTCTTGCTTTCTTCTCACAGGTGCCTTTCTGGCTTGGGTTGTGGGTTTTTTACTGAAAAACCTTTAATGTTCTGCCTGCAAGGTAGGCAATAGTCAATTTATAAAATAAAACCAGAAAAAGAGCAAGAAGGGTCTGCTCAGAGCTGTTGAGGTTACACTTTGAAATGATTAGTCACTTCCCATTGCAGTCAGTGCAAACTACCAGCATCTCTTAAGCATTTATTTTAGCAGTCACTTACTTGAATAATTAACTCCCGTGACCCTGCCTTGTCATTTGCTGGTTAACGTGGTCAAACGCTATCATTAACTTTCAGCATTAGATGTGCTTTCTCATACTCTCCACCTGCTGATGCAGACACCCAGGCTCGAAGCTCACAGTTCTAAATGAAGAAGCACACGAACTCTTCAGAGGCCTCCTCCTGCGCCGGTGGCTGGCTCTGGTGCCACTGTCTTCATGTTTGCCTTGTCTCCTCACATCCCTTGTTCCTGGGCAGCCACAGAGGAAACAGTGTCAGGGAGAGAGCAGAGGTTTACCTCGCAGTGGCCCTTCTTTATCAGCAAAGCCAGGAAGCTGCACAAATCCCTGGCACGCATCCACCTTGGGCTTTCTGAGAAGCAGATAGTGTGTTCCAGCCTGTGCTTCATTTAAAGAGTCAGACTGTTTGGAGTGAATGGTTAGAAGAGTATGGAGCAATGGGGCATCATCTTTGCATGGATTGGTTGGTGAGGAAGAATTCGACCAAAGTGATGGTGGGGACTTCACAGCTGTTTGTGACTGACAGAGTGGTAAGGGCTCCTGGGGATGCTGCTGAGGACTCCCGAGTTCTTCCCTATGGGACCACATTTTGCAGGTCTTAATTCGATACAAAAATTTGTCCTGGAGACAAATACAGGTTTTGATCCAAGTGTTCAGTTTGCACTGCTACTAGGAGTAGGGTGGGAAACTGCAACCCAGCAAACACCCTCCATCCTCTTGACGCATGGGCAAGGAGCAAAATCTCATCAATCTGGAAAGAAAGATTTATGTTCTCGTCCTTTTAAATCCCTACCTTGCGTTACACCATCACCACAGTACCTAGGGTAACAGCAGAACAAGTCACAGGAAACTTTCACTTAGATTTAATCCAAACTTGAAAAGCTGCCTACTCTGCATTGCCACAGCGTGGCATGTTTTTAAGCTACGGGAAATAGCGCTGAATTCAGCAACATCACCTAATGTCAATTGCTGAATAATCTACCCCATGGTCCTCAGTGTCAGCACTGTAGGTGACAGGCAGGGTTAAAACCCAAAACTCTGGTTATTAATTTTTGTCTGTCACTAGAAAAGAGAATTCTTTGATTATGGAGGTTATTATGGAGCTTGATTTGGGGACACAAAAAAATACTTTCAAACTCACCGTTGTGGAAAATCTTTAAACTGCTCTTTGGTACATTTAAGAATTCCTGTGCTCCCTCTGGGAGCAAAATCTAAAACAAAATCTACCATGAAGGGAACAGGTTCACTCCAATGCCAGAAGTGCTCTAATTAATGTATCTGGTTTTCGTGGTGATAAATGGGGTCTGTCAGAGGATAATAATTAATTCTTAATAACATGAACTTCTCAAGGTCATTTTGCCCTTAGGTTTTTGAAGAGTTCTCCATAACCAAAACTGATACTGTGCCACAGACTTGCCACACACATGGTACAGGTGTGTGCTTGAGTTAGTGAGCTCTGGTCCCCTCCGAAGCCAGCAGTTCATTTTCCATGCTCTGGCTGCTGCGCTCCCACCTCTTGTCTGTGCTTCCTTACCTGTCGCACAGGTGAACGTGCGGACTCCTAATGTCACTGCATCCTAATGTCACTGCAAGGCCACTCAGACCCTTCACAGCCAGGACCGATCATAGAATCACAGAGTTGTAGGGGTTGGAAGGGACCTCCAGAGATCATCGGGTCCAACCCCCCTGCCAAAGCAGCTCCCTACCTCATATTGCACAGGTCGGCGTCCAGACGGGTCTTGAATATCTCCAGAGAAGGAGACTCCACCACCCCCCTGGGCAGCCTGTCCCAGGGCTCTGTCACCCTCACTGGGTAAAAGTTCTTCCCCATATTGGTGTGGAACTTCCTGTGCTCCAACTTGAAGCCATTGCCCCTTGTCCTGTCTCCACAGGCAGCTGAAAGGAGGCTGGCTTTTTCCCCTTGTGTCCCAGCTTAAGATCTTTCTAAACATTCATCAGATCCCCTCTCAGTCTTCTTTCCTCAAGGCCGAACAGCCCCAGCTCACTCAGCCTTTCCTTGTAGGGGAGGATCCACAGCCAGCGTTTGATGCCAGCAGCCATTGTGTGCTTTAATATTTTCACATCTAAAACTGGGGTCTACTTTGTTGCTGGAAGGCCTGTGCCAACCAAAAGGACATGAAATGTTAAAATGAGAAGGAGGTTTTTAAAACCAGTTCTAAAAACCAGGGGGGGATGGGAGAGGGGAAGATAAAAGAAAAGGAAAAAAAAAACAAATTTTTTTTTTCTAAAACACTAATCTCTGTTCTGCATCTGTCTGCTCATTTACCCTCTGGTAACACTGTGGGCTCCCCCTTTCCCAACAGTTCTCTCCCCTCTCTCTCTCTCTCCCTCTCATGGAAAAACTGGGCAGGAAGAGGTCATTGAAAACATTCTTGGGGATTGAGGCTACCAAGGCTTGCTGCTGCACAATTACGCAAGCAGATCCTTTTGAAAACAACTTTTAAGAAGGAAATAGGGAGCTTATAGTGAACAAGTGAGAACAGTACTTATTGTAACTGCGTGCCTAGTACTGACTTTCCGGCCTTATATTGTAAATTGGGCTGCACTCTGGCATTGCTGAAGGACATGGAACTAAAGAGAGGAGAAAAAACATACCAGATAGCTGTCTTTACATTCATATTTTTAGGCTTTATTATGTAACTTAAACTCTTAGGAGAGAAAGCTTGTAATCCTATGAAATACGCTTTTAATAGTAAAGAAAATGTGTGGGCAGAGGTGGCAACCCCCAAAGCTGCCATTACACCAGCTGATTTCCTGGGAACACTTGAGGCTTTTTTGTTTTGGGTTTTGTTTGTGGGGGGTTTTTTGGGTTTTAGCAAGGGTTTCAGCAAGGGTTTCTTTTGAGGGATTTGGAATGGTGAACTCAGAGCTGAGCTAGGTAAACACAGTTATGGATCCTGAGTAATCTTTCATTGCCAATCAAAGTAATGACTTTCTTTTCCTTGCCCTTTTTCTTTCTCTCTCTCACTTTGATTTATACCCTGGAGTTTTGCTCAGTGATTTTTTTAGTAGCTTCAGAGAAGTTAAAATAAACATGTTTAGTGCTGAACAGATTCATCTTCTCTTCATATCTCCCCTCCAGCCCTGTGCCCTGTTCGCAGAGCTGCCATGCAGAATCATTGCCCCTGGATGACAGACCCTGCTTCCTCCAAAAACCACAGCTGTCCTAAGCAGAGACATCCTGGGTGAAGCACAGGCTTCTCCTATGGACCAGAGGCAGTAATGTGCCCTTAAAATTGCCTGCCCTCTGAGCTGGGAAATGGGTCTTATCTAGGTCACCAGTCAAGTTATCACATCTGTATGTGCAACCATCTGGGCTTGTCTGAAGGTCTGCTGGGGCCAGTGGGAGGCTGGGCCGGGACAGGGTCCAGCTGCGAGGTCAGGGGCCGGGTTTGGGAAGTACCTCCATGGCTGACTCTGCACATCACAGATACACTTCTGGGGAAGATGATCTGAAACGAACAGCTTCTGGCTCTAGCTCATGTGCATTCAATTCCCCTCCTCTTTTCCTAACTCTTTGTTGTTGTTGTTGTTGTGTCCTGTTTTACCCGTTCAACACAAATTCACTGAGCTGGTCGAAAATAACACTACACATACCAGGTCTTTCACACCCTTCACATACATGTATAGGAACACTGACATTTTTATTTTAATGAGCACTACCTTGGTTTTTTTTTTCCCCCACTGACTGCTACAAGGGTAACTCACCTTACTGCAACAAACAGATTCAAGCCAGAGGTGCTACTTAGCATTAACGAGGGCAGAAACTTAAGATAAAAGCTTAAAATCATCACCTTTCTTATTAAATGCTGTTAAGTTATATTATGAAGATTCAGGGCTGATGTTTAAAAGATGAAGGGTGCAAGCCACAGGAGCAGAGCCACTGTTATGCTGCATTTATACACCTCCCTGTAAACTGATTATAGTTTATTTTTACACCACTGCCACTATGGAGAACAGGACTTGGGAAAGAAACAAAAACCCAAAGCCCTCAGCTACTCACAGCTGTGCAGACGTCCCTAACCAACCCTGCTTTCAGGCTAAATGACTCCAGGTACTATTCCCAGGGAAATCTCCCAACATAAATGGGTAGCTGCCACACACACCCCTCCCACACACTTCTGTGGATGCCTCTCCCCTCCTTTTGCTTTGTCTGGTTTATGGCTCTTCGGCGTTGCTGCTCCTTCTCATTAGCAGACCAGTGGCATATTGCGCTCGCAGCTGGTACTGTGCCTGCCTGTCTGTACGCCTTCATGTAAGGAAACCCACTGAATCGATGCCTTTTGCCACCCTGTCTGAAGGCTGAAAGAAGTAGCTTGAAAAAAAGCTGACCTGTGTTTGTTTTCTCAAAACAAGCCTTGTGCCTGAAATGTTAGAAGCTCTGATTTCCACGGGAATTCCTTCCCCTGACTGTGTGGAAGTTGACAATAAAAAGAAATCTTCTTACAGGGGAATTTTTTTTCTCTTGGTTTCACTATGATTCAATGTTACAACTAGAATTACGAAGCAGCAAAGGGAGCTGGGGGATTTCATTCAAGACAGTGTTTCTCCCTGAGTCCTCAGGATCTGGCCAACCTCTGTTTCCAGGATGTTCCTGACACTGCAGAAGCAGTGACAGCTCTGCCTCCAGGCAGGAGAAATCCTCAGGATCCAGGGACAACAGGAGTTGGAGCCTGGGATGACAAGGTTAGGGTGGGAGCAGCTGGATGCGTTTAATAAAAGGGTAGATGAGGTACTTAGGGCTCTGGTTTAGCATAGGACAGGGATGGTTGGACTTGATGATCTTAAAGGTCTTTTCCAACCTTGTGATTCTGTGATTCTGCAGTAGTAGGACAAGGCTGCTGGGGTTAGAGGTGCCTAGAAGGATTTGGGGAAGATGCCTCCTTCCTTTTCCATGGGTCAAAAGCAGATGCTGGGGTTTGATGCCAAACAATTAGCACTGCAATAGCGATGGGGGTTGGGGGGCAGGGGAAGGTCGTAGTTAGTGCAGAGGGGGCTGCTCTGCAGTACCACCCTGACCACAGGCCAGCTCTGGTAGCCACCGGTCTGACAGCATTGATACTGGCAGTGCTGCCACCCCCGGATCACCACGGCCAATGAACCAAATCCCTGTGGAAAATGTCCTACAGGCCTTGGAAAGCTGCTCCTCCCTTTGCCCCTCCCTTCCTCCCTTCTGCAGGGCCCTGTGCCTGTGCCAGGGCTGATTGGGCAGCTTGGGGTGCTGCGGAGAGCTGCTGGGTGGAGTGGGGACTTTGGCATCTCAGGCCAAAAAGTTACTGATATTATATGTACATTTCACATGACTTCCTGTGATTTCATCTGAACTCTTGCTGTGCAAGGTCCGAGGTGGAAGCTCTTGTTATTGTTGGTTCTTTTCCCATAGGGTCTGACATAAGAAGGAAAAATGAGGTGGGATACCCAAGGCTTCTAACTCACTTTGCAAAACCAGGGCGTAATGTGCTGAAGAGGGAGTGTCAGGCTCTGGCTTTCTTAAATTTCCTGGCTATTGTTGATCTATATCAGATCCTTAAAGCTATTTAAACACAGTGTTTTACTGGCACTTCCTTAGTATAAATGAGTGAGAGGGGATGACATATTCCATGGAAGCTTATGTGTGTTCTCTGCTCAGGGAGACCCAAAGGGCTGGCTCTTTGGGCATTGGCACGTTCGTTAGGCAGCTGTGGATAAGATGCATAATACATACCAGGGAGACTTTGAGGCTTCTGGAGGGTTGTTGTGCTGTCTTCCTTTAAGCAGACGCCTATGGTACTTTGTGTATGGCGGATACACAGAATTATATGCATTTATGCTATATACCAAACCACGCTCCATGAAACTCTCTACCTCAGAAAACACTTACTTAGGAAAAATTCTGTGCCAGATTAGTTTTTTGTTAAGTTTTCCTGCATGCTCATTTAGATGATTTATCAGCCTTGCTATCAGGATATTTTAAGGAAAAAAACTGATCTTTCAAAGCTACCAAAAGGAAGCATCTACTATGTGATTACTGCCAGTGCTGACTTGTAATTAAAACTGCCCTGAAATAAAACAACGATAAAAAGCATATGAAAGTAAGTACTTTTAGAGTCATTACACTAATTCTTACATTTCTTTGTTCTGACTAGAGGCCAGTGACAATTCGGGAAGCAATTAACAAGGACATCCCTTCTCATCTGTTCACACTTGGTCTAAACTAACAGGGTTTTTTCCTTTCCCTTTTTTTTTTTTTCTTCTGAAGTGGTGATAAAAGCAAGCAGAGAGGTGTGCAGGTGAGACCTGAGTTCAAAGCTCTGCCTCACTGGCTGGAGACAGCAGAAGCTGGGAAGGAGCCCAGAGCTCTGAGGAGTACCCCTCACCACAGCTGGTGACGGTGACACCATCAGCACACTGATTTGGCCAGGGCTTGGCCAGAAGCTCAACCCAGCAGCAGGGGCTCGGAAGCGGGGAGGGTAAATCACAGCAAGTGGCTTGGACAGACAGAAAATAGACCACAGCAAGGCTTCTTTTCACCTCTGTCTCACCCTTCTGCAAAAATACCTTTTCCAGAAAATTCCCCAGGAAAGCATCATGTTGGCATCATCCTTTGAAGTCCTCATGAGCAGATTTTCCCTCTGAAGAATGCCAGCTTTCACATAAGAATCACAGAATGTTAGGAGTTGGAAGGGATCTGGAAAGATCATATAATCCAACCCCCCTGCCAGAGCAGGATCACCTAGACTAAATCACACAGGAACACATACAGGCAGGTTTTGAACGTCTCCAGAGAAGACTCCACAACCTCTCTAGGCAGTCTCAGCTCAGATCCTTGCATGTGTAGTTTAAAAATGTCCCCATCAAATTCCAAGCAGCATTTACAAGGATGCGCTGATGCTGTGCAGTGTCCTCCTCAGCTGCCTCCAAAGGCTGCAATGAAGACAACAACTTCTGGGATTATTTCTAATTATACAGCAAGTAGATTCCTAAACCCAGATTGTGCCTTTACCACTCGCTTGTATTATCATCATCATCAAATGACTAAGCCCACATTATTTCTTAAAGCTGAGCTATGTGCAGGGACAACTAAGAAAAAAAATGTCCCAGGAACAGTAACACACTGAAAATGGGGTTCAATTTCAGACAAATTGGTTCTTCTGCTGGTTTATTTTTTTTCTTATTCATAATGCTGAAAAAAAAAAGATATTTTTCTCACCATTAATTCTGGGTTTGTTAAGGACAAAATTAAATCCTGGGCAACTAAATCACAGGCAGTATTATCATGGTAGTTTTTCACAGTCTAAAAGAAGTAAAATCCAAGCAATTACAGAGTACATCCAGCAGCTAAAAAGAAGATGCTGTTTTGATTTGAATGTGTGACACAAATGTTTTTCCCACTGAAAGATAACAGCAAAGGCTAACCAATACCAGCTGGGGAAAAAAAATAAATTACTTGAATTATAGGGAAATACCATGCTCTTATTTTAAAATAATACATGTGCACACACAGAATCACAAGGTTGGAAAAGACCTTTAAGATCATCAAGTCCAACCAATCCCTGTCCTATGCTAAACCAGAGCCCTAAGTACCTCATCTACCCGTCTGTTAAACACATCCAGGGATGGTCACTCAACCCCCTCCCTGGGCAGCCTGTTCCAGTGCCCAACAACCCTTTCAGTAAAAAATTTTTTCCCAACATCTAATCTAAGCCTGCCCTGGCACAGCTTTGTGCCATTTCTCCTTGTCCTATCACCTGTCACCTGGCTGAAGAGACCATCGCCCACCTCTCTACAACCTCCCTTCAGGTAGTTGTAGGTGGTGATAAGGGCTCCCCTCAGCCTATTCTTCTCCAGGCTCAACAGCCCCAGCTCCCTCAGCCGCTCCTCATAAGATTTTCTCCCCAGCCCCTTCCCCAGCCTGGTTGCCCTTCTCTGGACTCGCTCGAGGACCTCAATGTCCTTCTTATGGTGAGGAGCCCAGAACTGGACACAGCACTCGAGATGTGGCCTCACCAATGCCGAGTACAGGGGCACAATCACCTCCCTAGATCTACTGGCCACACTATTTCTGATACAAGCCAGGATGCCATAAACACATCTATGGTGGGACACACACACATATCACACACACACGAGCAGGGAGGTAGGCTGCACCCTTTTTGTAAATGAGGGAGATTTACCTTTTCCTAAATTGAACAGAGTAAATCCCCAATTCATATGTCATAGCTTGAACCTCAAATAGAAGTCGCATGGGTTGCATTGGTAAATTATTAGGAGTTAAATAACCAGAGGAGAATTATTAGTCAAAAGCTTGCTGCCACCAAAGATTTGATACATCTTTCCTAAAAATAAAATAAAAATAAAATAGACTGCTTGGTTCTGAAACGGGCCCTGGAGACATTTGGATATTATTTAATAGGAAGAGAGTTTATCCTGGAACAGCCCACGGCACGCGAGGGGGACTGAGAAGGATGAAAGACTCTCACAGCAGATGCACAAGGTGGTATCTATCGCTCCAAACTTCATTTCCCAGCCAGACATATGGCTGAATCTTGTAATTTAAATGCAGATTATCTGTCCCAGCAGGAGTGCCTGAACATCCTGGAACCAGTGTAACATTTCACTCAGGGTGTTGGGGACAGTTTCGTGTTGCATCTCTTCCAAATATTTTGTTCTCTGTCAAATTTTACTTTTTCATGCTTTTAAAGGGTGAGTCTTCCTTCTAAAGAAGATTTTTACTGTCTTAAGGGGGAAAACATTAATTTCTAATTTTTTTCTGTGCTGCCTGAAAAGTAACTTGTCTCCTTTTTATACAGAATGAATGATTCTCTCCCTTTACAGTACTGGGATGGCTGAACTTTGGAGTGTGTGGCACCTGGGCTTGGGATAGTGCTAGCAGTGTACAATGCACGGTGGTGAGCTGTATTCCAAGGGGCTATTGACACAGAATTGTCATGCAAATGTAGGAGATTCAGAATCACAGAATCGTTTGTGTCAGAAGGGACTTCAAAGATCATCTAGGTGCAACCCCTGGTGATGGGGAGGGACATCCTCCTCTAGGTCAGGTTGCCCAAAGCCCTATCCAACCTGGCAGGAAGAGGAAAACCATGGATTCTCTGGGCAACCTGTGCCAGTGCCTCACCACTCTCACAGGGAAGACTTTCTTCTTTGTAACTAATCTACATCTCCCCTCTTTCAGCTTAAACCCATTACCCCTTGTCCTATCTCTTCACTCCCTGATAAACAGCCCTTCTCCATATTTCCTGCAGGCCCCTTCAGGCACTGGAAAGCTGCAGAAAGATCTCCCTGGAGACTTCTCTTCTCCAGGCTAAGCAAGCCCAACTCTCAGCCTGTCTTCATCACAGGAGAGGTTGCTCCAGCCCCCTGATCATCTTTGTGGCCCTCCTCTGGACTTGCTCCATGTCCTTCCCAGAGCTGGACTCAGTACAGCAGGTGGGGGTCTCACCAGAACAGAGCAAAGAGTGAGAATCACCTCCTTTTTTCCCAGGTTGAACTGTATTCCTGATTTCTCTACCTCCTCCGCAGCAGTGGCATAGGGGGATGGGGAATGAGGAATGGGGGTTGTGGTCAGTTCATCACATGCTGTCTCTGCCAATACTTCCTCCTCAAGGGGAGGACTCCTCACACTCTCCCCCTGCTCCAGCATGGGGTCCCTCCCACAGGAGACAGTCCTCAATGTGTGACAGTCCTCCACAAACTTCTCCAATGTGAGTCCTTCCCATGGGCTGCAGTTCGTTACAAACTGCTCCACTGTGAGTCCCTTCCACAGGTGCAGACCTTCAAAAACAGACTGGTCCAGTGTGGGTCCCCCGTGGGTCACCGGTCCTGCCAGAAAACCTGCTCCAGCATGGGCTTCTCTCTCCATGGGACCAGAGATGCTGCCAGGAGCTTGGTCCAGCATGGGTTACCCATGGGATCACAGCCTTCTTCAAGCATCCTCCTGTGTGGGGTCCTTCATGGGCTACAGGTGGATATCTTATCCACTGTTAACCTCCATGGGCTTCAGGAGGGCAGTCTGCCTCACCATGGACTTCTCCAGGGGAATCTCTGCTCCAGCACCTGGTGCAACTCCTCTGCTTCCTTCTTCACTGGCCTTGGTGTCTACAGAGTTGTTCCTCTCACGTGTTCTCACCCCTCTCAGCTGCAGTTGTGCACAGGGTTTTTTTTGTCCCCTTCTTAACTATGTTGCCCCAGAGGCACTACCACCAGGGCTGATGGACTTGGCCTTGGCCAGTGGCAGGTCCAACTTGGAGCTGCTTCAAGCAGCTTCTTGCAGAAGCCACTCCCGTAGGCCACCTGCTACCATAACCTTGCCATGCAAACCCAATACACCTGTCTATCTCAACAGCTTCAACAAAGGGTTGGAAGAGGGTAATGAGATGAACAGTGTGGACATGGTACAGTGATTGCTATAGATGCTGCAGGTGGCACGGAAGACCATGTCTTACATGAAGCTCATATGGAAAGACATGGGCGTCCCTGAAGACACAGTAACTCTGTGACCCAACAGGTACTTGTTCTCAGGTCACCTCCATGCCAGTAACCAGAGCACAGGTCCAAACACTAATGTGTGATTAGCCATGTAGCTAAACTGTTAGCATGGTCTTCTGGCTGCTATATTGGCAATGGTCACCAGGGGTAAGGCCACATCAGCTCTAGGATCTATATAAAAAATACAGTTGCTGACATGGCAAGGATTAAGAAGTCCCAGCTGGTAGGCCTCATCTCCTAATTGGAGGAGAAATGCCTTAAAGCCTTTACTTTTTAAACTTGAAGTGTGCAGTAAGTTACAAGGCCGAGACCCAGGAGAAGTGGCTGGATAACATAGCAGAGTGACAGAACAGGATTTAACTTGAGAGCTGTAGAGAAGGCCACACAACAGCCCATCCTAATAACCTCTGTATTATGCAGTGGTGGACAGAGGAGATAACAGACAGAAACACGCTGAGCATATCTTGATGGAACACCATTACCTTCTGTGCCCAAACAATGCAACTTTTGTTTTAGCTCCTGGGCAGTGGAACAATTAATTTAGATAGAATTGAATCAAATGGGACATATCCCAGCATAAGAAATATTCAGGCTGCAGTAAATTTATGTGTAGGGTAAAAGATACATCCCTCAGGTAGATGGTAACTACATTTATTGGCAAGCATGTGTGGTGCTGTGGAGGGCAACTGTATGTGGAAAACATCTACATCCCTAAGGTGCAGAGAAAAGAAAAGGCACGCTGAGAAGCCCATCAAAACTTATTTCAAAAAATTGTTGTGGTGCCTGTGTGGAGTTTCTTTCATTTGCCTTCTATTGCATGCTAAAATTGCTAAATCCTTCCCCCCAAAAAAAAAAGGTGGCATGAAAGCTGATTAGTGAGCAAAACTAGAGATAAAGTTGAGAAAGAACAATGTAGGGTGGGGATTTTTTTTGCATTACTGTTCTTCCTGCTGAATCTCCAACTGTCTCTTTAGCAAAATATATTCGATAGGTTAGGAATCAAGGAGTGTTTCCACATTTTTTGTTGCTCATTAGCAATTGGTAGGAAAGAGAGCAGATCAGCTTTTGACAGCCTTCTTTCACAAGCATAATCTTAAAATCTCCGTGTTTTAGAGAGAGATTTTGACATCCTCATTCTCCAAACCCCTGGCTTTTAGGTTTCTCTGTGCATGTTTCAGTTTAAAATCCCAGCCAAGAAAATCATCACTTTCTATGCCTTGTAGGCTTGGATCCTTTGAAAATCTCATTTAATGAATTCTCCTTTTTGCCTCTCACCTAGATAAACAGACTTAAAAAAAAAAAAAAAAAACCACCCAAAAAACCCAAACAAAAAACCTAAACAAACACTAATGCCATCAACAACACTAACAAATGTCCTGTCTGTGAGCACAATTAGCAAGAAAATAGCCTCAGTGGTGTTTAGCCTGCAGAGACCCGGGTAGAACTCCTGCAACCATAGATTCTAATTAAGGGATTGACTTTTCAAGAAAGATTAAAATAGTGAAATGCATTTAGCTGTGCTGAACAATGACGGGAAGGGAATAGGAGAATCCTCAGAAACAATAAGAAGATTGTAAACACCAACAATGGACAAGAGCTGTTTAAAGGGAGAGAAAGAACACTTTCTTCGGCACCGAGTATAATAAGGAATAAGGGATGCCTAAACGGAGCAAGTTAAATTGAATGCTGATTATTGGTAGTCTTATTATATTACAACTTTTATAGGAGCACAGGGGTGTTACTCGTCAAGGACAGATTTATTCATGACTAAGGAAAATGGAAGGGTTCTGATTGCCTTATTACCACTGCCGAATTTAACATCTAGTTTCACATACAGGTAGAGGTGGTACCACTGTATATCCCCTCATCATGGAAATGTCTGCATCAGGTCTGCTTTCTAGGCAGCCTTTGTAGCAGCGTTTGCCAGGTATAACACTTACAGAACTGCAGACTGACTTCATCCTTGAAAGGAGCAGTAGTGGAGCCACCACCTTCCTACTGCAGGGAGAGGAGAGGAATGACCAGGAAGGCAGTGGGGCTGTACAGCACAGTGTGCCCAGGCTTGACACTGCATCCAGGGGGGCGTCTTCTGTTTCTACTATGAACTTGAGTAGATCCTTGGCTCCACCATCAGGATTGCTTTGTCAGGTGTCTAACCAGCTTGGTGGAGAAGACAGAAATAAAGCTAGATTCTTTACAGTCTGCCACTGCTATTCAATGCTGCTGTGGGGATTTCTCCTACTTGCTTCGGAGAAATACACATTTTTTGGGGTTAGAATAGCTGCAAAGCCTCTGAGAGCTTTTAACTCATGTTTAAAAAGCCAAACTCAACATTGTTAAGCATTTCAGTGTTATCAAGCAAAATCCAGGCTCAGGCTGAAATCTAGCTTCAGTCAATGCCTGTGCTAAAAACTGTAATGAAACAAACCGTGGTGTAGCCCATCGTGTTTTCTGGGTCTTGATAGTGGAAGTGCATACTGTTGTTGCCGACAGAATTAGAGTCTTTCAATTAACCTGGACTGTGTCCATTAAGGCTCATGCAGAACAGCATAACCACTGCCACTGCAGTCCCAGGATCCAGTGATGGATATGGAGCCAATACACAGTTCTGTGTGTCCTCAGTCAAAGGTGAATACAGCAAGGCTCTTGCCTTCTTCTTTGGTCACCCGGGGACAGTTTCTGATGGTCCCTGAGAGCATTTCTCTTCCAACAGAAAAATAACCACTTCTGCCCCTCCCCACTAACATTAAATGCCCTGCTCTTCCCCCAGCATGTGGGTTTGCCAGGTGAGCGTCTTCATAATGCGGACAGAGCTGGGGCTGCGTACTATTTTATGTCATTCTAGTGCGATGGTTTTATCAATGTTCCCCAGCAGTTATTCAAATATAAAGATAACTGGGGAATTTTTTTTTCCTTTTTCTTTGTTCCAGTGTAGAGGATGCCCGGGAGTGGCGCGTTACAGCCTCTACCATGCAATTGTGATGGCATGCGATGGCAATGTTTCCAAATAGTCAATCCCACAACAAAAGGTCAGTAAGTAACCACTCAGACAGACACAATGACAGACTTCCTTTCTACCTGACATGCAATCTTCCCAGAAAATGAAGACAGAAATTACCGAGTACATTTGTAAAACATAGAATGAGAGGTGTGTGTACAAAACCAATTAAGGAAAGAATTGCTTTTTGCTGCTTTATTCCTGGTGCACTCTTTTGGAAATTTACCTCCATCTACTAATTAACCTCTGGGTGACTTTATGTAAATTAGATGGCATTCTTTGCAGTATTGCTGTAGTAGTGTAAGTGATTTAAAGTGATATAAAGTGCTTTAAAGGTAGCCAACAAAGTTTCTTTTTAATGTATCACACTATAAAGATGTTGGAATGATCAGGCTCGCTTGGAATAGGAGATAGATGAGGAAAAGGAGGAGAAACGGTGAAAAGTTATGTGAAAGATACTGAGAAGATACACAGGGTTCATGGAGGATAGTCCCAGCCTGATAAGCATGCCCAGTACCTCTAACTCGGTGTAGGTGTTCATACTGACATCATCTCACAACCTGGTCTCACATATTGCAAGTAGATATTAAGGATGATAACTGGAGTCCCAGAGCCATCGGTGGTCTCGGAGAAGCAATTTCAGTAAATCAGCCAGTATCACTCAGGAAGCCAGGGGATTGGTTTCCCTTGCGATGGCTTTTGCTGCACAATCAGTTTGCCCATGTGTCTGAGACATCGGGGACAATGAGTCTTGTGAGGAAATTTAACTAAGGAAACAGTGGCCAGATTTACAAAGACCTGTTGTTACACCTTTAAGACTTCAGAGCAGAATTAGCCTAGATAACCTGTTGTTATTCACAAACACCCGAAGCACTTTGGACAATAAAGTCATGAGGAGCAATCAAATCAGTGCTGAAAGACCTGGAGTCCACCCCGAATCCACATGTGTTCCTGATGCCCATTGAAGAGTTTGGCACAATAAAGGTGTCTGGTGATGCTGGTAAAATTTAGAAACCTATTTTAGCATGAAATGAGTCAGACCCTAGAGGTGAGTGTCTTTCTCCATTAGAGAGAATGCAAGGGTGGTTGGTCCTGATGTAAATGCCTACACTCTGCATGTAGTCAGAAATATCCCAGTCCCTCAGGCAAGCACAGCTAATATAAGGAGTGGTGCTGGGAGATGAGAGAGGTAGGAGAGACATCACCTAGGTGTTCGCTGTGTATTATTACTATTCATAACATGTCTCTATATTAAATCATTATTCATTAAAACTTGCTTATTACATATTGTATTACATGTCATATATCTATTATTGTCAGGGTACTGGTGCATCATTAAAAAAAATAGAATATGAGCTGATCCAGCTCCTGGAAATGATGGCTGAGGTGCTCTGCTTGAGTGAGTACCAGGCTGTGACTCCCCAACCCATAAAGCTACCCCCTTGCAGCCTGTGCTTGGGCTCCTTAGGTGCTGAGGCGGGGGAAATTCTACTCTATGGCTGGTTTTGGTCCTTCTCAGTTTGCTTAAGAGGCCTCCCTGCTCAGTACTGTGGCTGTGGTGAATCCCAGGCACCTGGTCCTCCCAGGGACATATAAAGAACGGGCATTTCACACTGCACGGTGTGAATTCATTGCAGGCAGCCTACAAGTGGTGTGCAGCATGACAACTTGCTGTTGTCATGTTGCCTGTGGATGGAAAGACGTTAAGCGCAGTAGCAGCTAGACTCTGTGCTCACCAACTTTGCTGCGTTAAGCCCATTGTCTGTGAAACACTCAGGTGCTTTGGAACAACACCAAACCACTACCTGGTTCACTCTCTGCATCAAACAGTGGATAGTCAAGCTGAGAGATTCACTTCAAGGCAGTCCAGGAGGGGGGAGGGGTGAAGGAAGATTTCAGAGAAATATTAGGGGGAAATTATATCACCAATTATGTCATAATGGCATTCAGCAACTTGGCATGCTGGCATGCTGGGGGAGTGAGCTTTTGGTATGATGGAAACGTAGGTGTGTTGACAGCCATGATTATGAGGGATTTCCTCTTAGGGCATCTTGACCATCAAAGTCTCCCCAGTTACTCTACTGGGAGAGCAACCTGCTCAACATCTTCCCGCCACCCACCCTCTTCCCAGGAAACCCATTCCTGGGTGAAGTAGGGTGGGGGGGGTCCTTAAAATTCTGAAAGGAAATTTCTGTGATGCCATCTCCCTTTGCTACCTCCTTTTTGCCAAAAAGAGACGTTCAGTCTGCAGGCCCTTTGGCAGAGCAGCGCTGGGGCTGCCGGCAGAGCCCCTCACTCCGCAGCCCTCTTTCAAACCTCCACCCACTGCAGACGGCATTTACTCGTGTCTGGGTTGTTCAGGCAGGTTCCCCTCCTGGCTCCAGCAGGTAAAGAAGGAGGAGTAGAGGTCCCTGACGCAGGGGCTGTGAGACAGCAACGCTTTGCAATCGGGCCCCAGGTTTTCCAGGTTCTTTCCATAACTTTGCATTACTAGAGGAGACATACTAAAGCCAAGGTGGCATAGGAGGGGCGCTCCTAATAAAAGGAAGCTTGATCAGGGAAAAAAACCCAACCCACTGCAGCAGGCTAAGGAAAAGGACGGAGCTGCCTTTTCTCTCCCCACGGCTGGCCTCATGCTCCGGTGTGTTTCCATGGAGGCTGTTGCTGTCACTGCATGGCTCACGCTGGAGTGTCACATTGGAGGGGAGCCAGCTCAACGAGAAAAATAAAGTGAGTTTTTAAGAGGTAATGTGGTAAATGTTCTTCTCAGTCTGGCTACCAATATGTGCTGTCTCGCCTGAGGCGCGCAGCACATATGGGTGAAGCTACTGAAGTTTGGTACTTCGAACTTCTCCAGTCACTTTTTACAAAACTGAAGGAGACACATTCAGCTAATTGGGGGGGGGGGGGAAAAATATATATATATATAGGTAAGGAAAGGCAAGGCCGAGCGATCTGATCTCAACAGACTGCCACAGCCAATATCTCCATTCTTATTCTGGGGATTACAGGCTTTTCCACATACCGGGGGATTTTCCCTGCTGCTTGGGCACTGGCAGAGCAGGCAGCTGTTCGTAGCAGCAGACGGCTGGGGTAGCAAAGCACCCCAGCCACGCTGATGGAGCCCGGGCAGGTGATGGTGTCCAGGGAAGCGGCAGATGCTGGCATTTGGGCCACCTGCCTGGGGCAGCTGTAATGGCAGTTCCTGCCCTCCTGCTCTCCTAGCAGCTGCTGGAATAAGCAGCCTGGCTCCAGCTCCTCCTTCAAAACAGGGAAATTCAATTTTACCTCTGCCGCTAAGGCTGGAATGAGCTGTGGTGCTAGGTGCTCCGCAGAGAATTTGGTCAACCCGTTTTGGGGGGCTGTGTTAGAAAGGGTGACTTTTAAAGCAAACTATAGGTGATGTCTGCCCTTCAGAAATCTGCCCCTCTCTCCCTATCTCTTTCAAGATACTCCAGCAGTCGTTTCGCGGTATGCCCCTGGGCTTCTGGGAGAGCATCACAACCTCCTCCTCTTTTTCCCATCTGTCAGCTCAGTAGCGACAATAGGGCAGGCTGGAGTTTCTTTCAGCTCATTCCATTTCCATGGTTAGCATTTGCCAAGTGCTCAACCATTTGTAAAAATCATGTCATCAGTTGTCATTAGAAAGAGAAATGATAACTGATATTTACTGAGCTCCGCAGTCACTCAAATTAATTCATTCCCTTAGTTTAAAAAACAAAACCCACACAAACAAGCCCAGACATTAAGGAAGCCACTGCCACAATACGATGTTTAGGTTTTTCAGCTGCTAGAGTGATACTCAGTGGTACAACTATGGCTAATAATCTGTGAAATTCTCCATTTAAAAAAAAAACCCAAACTAATTTTTAAAAAAAACCCCAAACTCATCTGAAATATGAGGAAGCCTCTTAATGCTTGTGAGCCATCAACCTTTGATCCAGAAAGCACACGAACCAGACAGCAGCATGGCCATGGATATGTCCACGATGGCCGGGTGCAAACCCCAGCATTTCAAGCCAACCTAGTGAAATAACAAAAGTGTTGAAAAGAATCATTTGCAATGTGTCCCATTTCCAGTCTGCTTCTGAACCTTTTCCACTCTTGAGGCTGGGTAAATATCTCCTAAATCCCAGAGATTCTGGTACCAGTAAAGTCAAGTTGTGTGGCCTTGAAATAAAAATTAAAAGTTGTCAAGATGAAGGTCTTAATGATGCAAGAAAGCACCTGCAAGACAGGGTGGAAGATGGGAAAGAAGGAATGCCATCTAGGTAGACAGAAAGCATCTAAGTGCTGATTTGTTTAGAGATTTATTCTGTTGTCATTTATTTAACAGCTCCATGGAGAACAAAGAACTTTGCTGAAATAAAAACAACTGGGAAGGGGTAAGATATTTTCTTAAGAATATTTGTTATACCTAAAACCTGTCAAGAAAAGCATGAAAGATCACTATGATACTGTCTGCACAGAAGACATCCCAGATGATTTTGGTTGCCTACTAGGTATGAAATCAGAACCACGCACAGCTGAATGTGTTCCTTTGCTAACCTGCCCGCAGAACACTTCTTAGTCCTGTGCACAGAACCCAACTATTTCTGGGACATTTCTCCTGTCTTTGAAACTGCTCCTCCAAGACTTTCCTGTGCAGAACTTATTTTGTAGTCTACAGAAGCAAATGCACAGCGAACAAGTTAGACATCACCGATTTTACAGAGATGCTGTGGGGCGTAAAATAACCAGGAACCACAGAGAACAAAACATAGTGGGAGCTACACAGAAAATTTGGAAAGATGGTCCCACACCACGTTTCCATCACACCAAAAGCAATGTAGTAGTTTTAAACTTCATGTAAGAATAGGGTATGCCCCTCTTTATGAAAGCACTGCTTAAGTGATCCCCATTTTTTGTCTCCTAAACAACCAAACAATGCAGTATTCAAGATGGGGAGCTGAGGTAATGGAACTGAGTATGGAGCTTAACATGATGTAAGAAATTTTCTCAGGGTGATGTTTAAGTCCATGAATTCAGCTACGAACTACAGTTTTGAAAGGAAAATTCAAGGCAACCCATTCCGTTTCTGGGTGTCAAATTCACAAGCCATTTCTTATTTCTCTTACAAAATAATTAACCAAACATTGGAGGTGAAAAAAACAACCCCCTTTTTTTTTTTCCCCCAGATGTTCATTGATGACTTCCTACTCCCTGTTAACTTTTGCCAGTGTTGGATTTTACTAATTAAGGAACTGTCCCTCTTGTTCTTCTGCCTCTTAAATAAGACCATAACCCTTCAAGGGCTCTTGCTAAAAGAAGGCAAGTTTAAAAAAAAAATAAATAAATTAAAAACTAGTGCAGGATCTCAATCCAAGGTTATAGGAAGGGCACGGAGCTTTCGGATCAAGGGAGCGAAGCATTAATTCCGTGCGGCCCCACTTTCCCAGAATATGTGTCTTGGCAACATCGCTAGTCTAAATCTGGCAAATTGAATATTTTGATCTCTGTCCCTGGAGAAAAACACACACCTATTATATCAGATTATAATTCTCCTCTTTTGTGCAGTGTAATGGAACTATTCTCCATTGTATACTTTGTTCTATCGGAGAAGCTGCCTTGTGTACATTAATGCTGCCATTTATGCGTCGCGCTAGGTTGTCCTTGTTGGTATTTTTTAAGGGGAGTGAGCTGAAAGGAAGATATCCTGATCATCTGTCTAAGAACAGTTTATACAAAGTACAGAAAAATGTCAGAAATTTGGTGTACAAAAGGTACAGTTTTCATACCCAAAGAATGTTCCCGCTGATGTTTGAGCGAGGCACAGGAAATAGGGTAACGCTCCTTCTCGGTTGTACCTCCAGGTTTTGGATTGACCGTTGTGGTTAATGGCCACCTAGGAGTTGACTATAAACGCCAACGTTTGATGGCAGAGCGCTGTGCATGCTAAAACACTTTCAGAGGTAGATTCAAAGACACAGAAGTTGACATCCTTCACCCAAAAAATCGGCAACCTCATGCCTGCTGGTGGCTCTTGGGTAAAGGAGCAAGGCTCACATGTTCCTGTTGAGCTTAACACTAGTTTGAGTGAGAAGGAGCTGAGGAAGCACTGGGTAGGTGATCCTAGGCTGGATTGCAAGACAGCAACCATATCCCAGAGGCTTTATCTGCTGATGTGGCCAATTCCTTAGTAAAAAAAACCCAACCCAACAAAACAACAAACCACCCCGCTTATGTGCCTGTATCCAAAAGAGAAGGCTTGTGAAAGGAATTAGTAACACAATCCCTCAACTGCAGGTATTTGAATTGATTATCTGTCAACCCAAAGGTTTCCCTAAGTTCAGCAAATGAACACAATCTGTCTTCTAAAATATATCATGCAATTTGTTAGAGCTTTTGTCTAACCATGCATCCCAAATAAAAACACAGTTAGGTTTTGGTTTGGGTAGTAAGGTGGTTTTTAAATTTTTTTTTAGAGGATTTGCATTAGAAAATTGAATACAAACTGCAATGGAATAAACAATAGCTAGCTTAAGAGTGACTTTTTTATATATAACTGGTGTTAATTTAAAGGACAAAATCTCTCAATATTCAGCACATTAGTGATTTATTTCACATGTGTCTTTATTTGTTTCAGGCTCACATTGTTAAAATATGCTATTGATTTTCTGTTTTCTTTTGTTTTGAGGTTCCAGTGTGCTCTCTGCTGGTGATGCCATTCCCCATTTTGAAAAAAATGATTCATTCATTATGATTAAATTTTTAAAAAAAAAGCAAAAAAAGCCAAGGCTTAAGACATGCCCAAGTCAATGGCAGAAGGCACTGGACTGCTTTCAAGAGTATTATTTATTTGCATATTTGCTGGATTAGGATCTAAGACAGAACACAAACAGAACAATGGATGTTGGGAAGAACGGAGAAGGAAATTCCGTATCATTGGAGGGCAAATGCAGGAGAGGTGAGAGGCTGAGCAACACTGTGGGGAGATTTTATAGGACCTTCCTTTTGTAAGTTTTAGGAAGCTCCATTATGGGAAGAACAGCTACAGGAAGAATGGAAAGGGCTATCTGGGGGTAAATAAAAGTGAATTAGTAGCATTGTTTTGTAGGCAATGTGGCAGCGGTGAAGAAGGATTATGGAAAAAGTCTAAAATATGCCCCTAAACACACTTGTTGAACTTCTGAAGAGGTAAATAACAAAAAACCCATTCTGTGGGCCCATTTGTTCTCCTGGCTTCCAAAAGTATGTTTTTTTTCCTATTTTGAGACCTGTATATGGCAATGCATTGTTAAGGTTCCTGATTCAAATTTTTAAGGCTTTTGTTTCTGAAAAAGATGGCATGCTGAAGAGCCCCATTTGACCAATCAAAAATGTGATTAAAGTTCCTTCTTTCAAGGAAAAAAAGAGGAAAAACAAGAGAAATTTCTAAATCCTTAAAAACCACTAAATGTTTCCAAAGTATTTCTGTGTTAAAAAGCAAGCCAGAACCTTTTCACGTAGGGAATGTATGCTGAGCTTTGTTAAGCCAGGCAAGGATGGAAACAGGGGTCAGGTATACAGAGTGAGCCAAGACGGTGATTTAGTAGGACAGGTTTTCCATAAAAGCATGTGATTGAGAACTACATTTCTCTATAAATCTGTGATATATATCAAATACTAATGCGCAATATCCCTACTTCTGTATCAATCTATTGATATATAATCATGCAACACGTTTCTCCTGCAAACGTAGCCACATATTTTTTGCTTTAGATACTGCCCTGCAAATTCATGCATACGGGTAATAGTTCTTAGTAGCAGGCAATAGACCATGTAAACAGCCAACGTAGCACATAATGAAGCTCATGGAGAACAAATTTTATCACCAAATGTCAGTCAGCCAACCCCTCTTCTAGGTGATTTCCTTAGATATATTAGATAAATGAATAAAATATTTCTAAGTATGACAAAATAAATATTGATGGCTTTAAATATTTTATCTGGAATTCAATGGAAATGAGCTTCGCCTGCTTCTCAGGGCACAGCAACGCGTGCAACATGATGTTTCTCTGTTATGCACCTTATCACAGTGTCTACATGCAATCTTCTTCCCGCTATCACTATTCATTTTTCATGTGCCAAGTATTCATTAATCCTTTAACCTCAGTAGGTAGAAACCAGTTTTTTCTCTGCAGAACGCTCGGCGCTGGGAAATCGTTGCTCCCCGTTCCAAGGGGTTAAGAAGAATGAATGTTAATGCCCGTGTTTTTTATTGATAAATCTGAATATAAGCTGCGCATCTATCCAGGGAATGTTTCCAGCCGTGTTCTCTAGTAACCTGCTTCCTATGGGAGAGCATATTTTATCTTTTAAAACACTGTGTTACAATGTTAACTTTTGACTTGGGTAAAAATCTGCTGAAGTCTAATGAATAACACATGCAACTTCTGGTGAGTTGTTGGAACTGGGTCTGTACCTAAAGTAATAATACGAGGAAATACGTTGCTCAGGTCATTAGACTAAATTTTAACTCACTTTTCTCCAAAGGAAATGATTATACCAGAGGCAAAATTATAATAACAAAACACACCTAATCCCTTTAATAGCTTGAGGAGACATATATTTATATAGAGCGAGGCAGACTTCTGTTTATATCCATTTTAACATTTCTTATTTGCTATTTTTCCCTTTAATTTTTCCCTTTTGGAAATAGATGTAGAATGCAGGGACAAATAGTGAGGGAGTTGTGTTACCTAAACCATTTGTGCCAAATGGCGGCGGAGGACTGGTTACAGGAGCACAGGAAGCGATGCATAGATGTGTTTCAGGCAGTTGGCATGAAATCCTCTAAGGGAGCAAACATTGGTTCTGGTTCTTCTGGCTTCCTCGGTAAATATTGCATGGAGCAGCAAACATTAGTTTGTATTTACTGAAAGTAATAGCGTTTTAGCAGTAATTATTTACCTGAGCTCAGCCTGGCTTTCTGTGTAAACACACAAGCTATGCAGGCTTTTACAAACACACTCACGAACCGTGCCAACCTACTAGACAAGGGATCCCTCTTTCTCCATTTTATTTACCGAATTATTGCTACGAATGGAATCCTCTGGAGCTGTGGAGCTGAGCTTGAATTTGAGGAGGAGGAGGAGTGGGGGCTCATTAAGAATTTGCCATTTTCTATCTGCCCTGACCATGGCTTTTGCCAGGGTCCAGCACAGCATCCTGATTATTCCCAAGGCTATTAAGCTTCCTTAAACTGAAGCTTCCCCTGCCCCCAACATTGCCCAGAAACCGCCTTAGCAGCCAGGGCTGGTCAAAGCTCACCTGCCCTCTGGCTATGACGTGTTTACTTCATGCAACAGGAACCGCAGGGGAGGAGGCAGAAAACAGCCACATCAGCTTTACATTAACAAAAGGCTCTCCAAGGCAAGGGAATCGATTCCTAGGTAACCTGTCAGGCCAGTTTAAGAGCTTTTGACAATGGTCAGGCATGGGCCAGGATCTTCCCACCAAAATATTTCACTGTGCAAGAGCACTTTTGAAAAGAAATAAAAGAGATTTGCTTCTTAAAGTTTAACACCGACTCTCTGGGTTTACATTTTGGTTTCCTGAGGTTTCTCAAGCTCTTTTACAACACTCATGTAGTAAAAAGAGTTTGTGTCTAAGCAAACTTTAATATTTTGGAACCGCTTTCTCTGTAGATTGCCATTAAAGCCTCTACAACCCAGCATTTGCAGCCCTTACGTGTGAAAAACCTTCCCATAAAGGAGGTTCCCATTTTGCAGAGGCACGACACAGGCTTACACTCCCCCCTCCACGCACAAACCCCCACCTCGAGACTTCTCGCAGGCTGCAGCGTGCCTGTGAAGGGGGGGGGGAGGAAACCCCAACCCCCCAAACAAGAAGGGCCAGGTTTGCAGCACCCAGACCTGCAGCCCGCCAGGTCAGCGGGGACGAACAGAGGCGGCCAACACCGCCCCCGCCGCCCGGCCCCCCCTGCCTCGCCGGCAGCGCGGCCCTGGGACGGACGGTGCCGCCCGCTCCGCCTCTCACCTCCCCGACCCGCCGCGGCCCGGCACCCGCCCGCTCTCCCGGGCGGGTCCCTCCCGCCGCCCCCGCCTGCTCCCCGGGGCACCGCGCTGCGCACCCCTGCCCCGTCCCTCTTACCCCCCATCCCGGGGGGCTCCCCTCAGTGTCCCTACCAGCTTGTCCCCCTCGGGACTCCCCTCAGCGCCCCCACCGCCTTGTCGTCACCCCCCCCCTCCCAGGGTACTCCTCAGCGCCCCCACCACCCTGCCGTGTCCGCCCCACCGGGTCCCACTCAGCGCCGCCGCCCGCCTCGGGCCTCCCCTCAGCGTCCCCATTGCCCCGTAACACCCCTCCCACTCCCCGCTCTCCTCCACCGCCCCGCACCCCGCCGAGCCTCCCTCAACGCCCATTAACCTGTCCCCGCCCCGCCCCGCCCCGCCTGCCCTCAGCACCCCCCCGGCCCGGGCCTCTCCCCCCCGGCGCCCCCGCTGCCGGGCCCGCCTTGCCCCTCCCCGCGGCGCCCCCGGAGGCCCAGCCGCCCTGCCCCTCCTCTCGGCGCCCCCCTGCCCTGCCCCCCGCGGTCGGGCAGGCGGGCCAGGACCGGGCGGGGGGGGGGGGGCGGGGCGGGCCGGGCGTTCCCGTCCCCACCCCCCGGGGCGGGGCGGGCGGTGCACCGGGCCCCGGGGCGGCCGAGGGGCGGGGGCGCGGCCCCTCCCCTCCCCCCGCCCGGCTGCCGGTGGGGGCGGGGACGCGCCGCATGCCAGCGACGCCACCGGCGCCCGCCGCGGCCGGAGCAGGGTCCGGGAGCTGGGGAGGGGGGGACACCGGTCCGGACCGGGCCCTTTGTCTGAGCGGCCGGTGGGGCGTCACGGCGGCGGCCTCCTCACCGTGAGGCGAGGCGAGGCGGTGCCGGGAGCCTCCACCCCCGGCCCACCCTGTCCCCGGCTCATCATGTGACGCGGGTAAGTTGGCGGCGAGCGCCGCGGTTCCCCGGGCTGCCCCCCATTCATTTCCCGGGGACGGCGGTGGCGAGCCCGGCCGCCGGCTGCCTCCGCCTGTGCTGTGTGTGTGAGGGAGTGTGCGAGTGGCAGTGCCCGGGGAGAGCGGGGCGGACAGACAGACAGACAGAGAGCGGGGACCCTGTGTCAGGGGGAGGAAACAGTTTATCCTGCTCAGCCGCTTCTGCTCAGGTCTGTGCCGATTCCCTTTCTTACCAGGACAAACGGCTAACGTGCAGCTCTTCGCTGCTGCCGTCCCAGTCAGCCTTTTTTCTCTATAAAACCGCTCCTATACCGAAGTTAAATAATTTTGAATAAAAACGGGGTTAGGGCGCCCGCCCCAACCCCCATCCCTTTCCCCCAGCGCTGCCGGAGCGGGCTCCGCCGCCGGGCGAGCCGGGGGTTAACGGCGGTGCCCTCCGTCCCTCCCCTCCGTCCCTCCCTCCCCTCCGTCCCGCCCGGTGCCCCGGAGGCAGCGATGCCGGGGGGGGGGGTGGGGTGGGTAGGGGTGTGTGTATGTGCAGGGTGCTGGGGGCCGCCCCCGCCGCCGGCCCGAACTTTTCCCTCAACTTTCCCGCTGAGGCTTTGGGGGTGTGTGGAGGAGAAAGGGGGGGTGTGGGGGGGGTGGGGAGGGAGAAAGGGGGGAGGAGGTGAAAAAACCCGGTGAGGGTCGGGGTTGGCGGGGGGGTGTTGGATAAAAAGCGATAAGCGAGGAGTGATGAGCAGTGAGGTGGGAGCGCCCAGCCCTTTGTGCTGCCGGCCCCGGCAAGGGGGGTGCGGGCGGCCGCGGTGCCCCTGCGCCTTTGGGGAGGGGGGGGGGGGGGGGGGTGAGGGGGAGGGAGGGAGCAAATGTGCGGGGAAAAAAAATAATTATAAAACAAAGTGTTTATATAAATAAATTAGACCCGGAGTGTAATGCTACATGGGGTGAAAGAAAAACCAACCCGGAGCGTAACGCTGTATGGGGTGAGAAAATTAAAGATGAGCGTGTAACGCTGTATTACCTTCTACAAAAATAATTACCTTCTACAGAATAAATAACTTGCTCTTCAGAAAGTCGGCCGGCGTTGCTTGGGGAGCAAACCCCTGGTATTTGCCTTAAAAACCCCATTTGCCCAGAGATGCGTGCTCCCCCCCCCCCCCCTCCCTTCCTCCGGCATCGGCGTCACCCTACGGAGCCCACCGAAAGCTTTCCGCTGCTGGTGCAGCCGGGGAAATGCGCTGGGATGGAATTTGGGTTCTCTCTACCCGCCTCCCCCAGAATCCCACACCACCCTGACGGTGTGCGCGGGATTTTGGGGGAGGTGGATAGGAACAGCTGGCTGGTTTTATTTTGTATTCCCTCCTCCTCCTCCATGGTTTTGCAGGGATGCGATGCTCCGCTCCAGACAGCGGAGTTTTTTTTTCCTTTATTTTATTTTATTTTCGGCTCTCGGTGCGGCGTTCGCTCCCGACAGCGGGCTCCCTTGGAAAATAATCCGTTTTTACACGCTTAGGGAAGCAGGTACGAGCAGTTTGGTAGGAGGCACCCAAGAGAAGTTCACTCGCACCGGGGTTTATATCCAGCTTGTAAAATCCTGCTAGCTTTTGGCACTGCCCCCTCCCCCTGAATAAAGTAAGTAAACCGTTATGTTTTGTCTTTTTTTTCCCCCTCTCTTTTTTTTTTTTAATTATCCACCACAAAATAAATGGCGGTGTTCCCCCCCTCCCCTCCCCCCACCCCCCCAATTTTTTTCTCTTCCCCCCCTCACCATGACAGGTAGAGATATTCGCTGCAACTTTGCGAGGCTGCTTTATATAGCGCTGGCATATGGGCTCCATTTTCTGCTTTCTGGTTTGCCTCCAACTCTGAAATGTACAGGAACAGCGAAGTGGTCTTAGCGTGGGATTAGTCACCGTGCTGAATAGGTCACAGATGGGGCGATAGGAGCATTTTATTAATGACGTAAGGCTGCATGAACCGAGAGCCTGCCTATGTATCTGTTTATTTATTTATTTATCTATTTCTCGGTATGTTATTCGTGCTGGGGGAGGGGGAATATCTTTCTAATGGGACGTAATCAACTTGAAACCGCTGTCTGCGAGCTGGCGTGTCACCTATCATCGCCCACCGATCACGCGTAGCGGAGAGAACATTGCAGATGGGGGTTTTTTCTTCTTTTTTTTTTTTTCTTTTTTTTAAAAAATAAATTATTATTTAAAAAAAAATAAAAATCTTTCTCCTCCCTATGCTGCCTGAGGCTTTGGCAGCCGGTCAGAGCTGCTGCCGCTACGCTACCGGCGGGTGCCCGGGCTGGAGACTGGCGGGATGACATCACCCCCTCAGCAGTCAGGGAGCAGCACCCATGCACACCCCTCCCCGCACCAGCACCCCCACCCATTCGACCCCTGCTGCATCCAGAACAACAGTGGTGGTATTTTTCCTTTCTTTTTTCCTATTTTTTAAAAATTTTTCTCTCTTTCTCTCTCCTCCTTTTATAATTTATTCCACCCCCCTCCCCTCCCTTTTCCTGTGCCTGGTACCTGGAACTGAGTGTGTTTTGGGGGGAGCAGTCTGCGGAGCGCCTTTCTATAGTCAAACCTTTTAATTAGGATATTGGCAGCTTTACAAGGCGGCTTGGGCTTTTTTTTTTTCTTCCCTTTTTTAAATTTTTTTTTTTCCTTTTCCAGTTAATGGAGTAGTCCTTAGCATTTGAAGAGGGCTGTGAAAAATTATGTTTTCTCTTCTATCCCCCAGCTGCGGGGGGGGGCGGGTTGGGAAAGAGGTTTTTTTGATATGCTGTGGGGCATTTGATGAGTGCTCTTGCTCTGGAGGGGCTGGGAAGGAGTTTAGGGTGATACTCACTGGTTTCTGCTTCTGATAGTGAGGCAGCATCACTCACACATGTAGAAAAGGGGGAATGGGAAATGAGATTGTTTTTATTTTTTCCCAGCAATACTTGGTAATATTTCCAGGCCTTCCTGCCCTCTCTTGTAGAAAACCCTGTGCTGGAAAGGCCACTGAGAGCCCAAGAAGAGTGTGTGCGATGACTTTTAAAAATAAACTTTAAAATTCCAGGACAGGCTAAGCACGGAGCCCTCTGCCAGCTGTTTCTGTTGGGATAAGCCAGGCTGAAACGTGTGTGAGCAGAGTTTTACTTCAGAGGAGAAGAGGCTGGAATGAGTCAGGGCTGGCCTGACTTCTATTTCCCCAAGGGGCACGGTCAGCAAAGGGCTTAGGATGCAAAGACCTGTGGGAGCGACAGTCTTCCTCTTCACCCAGACTGAGGTGGTGTGTGACAGTACCTGCCATAAATAGAAATACGGACCATGTCTTTGAGGAAAATGGGCAATGCTGTTTCTGGGGGATCTGGGAGCTCTCTGCCACACTGTGGCAGGAGGTCTGGTGTGTTGTTCTGTGCAGATTTCAGCACTAGAAGAGCATCTTGTTTAGCTTTTGGGTCATTTATAAAGTAAGGGGAAGGTAGTGTGCCTTTTCTCATCGCAGGGTGGATGATGCCTGCTAGCCTTCCCAAAGTTATGTTGTTGGCCTCTGTGCCTTGGGCTGTTGGATCTCCTCTGTGAGCATTGCGTGGCTTCTGGTACCACTTTTCAGGATGGCCAGCCTTTTTGCTCTTGCTCATTCCTTCAGTTATGTGTGATTTGCATTGTGTAACAGGTCTTGTCAGTCCAGGGTTGGCTTTGACCAAATCTTCCTTCCAGTCAAGTAGAATGTGAGACTGAATGAGGTGTTCACATATTAATAAAGCTGGGGAAATACTGTTTGTGCTGAGATGCTTTGCTTGTGGCTTTTGGAGTATTGTATCTCTATTTATTTTGTTGGAGGATAGTTGTGGTTTGCCTTTTTCATGATGTAACTATGAAATGAAAACGGAAAAATTAATTTCTTGAAATGGAAATTTCATTTTTAGAGAAGCTGAGATGGATGCAGCACCGAGACTTTGACCTTCTCAAGCTCTCCTGACTAGTGGTTGTTTACTACAGCTGCAGCTGTGCGTCTTTGAAAGAGGAGGAGCTGCAAACACAAGCATGCTCGCTTTCCCCAGCTAAGAGGAAAACATATAATGAGCATGCTGTCTCAAAGTGAGATGCAAAGGAAAGCATTGAGCAGTCAGGTTGTGGCTTCTCCTTCTCTATTGTGCAAGGTGTGCTGTACCTGTAAGACAAATTTCGAGTCTCGGTGAAGTGCAAATGTGAAGGCACGAAATGACTACGCTTCCTATGCAGTGAAAAAATTACTTTTTAAAATTAAATGCATGCTTATGCTAGAAAAGTGAAATGTTTCTGTGCTTTAAATACTGAGGAGCTTTCAACATTGTTCATTGGTGGAAAAAGCTCTGTGTAACCTTACACTGTGTTCGGCAACTGAACTTTAGACAGTCCTCTCACTTCAACTGAATGATTATTTTTTTTTAAAGTTGGTACTAAATGAAAAAGAAAAAACAAAGAGAAACAGGAGCTATATTAGAGAGTTCAGTGTCAGTGTGTTTTAGTTTCTAGCTAAGCATAGAGTTACATGGACAAACTTGACTGGCGCATTGGCAAGACCTAATATATGTGTGTGACGCTTGCAGAAGTGGGTAAGACTGGCCCAATGTGAGGATAGCTGAGCGCTCTCTCTTGGTTTATATGTAGATATAAAGAATCCCCACAGACTGTGCTAGTGGTGCCTTGCTCGTGTTTGGAAACTCTTGTCTGTGCAGAAGGTCTGCTTGGACTTGGTGCCCCATGTGAACTTCCTCGTACTTCTGCAAAGTTTGGTGTGACTGGTAGGTTTGAAGTTTGAGTCTGTGCTCTTGTGTTTGCTCCCAAGCAATAGCCATAATATAAAAAATGGTAGAGTGTTCTTTAATAAGTTTTATTTACCCTTTGACAGTAGAGAATTCTTGAAATAATACTGATAGACAGAAGGAAGAGGAAAAATGAATATGGCTTTGCCAAAATGTCTGTGTTCCTCCACTGTATGTACCACTGAGCTTGTGTGGACTTTTCCTTTTTTGAGTTCAATGTAAAATCTCATGGTATTAATGGGAAAGAGGGATCTGAACTTTGGTCTAAACTGAAAGCAAATTATAATATACACTTTTTTTCCCACATATGTCTACTGCAGAATTATGTGTTTTGATTTGGAGGAGACAACTTTAAATTATGGTGTGCCTTGGTCCTATAACTATTTCTGTCATTTCCTGCATTTTCTGGGAAGGGACAGTTGCATGAGCCATCCCAGTGTTTTTCAAATAAAATATGTGGTAAAACTTGGGAGTGAATATATGAAATCATGTAAAATATATTTAGGGACTGTCTGCTTCATACTGGCTGTGCCTCTTCATGCACGCCCTATCTGTGCACCTCAGCTTCTGTGTCAGAGGAGCCTCTTCAGCTGCAGGCACAAGGGTAGAACTTGTCTAGGTGTTGGCTTTTTTTTTTTTAAATTCAGTAAAATCACAAGGATGTAAAAGCTAAGGTATATCAGAACTAAAATCTTGTGTCTTAGGGTCAAGGGAATTATGATTAAAGACTTAATAAAAGTAAATGCTTCAGTGTTACTGAATAAAGTTTGCCAAGATACTGGCATTTCTTACCCTCTGAATGCAATCTCAGCAATGCCTGCATTTTTTCTTTTTAATCTCCTGGTTTATCTGCTCATTCAAATTAAATCTTATTTTATTTTTTTTTCCTCTTGGGACAAATGCCCTCATGTGCAGCGATCCTTTTGTGGGTCGCTGGCGTTGGCAGGCTTCTTCGGAGTGGCAGTGCAGACCAGCACCACTTGAGTTAAGGAATGTCTGGTTAGCAGTAGCAAGCTTTTGTCCTCTCTGTGAACCAGCCTCCAGGAAGGGAATGAAGCAAGCTCTTTGCTAATGGCTGGCACGGTATTTGCTACATAGCAGAGTAATGATGGGACTCAAAAATTCCGAGCTTTGTTCCTGGCTGCGGGGCGAGCGTGTTCTGGTGGTTTAAAGGTAGAACAATCAAACACCTGACCTTGGACATCAGCGCCGCAAAGGGGATAATTAATCAGATGATGTGTTGTGTCGGGAGACCTGAGTTCTGGTCTCAGTTTTGTCAGATGTCACCTAGGACAACCACTTTGTTACCCTCTCTGTAAGGTGGTAAGCAGTGACCCTAATTTCTAATTAGAGTGGGGCGTTGTCCAGTGGTCAGAGCTGCGAAGAGCACGAGGTTATGCATGTTAATGCTGATCTCCTGCTGACTATCTAAATGGTTTCTTTTTCTCTGCCTTGGCCAAGAAGGGCTTTGCTGGTGCTGATGTTGCATCTTTTCTGGAGCCTTATAGGTCCCTAATGGCAGTGTGGGAAGTACAGTGATGCTGGCTGGCTGGGTCAGTGCAGGTGATGTGTGGGGAGCTCAGGATGACTGGGAATAAGTTTAGGTTGATCGGTGGAGTTGGAGATGCTACCAGCAAGCTCTGGAAGCCTTCCTGAATGTGAGTGAACTGTCATTCTAGATATTTTGTTCAAGTCTTGGTATACTGGTATGGATATGGGTGAAGGCACCTATCTAATCCCAGCAGTTTCTGTTTCTGTGGATCCCTGAGAGGGACTATTTCCAAAGCAAATATTCTGAATTAGTTTTTAGCCTTTTATCCATTACTAAAATTGTTGGAAGTGACTGGTGTGTTCCCAAAAAAACTTTCAAATCAAACTCTGCAGAAGCAGTTGCAGAGCATTTTAGCTGAAATGACTGAAGTCTGTAAATGGAATAATGTCGTGTTAGAAATTTGTAATGTGAATTTCAAAGAATAGCTGTGTCTATTGCCATTTACCATAGATGTTATTCACACACACACACACACACACCCACACACACCCTCTGCCTCCATGGGCCCAGCATTGTCAAATGGCCTGCTAAAAGTTGAGGACATCTTTTATAGCAGATGTAATAACACACAGTCGTTTGAGTTAGCCACTTAGATATTTAGGGTTAATGATACTGGTTGACAGTTCTTCCTAGGACAAAAAAATACAGTGAGTATTGTGCGGTAACATCTCACCTGGATCTGAGTAGGACTTGACTTAAAATCAGAATAACATAGAAGTAGAGGAGTTTTATTTTTAATCTGTCTTTAAGTGTGTGGTTCTGACATAAACCAGTTTTGAGTGTCTTCAAGTCTGGGTTGGCAGTGCTCTGGAAGAGCATGTAAAGAGCTGTGATTGATGACATGTTAAAATCTTTTTACGTGTTGGACAGTAGTTGGAGCTCTTCCAGTTCCTTTTTCAGAGAATCTTTCAATTGCAAGAAAATTTGGGTTAAGTGAGAAATGAAAAGATTTCTCTTAAAAAACAGAACAAAAAAAACCCCAAAGCCCCCCAAAAACCAAAGGTGGGAAAAAACATTCCTTTCCAGTTTCTGTTTGTTGGTAACTGTTACAAGGCAACTTTCACTGGTTCCATCTAAGGAAATCTTTTGTATAGACAGTGCCCTACAGAACTTTAAAAGGAAAAAATGAGGCAAGTGGGTTATTTTTCCCCTTTTGAAAGGGAGTGCATGCAAACTCAGTCTAGTTAGCAGGCAGATCTGGAGGCTGCTATTTCAGAAAACGTTAACAGTTTTACTTTTACTTTCCAGATCTATGTTCGTCTAAATTAACATTTTGCTATAAAATGCCTTTGATATTTGTCTGAAGAGTATAAATCAATAATTATGGACCTTGTATTTTGAGCATGTCATTTGTAATTCTTGCTTGTGACTGTTGGGATAACGTTTACAGTAGTCATACTGAACAATTAAATATAAGCATAGCATAAATTGAAAAATACAATGAAATTTAGTACACCTTTTTCCACACACACACCCCTCCGCTTTGCATCCCAGTAGCCAAGACGGATTTACTTTGTGCTTGCTGGAGATGTATTCTCCTTTCAGTCTCATGTGTTGCTGGATTTGGGAAGACAGTATTTCCTTTTCATTGTGATGCTAAAGAGGCAAGGATGGGAGGGCTGAGTGTCTGCATAGCAATCACAGACACTTGCCTAAGTCAGTTCGGGAGGACAGCTTGAATAAAATACATTCCTTTCCCAAAAAGAGGACCTTAGTTTGTCCTTGTCTCAGAGATGTGTACTAAAATCATGACACCAGAATCATACTCATGGTCAAAAGACCGTGACAAAACTTCTCCGTTGGCTGACAGAAGAGAAAGTCTCACGTGTTTAGCTCACACATAGTGTGGACTGTGCTTGTTTAAAGATAGGTGAGAGGAGACCTCCTCTGCTGAAATCCTGGAAGAAGCATTCCTGGCCCTGCAGGACTTGGTGGTGGTGCAGAAGGACTAGCAGTTCCTGTGGGCTCTTCTCGTGGCCTTTGTTATTTGGGGTTTAATTTACCCCGTGTATTGTGAGAGCGGAGGCCACTAGCCAGGCTCTGGTTCCTGGGCTGGCAGCTTGGTGGTTTGGTACCCAAGTCCTCTTGTGGGCATAGCCAGAAATGAAAATTATTTGTACCTTCAGATCCCTCCAAATATTACTGAAGCTCCATATATGCATGCCTTCCATTGACCTGTCTTTTTCTTTGCCTTAACAACAACAACAAAAATCAAAAAGAAAAAAGAAGAGGAACTGAAGTAAGAGGAGAAGGCTGCTGCTTGTGACGAATTCTGTCTGTAGTCCGTGTTGTGTGTCCCTGTGCATCAGTTCTCATCCCTGTGTGTTTAGCTATTGTGCTGCCTCCTGCCTCTTGCCAGCAGCGCTGCTCTGCCCTTCTTTGGGTGAGGAGTGCTGTTCTCAGACATCCTCTTCCTCTGGCTGTAACCCAGTCTGCTGATGACCAGCATCATGTCATTAAAAAGCTTCTTTAATTCTTATTTCCAGCCGTGTTTTCTGGATCCTGGATTATTTTAAAGCTGCCTTAATTTTACGAAAAAATGTAGCAACTTTATCCTTTTCCCCTGTTCCTGCTTTGTCTTAAAAACATTTCTGCTTCTACTGTGTACTTCCAACCCTTTTGACCAAAGAAGCCCCTTAATGCTATTTATAGCATATACATACATGCATACACACATATATAAATACATGCTTAGAATTGCTACTTTTTCCTTGTAAGGGATACTTTCTCAGTTGCTCAGCCCCTAATTGGCAAGCCCTCAGAGAAGGGCTGCCTTCCTGAGAGTGCAGCTTTCTATGGTAGGTCCTGCCTGGCCAGAGGGAGGGGCAGGTGGGATGAGGATGCTCCCCTGTGTTCATCTGTAGGTGCTGGAGTATCTTTCCGCAGACCCAGAGCATGCCAGGGTCAGTCTCACATCTCGGTTGGCTCCTTGGATATTACTGTGATACCATGAATAGAAACATGAAGATAGCATGAGAAAGTCCTCTCTCAGGTCTTGGTTAAATATTAGAAATATGGAAATAGTGGACATATTCTCTCTGTGTTATACAGTGTTGAAAGCAGTTCAGCAAACCTGAACACTTTCATCTATATCAAAGAATCTGCAAAATTAATTTTTATAGGAGGGCGCAGCAATGAGACTGACACTATGGCAATCATTTGATGTGATCTAAATCAGTAATGCCAGCCAGCATTCGTCAGGCATTACAGTGTGTTTAGTTTAAGAGCTGAACGACTAGACCACAGCTTTTATGAAACTTGAGGATTGGCAACCGTGTCAAGTGTGGGACTTGTGTCCTAAAAGCTTCTTGACAGTGCTGCAAGCGCCACAGAAGAAGAAACAAAGCCACGAAGCCACACTTAACCAATGTGTAAGTTGCAAAGTCTTTTAAGGATTTCTGCTTGGGTGAGCAGGTTTGAATTTAGCCACAGATGCCAAATTCAATTTGTTCTCCTGGTTTGTAATATGAACCCTGTTTTTTGGAGACCTGTCTAGTGCTGTATGTCTGGTTAGGAGGCTTCCAGCTTGAAACACAGCTCTTAGCTCAGAGATTTAGGAGTTACTCCTAAGCTGTTTTGCTTTAGAACGAGCAGGCTTGCTCTTGGTGCCTGTTGTGGTTTAACCCAGGCGGCAGCTAAAACAACCACACAGCCCTTTGCTCACACTCCCACACAGTGGGAAAAGAAAGGGAGGAAAAAGAAAGGAAAACCCCCCACATAACTCCTGGGTTGGGATAAAGACAGTTTAATAGGACAGAAAAGAAAAAGAACAATAATGATAATAAGACTTAAAAATATACAGAACAAGTGATGAGCGGCACAATTTCTCACCACTCAGAGCTGATGCTCAGCTAGTTTCTGAGTGTCCCCACCTCCTGGCCGACCTGATGGCTATGTATGGATGTCATATGGTATGGAATATGCTTTTGGCATGTTTGGGTCAGCTGTCTTGACTGTGTCCCCCTCCCAACTGCTTGGGTTCCTCCCCTCCCCGCCTTCTTGTTAGCAGGCCAGTAGGAGAAGCTGAAAAGTCCTTGAGTGCTTGGCAACAACTAAAAACATCAGTGTGTTATCAACATTGCTCTCATCCTAAATCCAAACCACAGCACTATGCCAGCTGCTAGGAAGAAAATTAACTCTATCCCAGCCAAAACCAGCACAGTGCCTCATAACAGTTTTCCTTGCTCTGTGTACAGCAATCTTCTGCCTAAATCTGAAGTAGCATGTTGAGAAGGGAGGGGGGTGTGTGTGGGGTTAATTCCCTGTGTTGTAGACTACAGAACATGTTAGGTACCTGCAGTAGAGTAGCATGTAAAAGAGAGTTTTATGTGTGCAGTGACTTAGTGAAAAGGCTTGGGAAAGTGTGTATTTGAGGCTGCAACTGAAAAGTGAAGTTGTGTTTCAAGTTCAGCGCTATCTCGAAGGACGGTTGCAGATGATGGCTGGTCCTGTTCAAAGGCTGTAGTTGATGATGGACATGCTGGCATTTAAACAGATAGTGGAAGGGACATACTGTAAAGTCAACCTGAGTTACACCCACCAAGGCAGGTCTTGGTCAAGTGAGAAGAAATAAGAGATCTTAACATCCAAGGCAGGTTTTGGTCAAGTGAGAAGAAATAAGAGATCTTAACATGGGATCAAATTGTAGATTCATTGATTTGAAGATCAGAAAAGACCGTTAATGATAATCTAATTCAGCTTAAATAATGCTATCAGGAGATTATCACTTTGGCCTGCATGAGGCACGTGTGGTTTCTCAGAGCTGGAACATTTTGTAAACACATAGTTGTAATGTGAAAAACTTCATGTGATGGGGAGTCAACTGTCATGTTTAGTAAGTTGTTCCAGTGGTTATAATGACTCTAATCTCTATGCATTATTTGTACCCTGAGTTTATCCATATAGTTGGCTTCCAGCCACTTAACCTTGTTATACCTCTGTTTCTTAAGCGAGTGGTCAACCGGTCTCCTGTCAATTCCTTCTCTGTCTTCATTTTCAGAGTTTGCATAATTGAACAGTGTTTTAATTTGCAGCTATTGAAGAGGGTGAATTGATTTGAATAATTTTGACTTTAAAGTAGTAGGCAGGAGAACTTGATTTAAACCCTGAGTTTAAATCTTGTTTGGTTTCTGCAGTTCTTACTGACTTTCTGTTCCCAGTGATGTCCATTGGGTAAGTGACGTTTAGCGTGCTGACATGCAACAGATGATGTAGTCTTTATGCAGATTATATTCAGATCTTCAGCCAAGAGAAGGCATTGTCTGCATACCTATATATTTAAAAAGTGGAGTTAACCTTTGTTAATTGAGGTTTAATTTTTGCATGTTTATTATTGCAGTATGACTGATGATGTGGTTTTTATTAGATGCTTTAATTTTACTATTGACTGTCAGCTGTACTTAGAAATTGGAACTCATAAACTGGAGAATGATTGAAAGAATGTTTATAAATATTTGGATGTATTTTTAATGTGCCAAGTTACTTTGGAAAACTTCTTTAAAAGTATTTGTGTTTAAAAATAACTTACGTTAAATAAAGGAATAATAATACTTGGCTATTGAGAGAAACTCATAGTTTCTGTTTACAATATCCATGAGAGTTTTAGAACTTTCAGGTATCATACCTCTTTAGCATATTGTTTATATTAAAAGACTGGAAGAGAAAACCACGTTTATTATTTTGCTTCTGGTAGATTCTTCAACTTCTGAACAAGTTATTGGTCTGTAGTGGTTGAATTAAGCTGTGAGAAAGAAGATATTCTGTTATTCCCCTGCTTATTTGCTAGATTGCCACATTACTGTTTTGTTTTGTCTGTGATTCTTGTTGTTTTAATAGTCTTTTTGAAACTCCAACAGCAAATAAGTATTGCTTGAGCATTGATGAAAGGAGGAGTGTGAATGGGTGTCATAATTTCAAATGTAATTTTGTTAAGTAATTTAAACAAGTCAGTTTTTTTAAATTAGAATATACAGTGTTACAGAAAAAAGCAATTTATTTACCACTGTTGGTTAGCCAGCAGCTTCTAGGTGTACTAAACAGTGTCAAAAGTTAGGAATAGCCATCTATTCTCGTTTTGTGAAGCTGCCTATGGAAATACCTTTTTCAAACTTTTCATTTATTCTCAGCTGATGACACTGACGCCCCATTTCTCAGGTGCCTTTATGGACAATGTCTATTCAGTATATTGAAGTATGAAGTGGGATGCCCGTTGGCTTAGAGGTATGAGCTGAACAGAATTGCCCAGGCTCTGTTCTGTGTTTGATGTGCTTAGTTTCTGCTGTGTGGTCTGAGAAGACCTTTCTGTCTCTTGCTTCCAGTTTTGATTTATTTTTTCCTGTGTTTTTCCAGGATTATTTAAAATTTAATAGTGCTGTTATTGGGTTCTTCAGTTTGTGTCCCCCCCCCCAACTGCTGTATCTTAGTCATACCAGTTTTAAAAGTGTGAGTAAGAATACCATGTGGTTTTACTGCACTCTGCTCAACTTGGAGAAGCTGTGCTCTCTCACAGTACACTTACCATTGAAGTCCTACCAGTACTTGGACAAACTGGAGCCCTTCCCTGTAATTATTTCATCCTTTTTGCAGACTTTCTTCCGTGCCTGTGTATATGTACTGCTCTATTTCCTCAGCCTTCTCAGGGAGATATAGTTATGTAAACAAAGCTTAATTTCTACCTATTCTGAGGTTAAAACTGTGATAAGTAACCTTTTTTAATAAGGAAACCAAACTAAGCATGGCCTTTCTCCTCTTTCTTTTTTTTCCTCTGCCATCTCCCTAACTCCTTGAAATTGCAATTAAGGACAAAGCAATTTTTTTCCTTTCCCCCTCTTTTTTCATTGTATGGTTTTGCTCAATGGGATAACTCCATTCCAGAATGGAATGGAATGGAATAGCAGAATGATGTAGGATTCAGAGTTCCCAAAAATAATACAATTGGAAGTGTAATTCCCTGCCTCCTTCTCAAAGGAAGTTTGGCTGGGTCACTTTGGTTTTTAAGATGACGTAACTAGTGCAGATCCTGTGAGAAGGATCAGGGTTGGGAACAAGGACCATTTTGTGGTGTAGCCCCATGCAGCAAGTTAGAAAACTGGAAAGTAACAGTCAAAAAAAGGGTTTATTACTGGTTCAAGCTACCTGAGAGGAAAGAGGACCTGGTAAAAAGCACTAGAAATGCATACAGGCATGATGGAGACTCTCTGCCAAAAGAATATCTCCTTATGCTCTTGAGAGAATTCCAAATGGGTGTTTACTTATCTGTGTTTTAAAAAAGGAAAGTGAAATACATTGTAAAGCTAATTTTACACACATCTCGTACACCACTACTGAAAAACCAATTAATTAGTCTCTGGGGAAACGCTGCCTTTGTAAAATCCATTCAACCTCCGGTCACTTGTGCAGTCCCAGCGTTTGCTCCAGTTCCTCCTCCTGATGAAATCTCCAGTGCACGCTGCCATGTCTTGGTTTAGTTTTCCACTGGGGCGCTTCAAGTAGCCTCATGCTTTCCTCTATTGGGCTTAGTACTACTCAGGATTTTTATGTTCTTTATGAACTATCAGTTTATTAAGAAATAGCCCCTTCCAGTCCAGTGGAGATGCGTTAGGCTGGTGAACAGCTCTCCATGGAGATTTTGAACTTTGGCTTCAGAGTACAGGCCTTTGCAAAGCAAAGAAGAAATGTGAGCCTAAAGCATTTGCAGTCATTACCTGAAAATCCTTTCTTTGCTAATGATTTCCTTTTTTTACTAAATTGGAGTTTTCAAATGTTGTTTCTTGTTTTTCACCAGTAATATTGCTTGTGTTTTCTCCACACAGTGTCTGTTAACCTGTTCATCTTTTTTTTTTTAAACATTCAAGGTGTGGGGTTTGTTTTAGTGCAGAACTGATTTCCATTGTACACAATTGTAAATACATAAAAAAAGCAATCCCTTAATTTCTATTTCCATGTTACAAGTGGCACAATTTCTGCCAAAGATTTGCTCTAGTGGTTCCTGAAAGCACTGTGGTGAAGCAGTCACCTTTTGTTTTTTGGGTTGGTGCAGTAGACAGCTGGAGCTGCGTGTGGCATCTTGGTGTTGGTGTCTTGTGTTACATTTGGGAAAACTTGTGGTAGCTCACAGTTGCCAAGTGGAAAGTGGCTTCATTGCTTCAGTTTAGGTCAGGCTGTCAGGGGCCTTTCATGTCCTGTAACTGGGACATCTGGAGTTTGAGGTGACCTGCAGTCTAGCAGGAGGGTCCTTTGACCCTTCCTTTTCCTCTCCTTATGCACTGGGTGTGAGGGATGCCTTTGGTACATGTCCTTGGGTTTGTTCTGGCTCCAGGATCTTGGGAGAGCATTTCTGCCTTCTTTCCCATCTGTTTCCCAGTTGTGCTGTTGACCTCTGTGTGAGTTGTCCTTCTTTGGGATGAAGGTAGGTTGCAGGGAAGAAAACCTACTAAATTAAGGGTCGGTGAAGGATACAAATGGTCCAAAAAAAGTAAGCTTGCATGTGTTTCATTAGGACGTGTTGGCAAAAAGGAGTCCTGTAGTTGCTCAGTAGTGACTTGGTATCTTTTAGAAAACTATTTACATTGCTGCTTCTCTTATTGCAGCACTAGCTATTATACACCGAAGATCTTGTCAGTTGCTAGTATCTCAGTCATCAGCTCTGGAATGATGTTTCTTATACTGCAGATGTTTTTTTAAGACAGAAATTGGTTTTCACTGCTCACCACAGAAGTTTACATAACTGACGTGGTGCCTGGTATGTTGTGTAAAGCGATTCCATTGTAATGGGTTTATTTTTATTGTTTGAACAATCCTCTGTTGAAATGTCAAAAGAGTCTCCTGGCTGCTCCTTCTAGGCTTGTTGAGAAGCTGTGGTTTTATTTCCCATGTTGTTCTTGAATGTGGATCTTTGTAGCTTGCAGTTTCGTGCTGGATGCAGCACATTTTGTTATAGCCAAAGTCTGTGGATTCGGCTCAATGCCTGTTAAGTCAGGAGGAGCTTGAGGTGCTTTCTCAAAGGCTGATAGTTCTGTTGTTACCCCTAGCCACCAGAGAGCATCCATGTCTTATCCAGTATTGAGTTTCTCTGAGCAAACAGAGCGCAACATCCTGAAGGAACTTTGGATGTGTGTTTTCTGTATTAAACAGTTGTTGAGGGCATCTTGTTGGCAGATGCAAGTAGGTGTGAGAGCACAATGTGTATTTTTTCTAGTCTGCGTTCTTCTGGTAAAACTTTAGAGTCTTCATTTTTCAGCAAGGATGTTTGGACATGTAATGATTTTTAAGTATATAATTTAAAAACACATTACCTGACTTTTTGGAAGCAGGAACTTCTGTTAGTGTGAACTTCTAACAGACAGGAAAATGGATTTCTTTGTTGCTTTGATCTGTCTTCTCTGTGTAAGAACACAAAAATACTGTTGCAAGCATTTTATTTTAAAGTTCTACATCTGCATGTTAATAAAATTGGAATTCATAGATTTGTTTTTTTACTTACTCTGTCAGGCTTGACTTTTTCCTCCTCTCTTAAGATACATTATGTCGTTGTTGCTTCACTGATAATCTTGCTTTCTCCAGTGATCCCATCAATACAATTACTTCACCTACAAGGGTGAAACTGAAGGAAGGAAGGTTTAGATTAGATATTAGGGGGAAATGTTTCACAGAAAGAGTGGTGAGGTGCTGGAACAGGCTGCCCAGAGAGGTGGTGGATGCCCCATCCCTGGAAGTGTTCAAGGCCAGGTTGGATGGGGCCCTGGGCAACCTTGTGTAGATCCAGGCCTGAGGTTGGTGGCCCTGCCTGTGGCAGGGGAGTTGGAACTCTATGATCCTTGGGGTCCCTTCCAACCCAGACCATTCTATGATTCTATGATTTTGTGCTTCTCACCATTTATTTTGTCTGCAGGATGCAGTAAGCTAGTCATGCCTTAAATTGATTTAAATATCGGTCAAAGAAGCGAAATAATAGAAAAAAAAATCAAGTAAGCAGCATTCTATTATAACATACTACTTTATCCCTAGATTTCATTTCTATCTGCATGAACACTTGAACTTTGCCATGAGATGCATAAATGCATTTCTAGAGATGGTGTTGAGATGTGTCCAGACCTCCATAGGTGGTGTGTGCACTGGCTGATAAATTGGAAGCCATTTAAGGAGGGCCTCCTCCTTTGAATGTGCAAAATGAATGTGTTTACTCTGGACACCTTTAGATCTACCACTGGGAAAAATACGTAGAATATCTGAGTTATACAAGGATTATTATGCATGTGCTTCAGATGGCCAAGTCCACAGGGATCTCTCTGGATGCTTGCTACATATGTTGCTTCAGTGGCTTCTGCAGGCTTGATGGAGTTTTTCTAGAAGATGTAAGGAAAAGTGTAACTTCTTTCTTTTGTCAGACAGAGAATAACTTTTATGAACCCAGTAGCTGTGAAAACTGTATTGGAGGCTGTTTGCAGGAGGTATTACCCCCTTGGTTTCCTTGGAAACATGAAACATGATTTACAAATATTGACTTGAGAAAGCTGCAGCTTAGAGGAAATCCTGAACTGTTGGTTCAGGCTTTTAAATTAATATCTCTGAAGAGTTTAGGCCATATGCAAAGTTACTGCACGTCCATGAAGTGATATTTATAATAAATCTGTGTTTCTGTGCTTCTTGGTGTAATAGCTGATGCTATTACAGGAGACAATCTGAGAGTTTTGCTGGATAAGGAGCACTGAACTGGGATCCCTGGCTCCAGTTTCACTTGTGTTAACCCAGCTCCCACTGCAGTTGACAAAGTAATGCTCCTTAAAACCAGGCTGTTAGTGCCTTGCAGCCGATGGGCTGTAGCAAAGCATGTTTTCTTCTTGGAGCTGGACACTGTAAATCATCATTCATGTCTTGTAAATGTTTCTAAACTCCATGGAGGGTGGTTTGAATGCTCTTTGTTATGTTTATGCTCATCATAATTTGGTCTTCCTGGGCTTGTTAAGGCTTTCAAAACGAAAGCTCCTTTATCTGTGGAGCATGGTATTAGATTTGTTATTAGAAGCTGGTGTTAGTTTCGTGCTGGGGGCGGAGGGTGGGGGGAGTGGAAAGGGAGTTCCATATGGGAGAAAAAGCATGCAGCAGTGTGTTGCATACATTATGAATGCTGAGTTGTATGCAGTATGGATAGAGATTGCTTCTGTGTGCTCATTAGCAGGGAACAGATCTTGGCTCAGTCAGTCTAACCAAGGTGCTGCTCTCTCTGGTTTTAATTGTGCTTCTCTGTGTCGGTCCTGGCTTGTGTGATCCCTGTTGCCACCCATCTCCTTTGGTGCCTGTCCCTCTGTCGCTCATGCTGCTTCCACTGTCAGTGGGCTGGGTTGGGTCAAGAAATTGCCCAAACTTCCTGGGTTTCACTGATTTGTTCTTAACTTGGGTTATATTCCCGGTTCATCCCCAAAAACAGCTATGGCTTTGCAGGAGGCAGGAGTGGACAAGGTGGTCGAAGTCCAGGAAAGTGCCTCAAAGTGTTGCCAGAGTTAGGAGTGTGACAGCATTACATCTCCAGTGTTTTTAATCCAGGGGGAACGCCTCCAGATCAGAGCTGAGATCTTGGATTTCCCTGGGGAAAAGCCCATCCCACGTGTGTTTGTCTGCTGGCTGTGGTGGTAGTTTTTTCATGTCTGTGAGAAGATGGCAAAGCACAGGTTTGAAGGAGGTATGATGTATTATGAACAGATTACGTTCTTGGAAAGAACATGAGCGTGACAGCATGTGCTTTTGGTTTAGACCTGAGTAAGTCACAGTGTGTCTCAAATCATTGCATTTCCCCCCAAAATGTATTACATACTTTATGCAAAATATTATTCCTCACAAACTGTACCTTGCTTGGTGATTATAAAGGTGTTTATGGTGAGTGGCATTAATGGTCAGTGACCTAAGGTGGCCTTACGTGGCCATGTTAATTGAGGCAGGATGTAGGTCTGCCTACATCTGGGGTTGCAGGGGTGCTTCACGCTGCAGGCTGGAAGTGGGATGTAGGTGGGTGGCTGCACAGGTGCTTTTAAGGATCAGGTCCTGATTGTTCAGAGGCACTGGTAGTGTTAGCAGGCCAGTGCCTCAAGAACCACTGAAACCTGTAGGTCAGTGTGTCATGGATAAGATAGCTATATCTATGGGCTGTATGTCTTGTGGGACTTAACATTAAGAGCAAATAGCAGACCACAAAAGCCCTCTGTGCATGGGCCGAGTGATGCTGCTGTTCTCATCAAGTCAGTTTAACTGAGGAGAAAGGCTTGTTTAATGCTTCTCTAAATAGTGCTTAACATCCTGAAAGTTACAAGGATGTCTCTCTGGTGTGGGTGCTAAGGAAGAATTCAGCTGCATTATTTGTCAGTGGCTGGTTCTAGCAGGTGAAAGCAGCTTACTCATGACTTGCCACCTGCAATGGCTATGGATTGCAGAGATGGTGAGATGGCAGACAGGTTAATGAACAGGAGGAGGGAATTGGGGACCTATGGGAAGAGACAAAGTGTGTGTGTGTGTGTGTGTGTGTAGAAAAGACATAGTGGAAAGTGGCAGGGATGCAGGATCCCTTGGAGACTCCTGCTGTTGGCAACTTGTGTAAAGAAGTGCTAAGCTGAAGGGGGAGGTCAGTAAATCAGAAAATAAATAAAAAAAGAGGTAGGTTTGTTTTTTTTTTTGTGGTGTTTCCAGAAGGAGGAGTGAGAAAGGGAAGTGTTTGATGAGTTTCAGGGGGGAACATTTTTTTGTGGGGTTTGGTCTTTTGCTTCTTTTGAAGTCTGCAGGTAATCAGAGGAGAAGGTAGAGTTTTGTATGGCTGAAGGCAGAACGGCAGGTATCCTGAGTCATTAGTTGAGGGTTATGAATGTGCATTGAAATAGTTAGTATGGCAGTTTAAAATGCCATCACAGATGTTAACAGAAAGGAAGACAATTATGTCAGGTGAACCGTGTGGTTCTTCGTAACCAAATAAACTGCATGGATTACTGTAAAGTGAGTCAAGATGGGAACAAGGATTTGCAGCATGAAAGTTTTTCTAAAATTAGATTGTTTTCATCTGAAGCCATTGGGCCAATACAAACTGAATTTCATACTGTGGGATTGATTGCAAGATAAATTTCTCCAAATCAGAGAACTGTGTAGGTTGGAAAAGGCCTTTACGATCATCAAGTCCAAGCATTAACCTACCACTGCCAAGTCTCCACTAAACCGTGTCTCTAAGCACCACAGCTGGAGAGAAGTTGCTGTTTGTTACTTAAACCTAGAAGGAAGAATGGATTATTGCTTTTGTGAAACGTATGGAGAATTCTCAGAATACAAAAATAACAGATGGAAGCCTATGAGATGGTAGTGTGATACTGCTGTTGTGATTTGCTTTTATTTGCAGAGGGTCATTCTTGGGCCTTTAATTTCATTATATGATGTCTTCTGAATATCTCTTAAGTCATTAGAATAGTAGCAATATAAGTAAGGTATGCAGCTTCTGAGGCAAGAGTTGGGGAAAAAATAAACCCTTAGACCTATTGTTCTTTTCCATGTTTCTTCTGATTTTTCTAGGGTGTCACCAGTAAATCAGTAGTTGCAAAATGTTCTGTGTTTTTGTGTCAGAATATTGATGCTATTCTCAGCTTTAGATTTCTTGTTGTTTCTAGCAAGTATAGGGAGATTTTAGAAATGTGATATTTGTTTAACTGTTTCTTGTGTAATACTGGAGGGTCAGAGCATCTCAGCCTTGTGGTGGCTCCAGAGTAGCTCCAGCGCAGCATCAGTGTCAGTCCTCAGATATTTTGGTTCTCACTGTAGGTTGTATTGCCTTCTGAGAATAAGGTGATGAAAGAAGTGAGAGATGCCATTAGTCACAGATAAAGAGAACTATCAATTCAAGTAGAAAGTATTTCTTCCTTACTTGCCTTCAGCCTGTAATATGTGTGAATCTCCGACTATCAGCTGGTTCTCTGACTGGCTATGAGAGCTACAAAGTGTTAAGGCTTTCTGGACAGAACACTTGAATTCTCCCTAGTCTGATGTGATGAAAGAGAGAGCTATTTCTGCTAGAGGAAAGGTGGAGACTTCTGTTTTCAGCTTGATGGCAGCACTTTCTTCATGTTGATGTTGAAATCACTGTTGGCAGTGTTCAAGGTCAGGTTGGATGGGACTTTGAGTAACTCGATCTGGAGGAAGATGGCCCTATATAGCAGGGGGGATGGACTAGATACCTTCAAAGGTCCCTTCTAACCCAATCCACTCTGTGATTCTCAATGAGAGAGGTTAGTATTGAGGTAAGTTGGAGACTCATCTCTTTCAAACCAGAATGGGCTCTTCTGTGACTTCTAGTGTGTGTTTGTCATTAAGGTGTCATTGCTGCAGGCTGCCCAGGCAGGTTAGACCCAATGGTCAATGGCTTCCTCTAAGAAGAGGAAAGGGCAAGGAAGAAAACTGATTATGGAATTGGCAAGTCCTGTGGAGTCATCCTTACTGACTGAAAGGAGCTAATTATTCTCAACCTGGGTGTCAGATTTACTTGGTCTGGATTTACATCTGTACAACTTGAAAATAAATTGACCAAAGAGTAGTATAATAGATTGGACATAAGTAAATGGTGAAGTTGCTGAGAAAATAGGAAATACTGAGTTTAAGAGGGAAAGATTCATGTGATAAATGGAGTTTTGTGGAAAAAGACTGGTTTTAATGTACTTTAAAAAAAAATCTGTCATACTGGCAGGCATCCTATTCAGTTAGCAAACTGTAGAAGCATGTCTGTGCAAAATGAGAAATGTGTTTGCTTGGCCAGCTTTTCTGAAGTGAAACAGTAAAGGTGTTGTGAAATACTGTAGAATGTACAAATGAGCATGTTGTCAAGAAAACTGCTCTGCAACACGTGAAAGTTGTGTGCAGAGTGCAGCTGGGGTGGATGTATAGAAACAGGAGTGAAACTGGTTAAGAACAGTTGGGTTGTCCCTGTTGGCAAGAAAGATGACTTTCTTACACATGTGAGAACTTCCACCATTCTCCAGATGTGATAGGTGTTTGTACACTGTGATACACCTAATATAATCTTAGTGACAGTCCCAAACTTATCAATGTTGAGATTTTTGTGGATGAGGTTTAGGAATAGGGACAAGACTTGGGAACCTGGTCTTAATTGCTTTAAGTATTTCTCTGTGTGTGGTGAGGTGGAAGTGGGAATGGAGACCAGAGAGGGGGGGGTGTCTACTTCTTGCTGAGCTAGAGTTGTGTCAGCTTGCTTCTCTGAACTGAATCAGCCATTGAACTAAAAGGGGGAAGAGTTGTGGAAAGAGCAAGTCTTTGGGAAGGCATAGGGAAGCAAGAAAGGGGAGGGGCAGGAGCTGATGGAGGACCTGAGGAATGGCTTTTGGTGTGAGGCTAATGGGAAGTAGTGAGCCACCACGTCTGGAGGCTTCCTAGTGAGTATTCCCACTTGCCAACAAGCTATGCAGGAGACTAATAAAAAATAAGGACAGCAAGACCCAGGTGCACTCACAGTTCTAGGAGATGAGGCAGTACGGTGGTGCTTCTCAGAAGGGTTACACTTGCAAATGCTGTGGCAGCAGTGCCAGGGTAATGCCTGTGCCGGCCTTCTCTGCATGGGGAATACTGAAAATATGCATTGGTGGCTTTCATAGAATCATAGAATGGCCTGGGTTGGAAGGGACCTCAACGATCATAGAGTTCCAACCTCCTGCCACAGGCAGGGCAAGCAGCCTCCAGGCCTGGACCTACACAAGGTTGCCCAGGGTCCCATCCAACTTGACCTTGGAGACCGCCAGGGATGGGGCATCCACCACCTCTCTGGGTAGCCTGTTCCAGCTCCTCACCACTCTCTGTAAAAAAAAAAAGCTTCCCCCTAATATCTCATCTAAACCTTCCCTCCTTCAGCTTCAATCCATTCCCCCTTGTCCTGCCATTATCTGCCCTTTTATCAAGCTGATTCCCCTCCTGTTTGTGTGCTCCCTTCAGGTACTGGCAGGCTGCAATGAGGTCCCCCTGCAGCCTTCTCTTCTGTAGGCTGAACAAGCCCTGCTCCCTCAGCCTCTCTTTATAATTCACAGCTAAAGAGCCTGTGCTCTGAGGGCTCCACTGGTGTTGCTTGGGTGTAAGAACAGCTCTTTGCCCATAGCTGTTCTGGCCCTTTTCTCCGTCCTTGCAGAGGTCTGGAGAAGATAGATGGTGCTCTGTACCAGAGGTTCTTGGGCGCTGGAGTGGAAGTGCCATACAAATAGACAAAAAACCCCTGTGGCACTGGGGTGGAAAAACCAGTGTTAATCTTGGATTTACTGAGGTTTAAACAGTGAAGCTCTCACTGTTTACATAGGAGATAAGAGTATCTATTAAAGGAAGTAAACCACTGCAAGTCAAAATCTGAAACAGCCACTGAGGGATTTTTCTGAAGGAACTGTGCTTTTAGGAGACTCAGGTCCTTTAATTTGCAAGCAGAAGGGAAGACTGCATAGCAGTTTCACTTTCAGTATGAGTGACAAAAGTGGCTATTTCCTAGCAGCTTTTTGCCTGGGGAGCGGGTTATTTCAGTCAGTGTGACCTGAATGTCACCGTAACCGAACTTTATAGTTTCATCATATTGTTTGGATTTATAAGAGTGATAAATCCTGTCATTTGTAGACACTCTTAAGGGCCTTCTTTGCTGACTTCTTTTCTTAGATACGTAAAGCTAACTTTTCTTCAGGGTTTTAAATGTTTGGTGCTTAGTTAAGTGTGTATAGATGGCTGCACACATGCAAATTATTGATTTTCTCGGTTTATTGTTGTGTCTGAGCTTCAAGTTAAAATAAGTTGACTTTTTTTTCCCCTCTCCTTTGACATACTTGAACATTTGAGCTGAGATTGCTTCCTCATCAGTAAGTGTGTGCAGAGGGTAAATTACAGGCTTCCACTTGTGTGTTAAGTCTTAAAAATACAGGTGATACTAAAGGAACCAAATGCGGGCTCTAGTACGTTGTCTTAATTCATTTCTATGTGTAACTACAATGGGAAGAAGAAAAAAATTAGTTAAAACTGGAAAAACATGGAATTCAGGGTTGTTCATCTTGTCTGAGTATAATATGTAGGAGAGTCTATTGATTCAAACGGAACACTTGCATTCTTTGTAACACTTAGAAGTTCCTTGTGTCTTGTTGCCAGATATTCCCTCTTAATTAGTCTCTGCATGTGTAATTATCTTTCTGGGTTTTTAAAATTATTTTTTTATGGCATTGTTACACTGTCCTTTCTTGTTTGGGATTTGAAATCTAACCAGATAATTGGGTGACAGCCAAATTCACTTAAAAGTGACTGATTTCTCAAGCTCCTCTTTCTCATCTCTGGTATAAATTGGTGATGCAATAGCAAGCAAAGAAAGGTAAAGATGGGGGAGTGTGGGCAGGGGTTTTCCCTTTCCAGCCCTGATCTGGGTTGACTTTATGAATCTGGGAAATGGTCTTAACGTTTATTCTTCTCTTACTCAACTATTGATGATGCTCCTTGAGGAAGAAGAGTATTCTTACAAATGTACTAAACCTGAAGATTCTGTCAGATTGGCTTGAGATAGTCTAGAGGTACAGAGCTGTTTCAAGATCATTTACTGAAATAGTAAAGTTAACCTGGAAGTTTACCCACAGGGTATCTGAAGTTGGGTACCAAAAATGTGTGTCTGCTTTTGAAAGAGTTCAGCTGCTGGTATTAGTTTTCATATTGAGACATTGAAAAGTGCTGTGCGTGTATTTGTAAATAAACGTATTAAGAGACACAGTATTTATAGATTATCCTTAAAAGTTCTAGCATAAGTAACTAGAAACAATTATTACCCTTCCTGGGACTGAACTGAGAGGCAACCAGAGAAATTATCAGCTTCACATCCTTTGCTTTTTTGCTCATAGGCATAAAGCTTCATTGAATGTCAGTGCCAAGTGATGCTTTTTTTGTAAAGTGCTCCCTCCCTCATTACCACCTGTACAAAGAGTGAGTGCTGTGAGATGCACCTCACATTGTGCCACTTGAAAGAATTATGAATAATGGTTTCAAGCAGATGAAAATGTGATTTGGGTTTTAAATTTTTCAAATTGTAGCATAACAGTGACAAGGAGCTGGAGTCTCAGGGAGGCTGGCTTCAAGAGAGTGTGTGATTCTGTCAGAGGTTCTACTAGAGTGAAGGGAGGAAGAGCAATTTTGATCTTTGTCTCTACATTCAGACTATATGAACACTTAATGTATTTGTGTTTAGTGCATCAGTGCTCTGTTAAACTGAAACTAGAAAAGTGAAGTTTTACAACTTCCTTTTTCTTCTCTCTTCACACTGAATTATCTCAGAGTTACAGTGCATCCAGATGGATTGTTACTGTTCAGTAAGTCTTTCAGAAAGTGCAGGAATGCTGTGATCAATCCGTTCCACGATCTCTTTTATACAGGTTTGTTATAATTAAGGAAGTACCTAAAGGGCGCTTCAATTTTGCTAACAGTAGTGCCTGGTCAGAAAGCCATGGAGAATAACACAAAGTACCTGAGTGGTTCCTTTGAAGAGAGAAGCTGATCTTCTCACTTGGATCTATCCAAAGACTCAGTGACTGTAAATTTTCATCTGCTTGGAGAACACGAGGTATTTTATGTTAATCAGCAGTTCTGCATCATCAGACTTGAGCTGTGTTTTACTTGTTCTTTTGGAGAATATTGTCCGTAAGTGTTTAACTTCCAAATGCTTTGTTTTATTTGTACAAGCCCTAGTCACAGTTTGGGATCCCCTTATGATAGGTGATCTACAAACAAACTCCCCAGATTCTTAAAGCAGCTGGCAGTAGATGGACACAAGCAGTCGAATGGGAGAGCAATGAGAGGGATACTTTCCACAAACAACCAACATCTAAAATCCCCCAAACAAGTCAAAACAATTGCAAAACCATCCCAGGTTTTGACCCATCAGCATTGTGGAAAAGAAAGTTTGAAGGTGGACAAACGGTCTTCTTAAGGGGCAGTGGCTGCAAGTTGGAGCACAGGACGTTCCGCACCAACATGTGGAGGAACTTTTTCCCAGTGAGGGTGACAGAGCCCTGGGACAGGCTGCCCAGGGGGGTGGTGGAGTCTCCTCTGGAGATGCTCAAGACCCGACTGGACACCTATCTGTGCAGTATGAGCTAGGGAGCTGCTTTGGCAGGGGGGTTGGACCCGATGATCTCTGGAGGTCCCTTCCAACCCCTACAACTCTGTGATTCTGTGAAAATGCGCTGTATTGTGTCTGTATATTTATAAAAATATACATATTATACTTTAAAATATATATATGTATATAAATACAGATTTTTCTTTATTTCCATGTTTATTTATTTCACCCATCCTTCACTTGATTGTCGCTGTGCTGTACAAGAGTTGCTTTGCTCTTTTCTGGGTGTTTGTCATTTCAGTACAACTGGTGCTTGTTCAGCAAACGAGCCCAGAGCAGTGATGGTTCACTGCTCTCTCTGGCTCTTTGCTCTTCTTGATCTACTCTTGTTTCTCCGTTTTACTCAGAAAGCAGCTCCTTACATTAGATCTACATGAGGTGCATCAAGATAACTTTTATCTTTTAAAACCCTTTACAGCCCGTTTTAGTCATTCTTTTTTGGTTCAGTTGGGTTTTTTTCCTCCCTCATGTTTTGTCCTTGTTATGGTCATTCATTTCCCTCTTACTTCACCATACTGGTTGGCATCCATCACAAAGGATATGTACATCTGTCATCTTCGATCAAACTTTTTTATTTTGCAAGGAGATCAGTTTTTCCCTTGCTGTATGGTGGGCATCTTCTGATCTCTGTGTCTCTCTACTGTGCTGTTTCTTTGTAGACTTTGAGTCCTACTGGGTAAGGACGTAAATTTGGGCTTATTGATGGGTGCTCAAACTCCACCCTCCCCTGCCCCCCCAACTGAAACAACACCCCAGTAAATGTTGAAGAAGATTTAGGATTGCCAGAGTCTGGGTGAGGAGGGGAGAAGTGAAGGGGAACAAGCAGCATTGAGGTAAGGACTTTGGTCCCTAGGCACATTGAAAGTGGGAGAAGACATCAGCTACACTAGTGGCAGCACTGTGCTTTCAGCATGGTTCACATGCTGGTGCTGTAGCCTGCTCTGTAGGTGGGAGGGATGCTTGGAGGCAGGATTGGTCCTGCTGATTTTGCAGCCCATTTTTGGGTGACTTTGTCACGTGAAGGAGAAGACTCCCAGCACAGTGCTACAGTGCAGCAGCAGTGAGAGCAGCAAAGGCAAAATGTGATGACACTGTCTGGTCTGCAACTGAGGTATTTAAAAAAAAAACAAACCACCAAAAACCAAACAACAATGTTAACAGTTTAATGGCAGCCAGGAGGTTTTTCCAGAAGTCTGGAAAGTTTATGGCATTGTTGATAATAGTGTGCAAATCCTCATTCTTAACAAAGCTTTAGGAGGCTATGAAGTGACATTAGCTACTGACACACTGCTTAACTCATGTCATAACATGTCTTGTTCAGCTATAAATGTTAAAAGTAGGCTTCTTCTAGTCACATTCTTGGCTGAAAATGCCACCAGTGGTTAAATGCTTGTCTTGTTTTGTTTGTTTGCTGTCGGCTTTACTGTATGGGTAGGGATATCTTCAGACAAGACCAGTTTGTCCAGGACTGGTTCCACATCAGAGATGTTTACTGTGACATGCTGTAATGGTTTGGGTCCCTGTGGTTCAGTGGCACTCATGCTTTGTGTGCTGGAGCTCCTGGCATTCTGTGAGGTGGTCTCTGCACAGTCACTCTTCAAAGCTTGCTCCTGCCCCCTTGATTTGCCCAGCAGCTGGGGCACTGAAATCAAATCCCGCTTCGTTAGAAGTAAAAAAGTCAGTTGTGCATTGTTTTTAGAGAAAACATCACAGACAAAGGATTTCCTTAAGGAGCCCTCAACTGGATTTGGTACTTCCATGCATCTTTTGGAGAGGGAGTGGGTGGGAGAAGGGGAGAGACATCATCAGAGGTGTGAGGGGCAGCATGTGTGTCAGGGATCACTTGTATTTTCATTGATGATAAATCATAAGCTTTGTTTTTCATATGTATGACTTGAAAAGGGGGCAAACAAATTCCTAAAATTGCTCAGATAGTTTGAGAAGTAAAACTTGTTCTGGGACAGGTGGTGGCTGCTTTGCATCTCTGATTTTCACCTCCGTTTTCCTGTGTGATTCACTTGCCTCCTGTATGTGTGTAACTTCAGGCAGAATTAGGAACTTGCAAAAACTTTTCCAAAATGACCTCCACAGTCTCAGGTGTGAGCAGGCTCTGGCAGATAGATATCTTGCTTGGCAATTACTTCTGCTCAGCAGTAACAAACCTATCAAGGTACTAAAAAGCTTTTAATGCTCACTTGGAATAAGTTGATAAAATGTAATGGAAAGAAGCCAGAGAAGATTAACTGAGTGCAGTTTGTTAAGGGCATTTCAGCAAATCCCGGTAGTTTTGAGTGTTGCCCATCAGCCTTGTTCTCCCCAGTTCTAGTCAGAAGTACTCCTGGCACACTCCAGAGAAGTGGAAGTACTTTGTGAGCCTGATGGTACATACAGCAGGAAAGGCTGCGTGGCCAGCAGGTCCAGAGAAGTGATTGTCCCCTTGTACTCCACCCTGGGGAGGCCTCACCTTGAGTACTGTGTTCAGTTTTGGGCCCTTCACTACAAGGAAAACACTGAGGTGCTGGACCATGTCTAGAGAAGGGCAAGAAAGTTGGGAAGGGTCTAGAGAGCAAGTCTTATGAGGAGCAGCTGAGAGAACTGGGGTTGGAGCAAAGGAGGCTGAGAGAAGACCTTCTTATTCTTTACAACTACTTCAAAGGAGGTTGTAGCCAGGTGGGTGTCAGTCTTTTCTCCCAGGTAACAAGTGATTGGGCAAGAGGGAATGGCCTCAAGTTGTGCCAGGGGAGGTTTAGATTGTCTATTAGGAAAATTTCCTTCACCAAAAGGGTTTTCAGTCATTGGGACAGGCTGCCCAGAGAAGTGGTTGCATCACCATCCCTGGAGGTATTTAAAAGACAGGTAGATGTGGTGCTTAGGGACATGGTTTAGTGGGGGACTTGGCAGTGTTAGGTTTACATTTGGACTGGGTGATCTCAGAAGTTTCCAACCTAAAGGATTCCATGCTTCTCTTCTATGAAATTGCTGTCTGGATGGGGTTGTCTTTTTTCTTTGACTATGGAAGGAGCCTTGGACTGTTAGCTTTAGATAAGTGTTTAGATAGCTAATGTTAGGTCATCTGAACTCCACCCTTAGTTTATAGCACAAGTTGAGTGGTTGAGGTATTATTTTTTATGGATTATCCTCCTCAACCAAGAGGAGCAGAATGCAGAAGGTGTTGAATAAAAGAAAACCCAAGAGTGCTGTAGTTGTGGTGTTTGATGTATCCCCATACACTGATGTAGTAGCATGTGAACATGAACATGTAAGTCTTGTCTTTCCTTTTGCTCTGAATTCCTGTCCTGTTTCACAATTTAGTGGAGTTACTCAAGGAAAACATTTGCTATTTTCTTTTTTTTCCTCTGGATTTCTTCCCCACTCCTTCTGATCCATCTCATTCTGAATCAGGTTTAGTCCCTCATGTTCTCCCCTAACCTCCTACTAAGTGTATTCAGGCTTTGCTGGGAAAGAGGCATGAAATGGTTGTCTTCCTCTCCTCCCTCTGAAAAGTTTATCTGGTAAGTTCATTAATTTCCTTTATTCCCAACAGCAGCTCATAAAGGGTAGATTTAATCTTCCATGTGTAGTGAATGGGAGGTGATTGCCAAAGCATTGTTCCTCTAAATAGCTTATTTTTCTCTGGGGATGCACAGCTCCCCGTGTCTGTCGTCCCCCTCTTCCCCCTTTGCCACTAATTTTAGAGCACTGATAAAGTGATAATTTAAGTTTGTATTCAGGGGTCCCTGAAAATACCCAGTAAAATATTCCAGTACCAGTTCATTGGTGGATTGGATATTCTGGGCAGAGCACCAGCAAATCCATACACTGATGCTCAGATGGAAAACATAACTGAGTTTTCCATGGAGACTGCAGGAAAGACCTTAGCCCATCCCTTCCTCCATGTGCTGTCACCAGCTTTCAGCTGGGCTGTTCCAGGTGACAAGGGGACGATAGATCATTATGCCAAAGTGAGTGGATCAGTACACATGGTTCATGTGCAGCTTCTGTGAGACAACCACATTGTGTGTCCAGAAGCAGTGCTGGGATGGGATGGTTTTTGGGTGATCTGAGCGCACAGCTGTAGGGAGAGGCAAGCCAACAGGCTCTGCTGAGGCTGATGTTGCTGGATCCCCTCACAGAGAGCATAGTGTCCAGCGGTGGAGAAATGAGACCTCCAGAGATCCATCTCCCCCCCAGCTTGTCTGAGACGTGAGGTATGTGTTCTGTGCTTCTCAAAGCATGTGGAGATTTTGGTATGTAGGCTTGGCAAGGTTGGCCAGCCTGACTCGCTGCTTCCCAGAGGAACTCCTTTTCCTCTCCTGAGTGCTGTCACTCATTGCAGCTGCATTGCTTCCCCCCTGCTGCTTCTGTGTTTCTTTCCTTCTGTGAAAGGCTTGTAAACCTTGCCACTGACCTTCCTCCTTTGCTGGGAGGTTGATGTATCTCTGGCAGTCTCTGTGCCTTTGGAAGAAGTGTTAACTTGCCTTCACCAGCTAGTATCTCTGCATTCAGCTGCAGTGTCAGACTGGGATTGTATCATTGGCAATATTTGTGCCACTGAGCCATTCAAGTGGACTGTGGGCATAACTGGTGTGAAGTGACTCCTTGATGGGTGTTGCCAGCACCTCTGCGGTATTTAATTGCTGGTACCACTGTGTGTGCTTCCCTTTAGTAGTAGTTTCTGGGTGATGTACAAAGCTTGCTTCATGTTAGTCTTGCAGTGACCCAGTGCTGCTCTGACAGCCCATGTAGCTGCAGGCACCAGGCAGTTTTGCTGTGTTATGGGCTGTGGCCATCCTGACTCTGGGTAGAACTCACCTGCAAATAACCTACCAAATGAACTGCCGGTGACATTTCCACCTATGCTGTCAGGCTGTCAGTTTGGGATTAGTTCCTTTTGCAGCATAAAACTCTCAGAAGTATTCACAGGAAAAGTTAAACCTGTGAAAGGGTTCACAGAAGTCAGTTAGCAGTTATGCAGAAGACTGCTCTTACAGGGTAGTCCTAAAGCGTTAGGGTAAGTACTGGTTGTTTTGTTGAAAGGAGAAATACCTCCTTGAGGAACCCCTTCTTGTGAAGATGCACGTTAAACACAAGTTGAGGTAGTTGCTCTGTTCTCTTGGGTTTGACTCTTTATGTGCAGATAAGACACTTCTCAAATCCTTAAAAAGTATTTCTTCCCACCGGTTCTTGCAGGTGTGTTGGGGCTGTGCTGAGTCTGAGAGCTCCATCTGCTTTTCATTCATTGAGCTGTTTCCTGTTTGCAGTTCTGTACTTTAAGATCTTCTTAGTGCTTCTCTGGTGACCTCTCTACTGAGGTTTTCTTGTAATTTCACAGAATGGTCAGAGTTGGACCTCTGCAGATCACATAGTCCAACCCCCCTGATAAGGCAGGATCACTTAGAGCAGGCTGCACAGGATTGTATCCAGGAGGATTTTGAATATCTGTTTGGTTTATTTTTGGCAGAGATCTGGAAATAGCTCATCTGGGTTGGAAAAGACCCCTTTGTGACACTATCTTGGCCTTTTGTTCTTTCAGTGGAGCATTCCTCAGTCCTTCTCTCAGAGTCTTACAGACTTCTCCCAAATGCCTTGATTCCCTCTAAAAGAAGGCTTTTCAAGGCTAAAGGATTAAAAACTTGGAACAGCATGTCCCAGATGTGGGACACAGACAGAAAGCTCCTGCCCAGATGGGTTATACTCCTTCTCAGTGGCAGCAGGAAAGCTTTAGAGAGTAAACACCTAAAAATCAGGCAGGAGGTAGGGAATCAATGATGGGATTGGAATCCAGGCCTGCCCAAGTTAAATAAACATGTTCAGTTTCCTTTCTGTACTAAAATTGCTGTCTCCATGTGGCACATTGGATTTTGGTCCACCACATGTATGTAGCAAGTTAATTGCAAAAATGAACAAAGCACAAACCACAAAGAAAAGTACTTGGAGCTGAAGCTGTTTCTTTTTTTTTCTTTCTTTTTTTTCCCCTGCTCTGTCTGTCTGTCTCCCATTCCTGTTCCTCTTTTTAGTGTAATTCCCTCCTTTCCTTCAGAAGGCTCTTCCTTTGCAACTTCAGACCATCAGCAGCAGAGAAGTAGACTATGCTCCTGCATCGTGGCAGCTCACAGACACTCAAGCACTGTGTGCTGAGAGGATGTGCTGGGGGGACCGTGCTCAAGCACTGTGTGCTGAGAGGATGTGCTGGGGGGGGGACCGTGCTCAAGCACTGTGTGCTGAGAGGATGTGCTGGGGGGACCATGCTCAAGCACTGTGTGCTGAGAGGATGTGCTGGGGGGACCATGCTCAAGCACTGTGTGCTGAGAGGATGTGCTGGGGGGACCATGCTCAAGCACTGTGTGCTGAGAGGACGTGCTGGGGGGACCATGCTGCCCTTGAGATGCTGCTCATAATTTTCTTTTTGTGGAGGAAGCAGGTTGGTCCTCTTAAGAGTTTGAGAAGTGCCTTTCTGCAGTCATCTTTTGCATATGGCCTCTGTACTAGCATTATGTGCTCTTGTACCAACAGTTTTAGGAGGGCCAGCATAAATAAACAGAATTGTTTATTTGAACCACCCATGTCTTTATTTCTGGGCATAAATCAACAGTTATAATTTCTGAAGCTTCTTAGTCATTTTAACTTTGAATGAGAAATGAGCTCCGAAACGTAGCGGTGGTAGCAATGGTTCTGAAGCATCTGAAGTGGAGAGATGATTTGGGAAATGACCTATGGTCAAGGACAGGTTGGATGGGGCCCTGGGCAACCTTGTGTAGATCCAGGCCTGAGGTTGGTGGCCCTGCCTGTGGCAGGGGGGTTGGAGCTTCTTGATCCTTGGGGTCCCTTCCAACCCAGACCATTCTATGATTCTATGCAACACTGAGATGGTTACTTTTAGTTTTTCACATAAAATTCAGTTCAGACCTTTTTGCCTTACAAAACCTCATTGGCACCAATGACCTCTGCCACAGCAGCTATGTTTTCTGTCAGCGTTGTGACCACACCTGGGCCCTGCTTGAAATGGGTGACTCATGTCCTTGGTAATCTGATCCTGAAAAGCTGTGCTAATGGGCCCAAAAAAGCGTGTTGACCGTGTCACCTGATCCCTAAATTCAGGATATTCCTCTCCAGCTTGCCAACCCCTCCAAAATGCCTCTCTGCAAGCTTGGGAGGTTGGGATAGGGATGCAGTCTTGGCAGCATTGCTTTTTGGGCTTTGTCCTGAGGCAAGGCTGTGAAGTTGTGATGCATGACAGGCACTTATACCCTGTGCTGATTTGTGCATTGAGGTGTAAAGCACTGATTATAAAATATTCCCCAGATTTGTGGTCTTGTTGGAGTAAAGCTCCCCAACACAGATCATCTTATGAAGAGCTTGCTGGTATGCATTTAAGTTTATTGAACTTAAGTAATTTTTTTTTGGAAGTATTTTGTACTGCTTATCAGGCTGAATCTCCATCTCCTCCAACTCCTGGGTGCATCTCAGGTGTTTTGGGCACTTCCACTCTTGCAGATTAACTGTCCTGTTGGATTTTGGTGTGCCCCATAGTTTGTTAGTTTCTCCAGAGCTGCCCTGCTTTATGACACAGTAGCAGCTAGGCTTGCTTCTCAGCTTTGGGTTTGGCCCCAGCTTTTTAGGTGAGGCTGCTTTTGCTCTGAGGTGACGTGGTGAGATACAGCAGCAGTGCTGGGGATGTGTCTGTAGCTTGTGGCTTCTCTATGTGCTGGTGTTTGGAAGGTTACCACTGCAGACATAACTTTGGTTTTCTTCTTTCTCATAGGAGAAATTAGGTTGAGCAGTACCAGAAGACATTTGTGAAGGTTTTCTGCTTACCAGGTGTGGGCAGATGTGTGGATTTTTCACATTTGTTTTCAAAAGAGAAATTTTTTCTTTTTTTCCCCCTGCAGTCAAAATGAAAGTGAACATTCAGACTTGTGGAGGGGAGGAAATTATAAACCCATCCTTTTCTACCTGGGAGCAGAATGTTGCTTCTGCCAGCTGGCCTCTTTGAGAGAGACAGCTAAGTTGTCAAGCCCATCTATTTTCATCCCCTGACACAGTGCAAGGAGGAGTGCTTTCTTCTTGCTGATTGACATCATCACCATTTCAACCTCATTGAGGTTTTGGTAGGTGGAGTGATCTGAAGGGGTTGGAGACCTCGCATCCAGAAGTGTGGAAGGGGCACGTGTACATTTGTCATCTAAAGAAGCTGGTCTCAGCTTGATGTGCATGTGGCTTGGTGTCAGGCTGCTGTGATGCTGCTGTTGAACTGACTGGGTCGCCGTGGGTAGGTGAAGTGGTGACTGTTGTGGCCTGCTGGCAGGATCCTGGTTTAAACAACAAAATGTGAATGTCTTGACTGAGAAAAGGTCAGAAGGTTGCTGTTAGCTGACACAGTCTTGCAAGAGGTGATCAGAAAAGTTGTACTAGCAGAAGTAGGATGCACATCGTTTATAATTTATCAGTATATAGGAAAACACATTTAATGTCCTGCTGTGCAATAAATGTATCCACTACAGGATCACCAAAGAGCAGTAAGATGCTCAGCTTGTTTTTTAATTCACCTCTTTTCACACAGCTAAATAAAAAGAAGTTTCTTGTGTTCTTGAGTGTTCCCTTAATGAAGAGCTTTATCCTGTGTGCATGTACCTGCAGGGTTAGAAGAGGTGAATGGCATGTATTCTGGATTTCCCTGCTCTGCATTTAAAGGTGTACAGTGAACTTCATATTGTGAGCAATTATCAAAACCTGTTGTTTCTGAAACATGAAAATGCAAACTATTAACTGCAGGCAGCCTGAAGGAGTGCTGGCAGCCACTCAGCTGGCTTAGGGAAGGGGCAGGCTGTTTTGAAGGTAGGCACAGAAGCGCTATCTCACTGCGACGTGTAGTTAATAGAACTAGACAGAGTTGTGGCGTGGCTGCGTTCGGGGGTCACGGCGGTGAAGGATGCCCATGATTCAACCTGATGTAGCAGGGGAGCCTTGGCAGGAAGCTGCTGTGCTTATAAGAAGCGGGGTAACCACAACTGCCTGTGGCCCTGAAAGATTCCACTGTGACTTTCGTTATGAATAGCAGGCACGGCTGCTGAAGGCTCAGGGTGAAAAGAAATTTAAATACCAGTGGGGTGACACCGTGTGAAGGAGTTGTTACTTCTGTCTCCTGATAACAGCAGAAATTTCTGTTTCTGCTGGTTGCTGTAAGGCAAAAAAAGGATCAAACATCAAATCATTCCAAAATGCCAGTTAACTTTTTTTTTTTTTTTAAATATGAAATTGATGCTGGGGAGAAGTGGGGAAGGATGAAGGCCACCATCGTTTTGGTTTGTTCTAGGAAAAATGGAGAGATGGGCTCCTTGCAGTGTGCTGCTCACTTCATGGGGTTACCAGACTTTTCCAATCAGTGATTTTGTTCTGTTGCAGAAATCAAGTGGTTTTGTCTTAGTTTTAAAATGCTTTCTGAAAATGATAGGCTGCGTCAACCCATTGAAATAGAATCTTGTAGTAATCATTTGGATGCCACACAAATACACCTCACTCTCAGCCTGGCCTGGAATTTAGACAAAAACTGGCAAAGAAATTACAAGTTTTGCTGTCATTTTTATTTTGTATGGGGGATGTGGGTTTTTTTCTGCCAAAGGGAAATCCCTGGAATTTACACACCTCCATCAAGGCTGAATCTATCCCACTGTGATGCATGATTTCCAGTGTAGGTATATTTATGCATAAAGCATCAGAAGTGAAGTTCCCAGTCTTTGGCTATGATAACAAATGAGCCAGGATTTTTGGCTGCTGCGTTATTGTGAAACAGAGTGTCAGTCAGTTTTGCCTTCTCAATATCATTTTTGTGAAAATGGTTTAAGTTGCCAAAGATAAATTAAGAATTTTTGGCCAAGCTTTTCTACTGCAAATCTGTTTCTCTGCCCTGATGGAGGCATGGATTTAGCTTTTAACCTGCTACATTATTCCACATAGGAGGTGGTATTAATCAACTTTGAAAAGAAGTTTTGTTTTCTTTGTTCACTTCTCATTCTGCAGTCTATTAATCTCTTTACCCTTTCTAGTCTTGGGTATCTTTTTCTGGTGCATTCCTGTGAATGCTTTAAAGGGATGCTGAACCTTTGTGGTACCAGGCTCAGTCCTGCCTGTTGTTTCTTCCATGTAAGTACGAAGTTATACGAGATCTCTGCTGTTTTACCTCTCCAAGCTGGGCTTACCTTGATCCTTTTAGGGTTGGGTACCTGTTTGCCAAAGCTCAGTGCCCAGCACTGCCTCTGTGGCATTGCTCCTTGCTCTGCTTGCCCCTCCCTGGGAGTCAGAAAAAGGGCAGCCTGTCCCTGCTGCCCTTTGCTAACCTGCTGCAAGCTCAGCTGATGAATTGCATAAGCGCAGTGCATGAAATCAGTGCAGAAAGGAAAGCACGGGGGCGGGGGGGAAGCACAGGGTAAGTCGCATGTTTATAGTTTGTTTCTTGCTTTAGTGCTTCTTGGCATCCCTGGTAGGAGGGAAATTTCACAAAACTTAGCAGACAGTTAATTCTGAACTCGACTGATGTTATCTGCTTCCTCCAAGGTCAGCAAAGTGCAGAGTTGAAGCATGTTTGGGTCGCCGCTGGGGTTGTATTACAGGCATGGCATGCGGGTTGGGCCCATGGCGAGCTCTCCAGCTGGGGAGGGAGGAACAAAGAGCTGGAATCTGGCTGGTCTGCACCTTGTTTTGTAACTGAGTAACTAGAGTAGCTCCTTTTTATATCATACCTTGTTCTTGGGCGGCCCTTACACATAGCAGTGTGGTTATGGGTGGTCCAGACTCATGTTGACTTGGTTAAATAATGCGGTTGCCTTTGTAACATGTGTTGATGGGTTATGGAGGTGATGATGGCAGTCCCCTGGTCTTATGACAACGCTGTAGAGAACGTGGAATTCCCTTACAGATGGTTTTTGATGTGGTTTTGTTTGGTATATTGGTAATAAATCTTTTGGGATCAACATATTTAAGTACCCCTTTCTCTTGTCTTTGATACCACCTCCACTGTTGTGATGCAAGAAATTACTGGATCTGGAGCCCTTGTTACGTTAAAAAACAGTTATTAGGAACACATTTTCCACAGGGAGCTTTGGACTTTGGACCTTTTGAATTTGGCCAGATCTTTGTTTACTGTAGAGCACAGCACAAACCTCTTGTGCCTAGCTAGTTTATGAACAGAGGAGATCACTGAGATTGTAATTAGTGTGCCAAGAAATTAATTTTGCACCTGGATTGTTTTTTGTCTTTTGGAGAGTTTGGTGAACAATTTCTAGCTGCTGCCTTGTGTTTGTAAATTTACCAGGCAGCAGAATAGGGCCTAAAACTCTGGGTTGTTGTTATTCCTCACTTCCCTGTGATACAGATCTGAAGTTTCTGGGTTGGAAGACTTTTTGATACTGCAGAGCAATGCAAATGCATAGGGGGTTGTGATACCATTACATCTATTACAACGAATTCATCTTGGAATGTCAGTACGGAAGAATTGAAGTTCAGAGTGCCCTTTTACACTGACACCCACACCTCCTGAAAGCCACCAGAGTCTTTTAACTTTTCTCAATTACGTGCCTCCCAGCCTTAAAGACAAGCTTTGAGAGGGAAATGGCACACATGAAATGGAACTGCGTTGAGATGTCTTGAGCTGGATGCTTAACTTCTGAGAAGCCCAGCCTCCTCTGAATACCCTGTCTGACTCTGCAGGTTTTGTTTCACTTTATGGTTTTTTGTCTGTTTGGTTGGTTGGTTTTTCTGTTTGTTCTGTAGACTGCAGCAGATGACAAAGTTTTGCTCAGGGGATTTGCAGTGGCCCAGGACAGCCCTGTGGATAGAGGGAATCAGACCCATTTCTCTTCCACACCTATGTCTGTGCAACCCTCAGCACAAGGGTTTTGAAAAAGCCTGGGTTTGTCTTCTCATTGCTGGAGCACAAGTCAAGCTACGTGTGGTTGAGTGCAAAGACCTGGGGGCATTAGTTTCAATGAGGGATGATGAGGCATCAGCTGGCCTGGAGGAGGGATCCGTTTGAGATGGGAGTGTGAGTGGGGAGGGATGGGCATGATCTTGCCCCCTATCAAGTCTCTAGACATCCTTCAGCGGGAAGGAAGAGGTTTGCAGTCCCCATGTACAACAGGAATCCAACCAAAGCAGGTGACAGCTGGCTGTGAGAACACAAGCTAATGTTTTTTAGAAGTAGCAGAAACCCACATGAGGTTTTTCTTTCCCCCTAAGCAAAATTTTTCAGATTCTCTGATAAACTTGCTTTTTTGGCTGCTCCTACCTACCTATCCAGAGCTTCATGTGTTGGTATTTAGCTTTAGTAGATGTTTGAGGGCTGTTTGGGTTTGTGCTTCAAGATCTAGAACTTGCAAACAGGTTGATAGACCAGAGCAGGACTTGATTTTTGTAGGGATGAAGTGACTTCTACCGGCGCTGAAGTTGGAGGGCAGAAACATGCTGCATCTTAAGAGCCCACATGGATGAGAAAGGTGCAATCCATCTGCCAAATGAAAGAGCAGGTGGCAGGAAGGCAGAAATACCAGTAAGGAAAGCTGTGGGATGTGAGAGTAGTGATGTGAGAAAGTTTACCAGTGCAGAAGTGAAATGTCATTTTAAGGGGGGGTGGGGAAAAAAAAAATAAAAAATGTGTGGGGACAGTTTGGTGGTGATGGTGACAGTCATGATGGAGAAGAGGAATCCAGTTCTGGACATGGTTACCTTTTTTCTCCTTGCTGTGCTTCAGTAGTGGGCAGAAAGCTGTAATCTTTATATTTTCCAAACCAAGTGCTGCTTTCCAGGCACAGTCCAAACATGAAAAATCTGATGCTGAATGGTAGGAGCTTCCTTCTGGAAGTGACCGTGAGAGAGTTAGCAGGGTGATGCCTGTGTGACCCTATGGTTAAGGTTGATTTAACACCCTGTCATAAACTGTGTTTCCCAGTTGCCTTTCTGGGTGTCTGTTCTGAAGTCAGGGACGTTAAAATTACTTGATGACCACAAATAGCTCCTCTCTAAGTGTTCGGACCTGTGGTAGGATAGACAGTGAACAGTTGTGGTACTTCTAAATTACTTACATTGCTGATAGGCGAAGCCTAAGTGACCCCCTCAGGTGGTGCTGGTGGTTATCAAACACATTGTAGTTGTGTCTTCCTGTTTGGGGCTGTTTCCTGTTAGAATGTGGTAGAATTGCAGCGAGAGACTTCTCTGACATTTTTTTGTTGATTCACAGATCCCAAAGAGTGGGAATTTCAGACTGTTTTGAGAATAGCAAGAACAGAGGAGGGAGGCAGAGCTTTGCTTGAAGGAAACCGATTTAGAAGCTTTGAGCTACGTTTCCAGATGCTCAGGTTGTGATTGCCTTAAAATACTAATGAAAACATAAGGGGAACTGCTTTTATGGTGAGAGACAGTTGAAATTAAAGGAGCACGTTCAGGAGACTATACCTTAGAACCTTTAGAAAAGCCTGGAAAGCTTTATCTTCCCAAATACATTCCTTTTTCCTAGTCTTTTGGAAAACTGGGGAGGTGCATAGTGCATGTTAATTTTTATTCAGCAAGGTACCTTGGATAAGATGAGCTGTATCTCCTCTCTTCTCCTCCTTTTTCACTTTTCTTGGTTCCTAACTACAGACCATCTATTTCCTTAATGGTGCTCAGACTTTCTTATATCTTGGTGCTCCAGCCCTTTTCCCTGAGGTCATTCTCAAATCATCCATGTTCTCATGACTAAGGATAAACAAATGTGTGGATGCATGTGGGGGACAAAAAGCAGAGTGAAATGACTCCAAATCCCCCCAAACACTGCAGTGCACATGTGGTTTTTCCAGAAAAGATTTGAGAGAGACTAAGCTTAAGATGGCAAATATTAGTTATGTTTCTTTTTGTAGTGTCTTTACATAGTGGGAGTGTTGGTCTGCTGGAAGGCAGGAAGGCTCTGCCGAGGGATCTGGACAGGCTGGATCAATGAGCAGAGGCCAACTTTATGGGGTTCAACAAGGTCAAATGCCAGACCCTGCACTTCGGTCACAATAACTTGCTTGGGGCAGAGGGGCTGGAGAGCTTCCTGAAGAAAGACCTGGGGGTGTTAGTGGACAGCCAGCTGAACATGAGCTGGCAGGGTGCCCAGGTGGCCAAGAAGGCCAACAGCATCCTGGCCTGTATCAGGAATAGTGTGACCAGCAGGAGTAGGGAAGTGATTGTGCCCCTGTACTCATCTCTGGAGAGGCCACATCTTGAGTACTGTGCCCAATTTTGGGTCCCCCATTACGAGAAGGATGTTGAGATGCTGGAGCATGTCCAGAGAAGGGCAGCAGAGCTGGTGAAGGGTCTAGAGAGCAAGTCTTATGAAGAGCAGCTGAGGGAACTGGGGTTATTTAGCTTTGAGAAAAGGAAGCTGAGGGGAGACCTTATTGCTCTCTACAACTACTTCAAAGGAGGTGGTAGCCAGGTGGGTGTCAGTTACTTCTCCGAAGTAACAAGTGATTGGGCAAGAGGGAATGGCCTCAAGTTGTGCCAGGGGAGATTTAGGCTAGATATCAGGAAGAATTTCTTTACTGAAAGGGTAGTCAAGTACTGGAACAGGCTGCCCAAGAGAAGTTGTGGGGTCACCATCTCTGGAGGAATTTAAAAGGCGTGTAGATGCTGTGCTTAAAAACGTCATCTAGTGGTGGAGTAGTCAGGGTTAGGCTGTGGTTGGACTTGATCTTAAAGGTTTCTTCTAACCCAAATGATTCTGTAATTTTGGAAGATTCTCAGATACCATGGAGCAGAGGACCTAAATTATTTCCATTTGTTTAAATATCCTCATACCTTTTACATTTTGCTTGCTTTATGGTTGGCAGACTTGAGATTGTTTTATAACTGTGTGATCTTTTTTCCTGCCTGGGGCAAACAATTTAAATACACTAATAATGTGCATTACCCTTTCTGAGACTCAAATATCTCTTCTTCTCTAGGAACATGCATGCAACAACAACAACAACAAAAAAGCAGGAGAATGTTATAAGAAACCTTTCCTCTTTGTACATTGGTCTCTGCAGTTGTGAAACTACAAAACAATCACCTAAAATTTCTGTGACAAAGATTTGGCTGCTTAATGCTGCAGAATTTCATGAAACTAGTTGTTACTTTGCCCGTGTCAAGATGGTGGTATTTGTTCTGATGTCAAAGCAGCTCAGTTTTCTGCTGGAAGAAGCCTGAAGCTGTGTTTTTGGTTCAGGATGAGCAGCTGGAAGGTTAGTGATGCATTCTTCCTTATGTGGCTGCCTTCCTATAAGAGGCTTCTAAATGGCTCAGCACCTCACTGTGTGCTTCAGTCATTTGAAATGTTAATGCTCTGGAAATGATTGGTTTGGAAGTTAATTAAACTTGGGGATTGTTGCATGAAGGTGGTTTCATGCAGACTTTTTTTTTTATACATGTATATATAATATATAAAACAATTTTATATATATATCTCATATTTCAAAAAAAAATTATCAATGAAAGGTACTATCCAGAATAGGAGGACTTTATTTTAAAAGTGAAATAAACAATCTTATGAAAGCAGTTTGCAACCTGATCTTGTTATATTTTTTGTCTTGGCTTTTGAAATTCAGTGTAAGTGGGGATTTTTGTGTGGGTTTTGGTTTGGATTTTTTTAAAAAAAATTATTTCCAGCCATTATTGAGGGAGATATTACATACTTATGGACACAGAGGTGATTACTAAGAGCTGGTCAGGCAGGAGCAAGTCTGAAGTCTGTATTTTATATGTATATAAATATATATATAATATATATATAATATATATATATATATACATACACACTTGGTTTTGTTCTGCCTGTTGGACAAAATAAAATGAGTTAAAGAGCATCTCCAGACCATCAAGAAATAAGATTCTGTAGTTAAATTCACAAAATGGTAACAAGAAAAAGCTCGTGATTGACAATAAGTATTTTAAGAAGTAGGTTCTATGTATTGCTCTGTATAAATTTCATACATATAGTGGAGGTGGTGAATGGAAAATAAAAAGGAAAATGCTTTAAAAGTAGATAAAGAATAAAAGGAATTTAGGATGTTGTCCTTTTAAATAAGATGATTTAATCAATAAATCTGTAGGAAACCAGCATACATCAGTGCTGTAGCCATAAAGCAAATACTATTATTTAAGTATTAATCTTGCAAGTGGGAAATGTATCTTGCATAGTGTAACCCAGTACTCATCAAGGTGGTATTTGGTGCTTGTGTAAGGGTCACCTGCTTGCAATGACCTGACCCAAATGTTTCCTTTTGAAGCTAGTCCTTTTACCAAGCACACCTGGAAGACTGCCACGAGATTTGTGCTTGGCTTTGGAAGCCTGGCTTCCCCCACTTTAAAAGTAAGAGGAACCTTAGATGATAGTTTCAAATGTGCTGCTGACCAAACGTACCACTGATCAAATGATCAGAGGATGTTCATGAAGTCTCCCAGTGTCCTCCTTTTGTGTTCCTGGGACATCTGCTGTTACTTTGTCCAAGTAAAGCTGCCAAATTCTTCAGCTTTACTACTTCAGCCTGGGAGCTCCTTTGCCATGATTTTCTAGTTACTTGTAAACACACTTCTGTGTTCCACCTGTGTGGAAAAATAGGGGAAGGTGGTTCAAAGAAGCAGCAGGAGTCAAGGAGAGCAAAGAGAACTGTAAAAGATCCAACAAATACTGCTTTGGTAATGTTAACAAGACATGTGTCTTATGTCCTGCAGTATGAGTTGATTTTACAAGGGATTCAGAGCAGTTGCAGGATCTTGAAATGACCAGATTTAGACTTGTTCCACCTATGTGCTGGAGGCTGTGTCTACACAAGCAGGTGATCTGGAGCAGCAGAAGCAGATGGAAACCATGAGAGTGGCAGGACAAGGGGGAATGGTTTAAAGCTAAAGGAGGGAAGGTTTAGATTAGATATTAGGGGGAAGTTTTTCACAGAAAGAGTGGTGAGGTGCTGGAACAGGCTGCCCAGAGAGGTGGTGGATGCCCCATCCCTGGAAGTGTTCAAGGCCAGGTTGGATGTGGCCCTGGGCAACCTTGTGTAGATCCAGGCCTGAGGTTGGTGGCCCTGCCTGTGGCAGGGGGGTTGGAGCTTTATGATCCTTGGGGTCCCTTCCAATCATTCTATGATTCTGTGATTCTATGATTGCAGACTCTTATGACCCCATTGGAGGCTGAAGTGTGTTTGGTGTGCAGCTGGAGAGTGGCTTCTGGTTTAGCTCTCTGTAAAAGCAATGTGGTTTGTGTGCACCACTGCTCCCCTGGGAACCAGGGTAAGCTGATAGCCCAAGCGAATGCAGTCATATAGAGATGGCCATCATATTGCAAGTTCTTTTCAGAGTGGGACACATTTGCAGGGACAGTTCACCTCTTCTGTCTCTCTTCATGTGACTGTATTTGAAACTGGGGATCACCAAGCTCCTAAATTAGGGTAGTTTGGTGTTTAACTCGAGTGATTCTGTGATTGTATTTTTCACATGTGAATCTTGACAGAAGAGGCCTAGAGTTGCAGTGTCTCCTTTGTCCATCAAATGTCAGTCTTGCAGTTCCCAGGAGGATCAGATTACCTTATAAATTGTACAGGCAGGTGTTTATCCAAGAGCAACCACTAGGACATGGTCTTAGAGGTAGGCTAGGCAGGGTTAGGCTGTGGTTGGACTTGATGATCTTAAATGTCTCTTCCCACCTAAGTGATTCTATGATTGGAGCTTAGGTGGAGTAAAGCTCAACTGAACTGCTTGAAGAGTAGTGGAAGATTGCTCCTTTTGCCACAGAGTTTGTGGTCCTGTGTTATATAGCTCTCCTCAGTTACTGCTTCAACCAAAGATTTGTTGCACACTACATTTGCTGAAGATTAGAGCAGGATAAAATGCTTCTTCCCCTTCTCAGGAAGGGAAAAACTCTCATTTTATTTATTTACTCTGCACTTGGTTTGTGGAGTGATTGTCTCTTTATCTGGCATCCTCATTTGGCCTTTCTATTCCTCAGGGCACAACGATGAATCATTCATCTCTGCATGGGGTGAGACACTTCCTTTTTTTCCTTTTATTTTTTTTTTAATGAATAATATTGTGGCAGAACTTGTGCATATTTTTTTTTCCTTGGGAATTGCTGCTGCGTAGAAAATCAACCAAATAGGACATAGCTCTGTAAAGGAAGAATTGTCCCTTGCTGTGTACTGGAGGATGCCACTGTGGGAGTTGCAGTGCAACGTGCTGTGTGGATGCTGTCCTTTTAGGATGCAACCCTATAGAGGATTATCGTTCCAGGTCCCCTCACTTGGGGCTTTTTGTCTCTTTGGCACCTGGAGGGTCACTTAATTGCCTTCTTTCATTTTCCCATAGCCTACAAGCAGGATGTGTTGCCTTATAGTAAATCCTGAATAGATAATTAGGGCCTAAGATTTGTTTTAGAATTTGTGTATCTGTTGATTGTCTCAGGCTCACTCAGTCTCCTTTCTTTGGCTAGTCTGATCAATGAGCCGTAGAATTGTATAATTGTGGGCTTAAACCATAATTTCTGTGTTGTTTTGCCTCTGGACCAATGGGCCAGGGAAAAACAGTGACAACAGTCACAAAAGGTTTAAAATAGAATAATAGAATCGTAGAATGGCAAGGGTTGGAAGGGACCCCAAGGATCATAGAGCTCCAACCCCCCTGCCACAGGCAGGGCCACCAACCTCAGGCCTGGATCTACACAAGGTTGCCCAGAGCCCCATCCAACCTGGCCTTGAACACTTCCAGGGATGGGGCATCCACCACCTCACTGGGCAGCCTGTTCCAGGACCTCACCACTCTCTCTGTAAAATACTTCTCCCTAATATCCAATCTAAACCATCCCTCCTTTAGCATCAATCCATTCTCCCTTGCCCTGCCATTATCTGCCCTTCTAAAAAGTTGATTCCCCTCCTGTTTGTGTGCTCCCTTCAGGTACTGGCAGGCTGCAATGAGGTCCCCCCGCAGCCTTCTCTTCTCCAGGCTGAACAAGCCCAGCTCCCTCAGCCTCTCCCTGTAGGGCAGGTGCTCCAGCCCTCTAATCATCTTCATGCCCCTCCTCTGGACCCTCTCCAACAGTTCTACATCTCTCTTGTATTGGGGGCCCCAGATCTGGACACAGGACTCCAGGTGGGGCCTCCCGAGGGCAGAGTAGAGAGGGACAATCCCCTCCCTGTCCCTGCTGGCCACCCCTCTTCTGATGGAGCCCAGGATACCATTGGCCTTGGGAGCTGCAAGAGCACACTGCTGGCTCATGTTAAGTTTCTCATATACTATGACACCCAGGTCCTTCTCAGCAGGGCTGCTCTCAAGAAGCTCTTCTCCCAGTCTGTATCTATGTCTGGGATTCTTCCGGCCCAAGTACAACACCTTACACTTGGCAGTGTTGAACCTCATTAGGTTCACCCGGGCCCATCTTTCCAGCCTGTCAAGATCCTTCTGGATGGCTTCCTTTCAAAAATAGTTTGACTTAAACCCCAAACAGTTAATGCTCTAAGGATACTGGAAGGATACCTTAAAATTCAGTTGCCTCTTAGATGCAAATGACTATTTTTCTGTGCTACATGGAGTTATTTTTAGCGTGAAAGAGATTGATTGCCAAAGTGGATTAATGCCTTTCACATCTGTGAGTCTTAGTTCACATCAAAAGTGAAATAAGCCATACGTGTTCAGAGCGGACATGTGCACACATCGTAAATGCTGCTGCACAGGCTGGCCTGCTGTGGGAATGAAGAGCTCCTTCTCTTTTTTCATAGGAGGGGTTCAGGGCTACAATACTACTATGTCTCAAGCACCACAGATTTAGCCTCAATTATTTTGGTTTTAATTATTATTCAGATTAATCCCTAAATCATAGAATTGTAGGGGTTGGAAAGGGACCTCGAGAGATCACCAGGTCCAACCCCCCTGCCAAAGCAGCTCCCTAGGACATATCACTCAGATAGGTGTCCAGACGGGTCTTGAATATCTCCAGAGAAGGAGACTCCACCACCTCCCTGGGCAGCCTGTCCCAGGGCTCTGTCACCCTCACTGGGAAAAAGTTCCTCCCCATGTTGGTGCAGAACTTCCTGTGCTCCAGCTTACAGCCATTGCCCCTTGTCCTATCCCCACAGACCACTGAAAAGGGGCTGGCCAATTCCCCCTGCATCCCCTGCTTCAGATAATTATAGATATTAGGTCCCCCCTTAGTCCTCTTTTCTCCAGGCTCAACAGCCCCAGCTCTCTCAGCCTTTCCTCATAGGGTAGATGTTCCAGGCCCTTAATCATCTTCGTAGCCCTTCTCTGGACTCTCTCCAGGAGATCCCTGTCCTTTTTATACCAGGGAGCCCAGAACTGGACACAATACTCCAGGTGGGGCCTGACCAGGGCAGAGGAGAGGGGGAGGATCACCTCCTTCGACCTGCTGGCTACACTCCTCCTGATGCCCCCCAGGATCCCATTGGCTCTCTTAGCCACCAGGGCACTATTTCCCAATAATTCTCATTGGGAAATTTTCAAACTTCTTTTTTTAAAAAATTGAAATGTATGTTATCATTTTAACGTTTTATAGCCTTGGGATGTGAGGACTGGAGTTGTCTGGCGTTTTCCCAGATAGTCCAGCTGCCTTCTGAGGAACTGAGAAGGTTGTCAAAGTGTGGTGTGGGCTCCTTTAATTCCATCGCTGAGAGAGTGAGAAATAGGCAGGTGGTCATGGGGAGGGTTTTACCTCTGTGATTACTTTCCCCCTTTTCATCTTGAACCTCCCCAAATTGTTTCTTTTCTCAGGGTTTTCCTTTTTTTGTGCCAGGTTTCCTGAGGGTGTTTGGGGATAGCAAGCCAGGTACTCTGCTGCTTTCTCAGGGACTGCTGCAGGGGCGCGAGCTCCCGCTTGCATCTTCCTCGAGTGTTGATGCTGCTCTGAAGTGGTCTCCTGCAAAATCAAGTGATGTGGGCTTTGTTCTGAGGGTCTCCAGCTAGTGGAGGGGCCTCTGAGCATCATCTTTTGGTCACAATGCAGGAGGGATGGGATTTCCGAGACTTGATAAGGCCAATGGTGAATGTAGGACAAGGGGTCCCAGGTGCTTATTTGAGGTGGCTTACTTGGAGGTATGGATGAACAAATACAAAGATTAAAGCAAGCAGTGAGCTGCAGGTGTGGACACTTCAGCACACACAGGCACAAAAAAAAATCAATTTTTCACAAATGAAAGAGGAGAAAAAAAATCAATAGGGAAAGGACTGTTATTTTCAATTTAAAGCCAGAGGAGTTGGGGTTTGATCTGAGTTCATGCTTTCCTGTTCTCATTCACATGTTGCACAGCTCTGTTATTGGAGAGCTGTAGACTGTGTCATATAGAGATCATTAAATATAAATGGCTGAAAGAGTGTGAAATGCTCCCCATCCTTATTTTATTTATTTACTTGTCTGTTTGCAGATATTTCTCCCTCTGTATTTAACTCTTGTGGATGCTACTTCCCTGTACTCCGATGTACTGGAGTGCATTGAGTTTTTGCTGTGGAGTCCACCAGCCTTTTCCTTGTGTATGTTTTGACAATATTTAAAGCACACGAATCAGACTGTAGTTATTGATCTGTGTTTGTTTCTTTTCAACAGACTGTGATTCCATCTGGCTACCTGATGGTGAGAGTGCCCCGCAAAAACATGACCAATATTTTAAGTAGAAATACAGAATTTGATTTTGCAATGCTATCTGCATGAGGTCTGGTAAATACGATGTGAGGGGACACAGCTCTGGGGTCCCTGGTACAACAGAGATTTTCAGCTGTTGGAACAAGTCAGGGGAGGGCCATGAAGATGATCAGAGGGCTGGAGCACCTCTCCTATGAGGACAAGCTGAGAGAATTGAGCTTGTTCAGCCTGGAGAAGAGAAGGCTTCAGGGAGGCTTTATTGCAGCTTTCCAGTATCTAAAGTGGCCTACGGGAAGGATGGAGAGGGACTGTTTACAAGGGCATGTAGTGATAGGACAAGTCATAATGGCCATTAGCTGAAGGAGGGGAGCTTTAGGTGAAGATGCTAAGAAGGAATTCTTCCCAGTGAAGGTGCTGAGGCACTGGAACAGTTTTTTCAGAGAGATTGTGGGCACCCTCTCCCTAGCAGTGTTCAAGGCCAGGTTGGATGGGGCTTTGGATAGCCTGATCTAGTGGAAGGTGACCTGCCCATGGCAGGGGGTTGGAACTAGATGATTATTGAGGTCCCTTCCAATCCATCTGCAAAAGCAGAGGGATCACTTGCAAACAGGTACTTGCTAGGTCTTGGCTCTGTTGGCATCTTGGGAGAGCAAACAGAAATGATCATTAGGAAGGTACTGCCAAGTTCGTGAGCAATCTGCAAAACTGCACATCTTTATTGCTGTTTTCAATCTTGCTAGTATTTTTTGACTTAATTGGCTTAGTTTCTTTGCTGTGTATCACTCCAGATATTCCAGTATGAAAGGGTGTTGAAAGTGCATCCACACCCACTGAAGGTTTAGAGGTTCATTAAAAGTAGATGGGAGAAGTACGAGTCTGTCCTGACTTGATTCACTTAATTTCTTTGCAAGAGCAGCTTACTGTGTGAGTGCAAGCATGCCAAGAGCAGCTGTGCTGAAGAATGCTTAAGTGCATGTATTTATATATGCATGTCTGCATGTATATATACATATGGTTTTGTATATATTTGTACATGGTTATGTATTTATGTATACATATATGCATCTGAAACAGAACAGGAAGGCAAGGTGACTTAGACTTATTTCATTTAATTCCTGATGGAGGTACTCTGCTCAGGTAAAAGTGTAGTCAACACAATGCTCCTGCTGTGGTCAAGGGAAAGTAGAATGCTTTTATAAATCTCTAGCCCTTCTGAGGTGACCCCCAGAGATGCCTGTCTCCATGTAAACTGTCTGCAGAGACAGTCTAGGACACCTTAGGTCCCCAGTTCACAGAATTGTAGGGAGTTGGAAGGGACCTCGAGAGATCAAGTCCAATCCCATCTGGGTGCTTTGATGCCTAATGTTAGGGGAAAGTGGACATAGACCGTGATGGAAAACATCATGTGGAAGATAGGATTTTCAAACAGTCTGAATGACTGAGACAATTAAATGAGGCTGTGGTCAAGATGCTCTTGAAAATGCCTTTCAAGCTAATATGTAAGGACTCTAGAACTAAACCAGTAAGAGACGTGCAGATTTCCAACGTGTTATCATGTAAAACAACGTGTTCCTGCGTCCATGGAGCTCTGTAATAGCACTGTGCAAGCCAGGCAAGGCATCTTGAGGTTTCATCACACCTTCTCTTTCAGCTACTACCTCAAAAACCTGCTACCCCAACCTCACCCCATCAACGATTGCTACCTGCTCAAGTGTGTTGTGCATTTGACTGTGGTGAAATTCCCTAACAGTGAATATTGAGTGTGATGAGAGGCTGACCACTAGCCAGGGCAATTTCAGTAGTGGTGGGCAGCATCATCTTCAGTGGTGATAGTTGGAGGAGGAGATGTGTTCAGTCAATCAGTCTTTTACTCATTGTATGGCTATATGGAGAGTGGTTGGAAACAGCAGTCCTGTCTCCTTTCTTTCCCTTCCCTGGCAGGTTCTTGAGCCTGTGTAACTTTTCTGTCCCTGCAGCTTTTGATATGGAGTGAAACTGGTGCACGTAAAGAGTGTGGGGTGTTGCAGGAAGAATCCTTGTCAGGTGGTTTGAGGAAAAGGTTGCTTACTATTCTGAAACTTTTTTTTTGACTAAAACTTCAGGAAGATACAGAGAGGAAGAAAGAAAATCTTTGTGGATACTCAGGCTAACATTTTTAGGGGTTTTGTTTATTTATGTGCATGTTGCCTGGGTGGGGAAACAGCCAGAGAAATTGGAAGAAACCAAGACATCAAAAGAGTGCTGCGCTGATTCTAGATGAGGTGAAAACAAAACGAACCCAGGACGTTAAAAGCAGTTCCCCAGCGTTAATTGGCTGTGGTCAGGTAGGGACTGGGAGAAAGCAGGAAAACCTCTGGGATGGTATGGCTCGGTCTCCTTGCAGTTTGACTCCTTCCTCTGAGGTTGCTGTGGTTGCCAACAATTGAAAGTGCTTTCAAGAAACTGTTCCTCAAGTGTAAGAGAAGCCTGCATTGGCAGATCTGGTACCTCATGAAGAGGGTTTGGGTTTAAGATTGGCCTTTTTTTGATGCACTAGCAGTTTACTAATTCTGGTCAGCTCTTAAAAGTGTGGGTGAAGGCTTTGATCCCCCTGTGAAGTGCCTCTCACTTCTCATGCACACAGAGTCCCTGTCATGGGCTTCTGGGTGCCAGAGCTTGAGGACCAAGTGCTTGCGAGCTCGGAGTTGCGGTGCAGGAGGATGTGTGAACACTGCTGTGCTCTGGATTCGATCTTCAGATCTGTTTGTAGGTACAAAAGAATGCTCAGTCTCTACAAACTGAGTAGCTGTCCTTTCTAAACACCGGAGGGAGTTTAATGGTACCTTTGCCTTTGTGTTCTGATATGAGAAGACAGTTGGGATTATGAATAGCTAGCAGTGAAAAATTACTGGGACAAAGTCAGAATCAAGCAGTTTGATCTGTAGTTTGAATTGTACTGCATTGCAAGGAGGTGTTTGGGTTTGTTTTTTTTTTTAAAAAAGCAACCCCTTAAAATGAAAGCTGAGACAAGCACTATCAGTGAAAGGACTTTCAAAAGGTTGCAGCCAGCAGTCATAAAGATAGGACATGGATGAAAGTGATTGTAGATAATGTTTTACCTTGAACTGTCAATTTCTTTTTGTATTCTTACAGTTAGGGTTTTTGATAATATTAAGTAGCTGAAAGGCTGTATTTCTTTTACAATCTCTAGTTAAATGTTCAGACTTCCACTGGAAATCCAGATTTTCAGGGACTGATAATTTTCAGCCGTAAAAATGTGTTTTGAGCAGAAACTTATCATAGGATATTGCAACAAACCCAAATATTATAAACCTATTACTATATATAAATATACACGTAAGTAATGCTATTATATATATATATTTATATATATAAAAATCTGCTGCCTAACGAGACTAAAGAAGATATTTTGTACTGTGCCTCAAAGAAGTTTGCTATATAATAGAAACAGCACATTGTTTAGGAAAGAAAGCTAATGGTCTGTATGTATGACTGGAGTTAAGGTGTTGCCCAGTAATAGTGGTGGCTTTGAATTACCTTGGAGGGACCAGTTTTCTTAAGTAAAGTGTTGTCTTCAGGCACTGTGCCAAAGTAGGAACGTGTGCTCCATTGGCTTAGTAGCTGAGTCCAGGATGCTTCTCTGTTTTGTGGGGTTTTTTGCTGGACCTGCAAACAAATCTTGGAGGTTTTCATTGTAATTTTATTTTCTTTTGCCTCTGTAAACAAAAACATAATTTAAATGTGTCTCTTGTGCTGCCTGCTGTGAGAGACTCTCCAGGTAAAGGTTGGAACACCATCACTTGCACAGACGCAACGTACAGAAAGACATTGCAGCGTATCCTACCTCTCGTGTCTGACTGTCTGGTCTTTGTTAAAGTTCCCATTGGCATCATATCTGACAGTTAAATAGCACTCATGGGTTAATTTAATTTTCTTTTGAAGCATGTCTGTAACGTAAAGAGAAAGAGTGTTGAGAAATAAAAATACTCATGTGGACTCTTCATCATCTTTTTATGGAGGGCTCTCTTTGTTTTGCTCACTGTTTCAGGCGTGCAATTACGTTAAGAATTGATCCCACTGAAGTTTAATGAGAAAACGTATAGCTCTGTCAACAGTAGATGGGTCCTGAGGTGATTCCAGAATTACAGGAAAAATGAAATAATTATGGGGACACAGCACAGGCTCTAGCTGATTAATTCCTGACATCTGTCTTGGTACGCCAATCAAAATTACAAGTGTTGTCTTATGTTATTTAATAATACTGTGCAAAATTCATGCATTCATGCCATTATCAAATAAAATTCTGGAAAGCATTCCAGTTCTGCAGTAACAGTCAGCAGTTGTCGTGTTGTCTTGCTTGTCCACCAGATGCAGTTTTGATGAGACAGGCTTAACAAACCCTGCACCTTGCTGTGCCAGAAGCAGTGGTCTCCGTCTCCCCTTCTCCTGCCAGTTGTACTCCTCTTGTGTGCTGGCTCCAGTACTGGTTTTGCCTCTGGGCAAGGAGATTCAGTTCACTAATCTGTCTGAAAATGAATTATTTTCATAAGTCAGTTGTAGTTTTGCCCGTTGGGTGACCTTAGTTCTCCAAAGTATTCCGATGAACATCAGAGGTGGTGAACCTCTTGTGAACCAAGAGTCAATGAGCTGAATCCAGAACTGGGCTGGGGGGGGAGGAAAGAGCTGGTGGTACCCTGCTTTTAGATGGCTTAATCTGTTCTGATTACCTGTGCCCTCCACCAAGAAATGTGACTGTCTGTCTCCTCCTGGTAGAGTTGCTGTTGTGCTTTGCTGCTGAGGAAGCTGGGGCTGCATGAAGGATTTCCAAGGCAGTACAGTGTGAGACACAGGACTATTTGCCCTGGGTCTGGATTATTCCTTAGAAGGACGTTGCGCTCCTTGTTGTGCTTTGATTTTTAACTTGATAAACAGAAACAGGGTATTAAAATCCAGTATGAATTGAAGGAATGCAAGAAGTAAAAAAAAAAAAAAGTTATTAACCCATAGCTGTTTTCTTAAGTACAGCTTTTGTCTATGTGATACATCTCGGTCTATGTCAAGATCTAGAAACTATTAGTGTCACAGTCAAAGCCTTTTTTGGCTAAACTACATGACAGCAGTGATTTTTTTTTATAAGGGACCTGATGCTCAGAGACAGCGAGTAAAACAGCTTGTCTCTGAAACAATCTGTGCTCCTGAGTGAAATGGGTGTCCTGGGCACCTCACACAGTCGAGTCACATATATTTATGTATGGAGAAAGTAAACACTAGGTCTGTAGCATTACTAATACATTATCTTGAACCATTAGCTACAAATTTATGATATTAATTTTAGCTAGACTGATGTGTGTTTTTTCCTGCCTCAGGCTGTATTTATACAATGTAGTCATAATCAAAAGTGTCATAAATCTGTGGGTATTTTATCTTATTTTCAGTGAAAGCTAATATGTAAAACTGTGCTTGCCATACTTAATGCTGTTATGACTTGCCAGTATAAAAATTAACTTAAATCCCTTGTGTTTCCCACTTCCAAATCCAGGAGGGTGAAACCGGCTTTCTGTTTTACAAAAAACAGTGTAACAGTGAATCTGGATTGTTAATCCTTCTTAGGCAACATGTATTTCTCCTCCCTCCCTCCTTCCATCCCTCCCCTGGAGAATGTGGGTTAAAAGTTAAAACATCTAAGTCTTGTGACTGTATTTTATACAGAGAAAGAGGATGCTTTACTTTCATGGTTGGGTGTGGGTTTTTTGTTGGTTTTTTTTTATTTCTCCAGAGCTGTATATTCTTTTTAGTATGTAACTTGATCATTTAAAAAATAATGTGGTCTCTCTCTTTGAAAGTACAGTTACAGTGGAAGGATAGTTATGGGACAGAGAACTAGATAGTTGCTGTGAACTGTTGTTTTTTTTTAAAAATTCAGAGTTTCATTTTATTTATATTTTTATTTATATTTTAATTTTTATATTATTATTGCTATTTATATTATAGCTATTTATAGTATATTTATATTTTAGTATATATATTTTTATTTATTTATATTTTATGTATATTCATAGAGTACCACTGCCAGTTGCTTGGCTGCTGGTTGCTTTCACAAAAAATGTTGAATGCTGAGTACCCCTGGTGAGATAGAAGACAGGGAGGAAGGTTTGGTCACTCACCCTTGGGCTTTTGCTCTGGGCACCTGCTGATGTAGTTGGTAGAGAGCGATGCTGGAGAGCATTGATTGCTGAAGGCGGTGGGGGCTCTGGAGAGATGCCTGGAGGCGCCGTGTGCAGGGAGTCCGACTGAGGCAGAGCTCCCTCTCTCTCTTCTAGATATTTCCCAAGGATAGATATGTCCCACAGCCTGAAACCAAGCGTGACCTTCATGATTTACGGTTGAAGTGCAGGCAGAATTTTCCACAGTCTGCTTTGTGTTCCTCCCCTCTGCTGCTATATGGAATCAGTTACGCCATTGCAAAAACATGACTACAGATGTTGCTGAAAACCACTGCTTTAGTGTGGCATTGTGTGGTGGTTTAAGGGCTTTGGAACTGAGACACAACCTGGACACCGCGCTGTTTTGCTAGAAAGGAGAAACAATATCCTCTGAGGTTGCACCAGTTTTAAAGGGAAAAGGGAACTGAACGTGTGCTCTGAGTCCTGGGTACTGAGCACAATCTAACTTTAGCATCAGAGTGTAATTGTGGATGCTGTGTGCAATTCTGCTAATGCAATCTGTGGAGTCCGGGCTGATTAATATCACGTATGCGTCCCGGTGCTTCCTTCGCAGATGATCGGAAACTACAGAAATCTGTTCCTCCTTCTGTTTCATCATGTGATTCATGTTCTTAGTTTGTATGTAAAGATCTGAAACTTGAAATTTCCTTTTGGAAGATAGGAAATATCTCAGATGGGTTATAACGTGTTACATAAACATTCTGTGTGTGTGTGTGTGTGTGTGTGTGTGTGTGTGAAAAAACCCAACCCACCACCACCGAGCTGAAGGAATTATTGTTACTAGACTTTCCACTTCATGGAAGTTTGCAAAATCTGAGGTATTGAAGTCCCCTAGGTGTGATGTAGAAGTATGTGCTAGTTGCACGTGATGGAGGCAGCCACGCAATGTGGGTCTTTCTTTTCAGCTGAAAACATATTGTCACTTTCCTGGTGTCTGTGTAAGTCATGGCTGAAGCTGCTGTTACACTGGTGGTCATCACATGGGTAGAATAGGAAACTTGTGACATGGGAATTCTATTCTAAAATACATTCTGTATTATGGGAGAAGTGGAATAACCTCAAACAGTGGGAGTTAGCCATGTGAACTGTCTGTCAGTGGTATAGTAACTACCTATGAAGCTGTTGGGTTTTCTACCTCTTCAGCACCTCATGCACAAATTGGAGGTTTTAAGATGTCTTGGCAAAGAAATATAAATATACAATATATGTTTGTACACATATATGTATCCGTATTGGTGGTTAAGAGTTCTGAAGAGAATTGTGTTAATTTTTAATTGCTTTGAAGGGAAGTGGGGTTTGAAGGTTTTCTTTTTCCCTTTTTTCCCCCTCTCCAGTTGTAAGAATGGAAAAACTTGTGTGAAACTCCCTAGTTCAGACTTTTTCCCTGAACTCTGTGTCTTAAAAATTTGTGTCACTGGAGTGGGATCTTCCATCCACCCAAAACACTGTGTTGTTAAAGTCTTAATGGTTGGAGAAACCTAATATGCATGGGAGAAGACTCAGAGTAGGACGCTAATGTAGGTTGGAGGGAATTTCTGGAGGTTGTTCATTTGTCCAGTCCCCGCTCAAAGCAGGACCAAATTCAAACTTGATTCCAGCTTTAAGTTCAGTGAGGTTGCTCCAATGGTTGTGTAATGAAGTTTTGAACATGTCTAAGGCTGGAGATGGTGACCTTTATCATAAAACACTTCTATTTTTTTAATTCCTTAATTGGAATTTCATTTTCTGCAGTTGCATTGCCTGCATCCTGTCCTGTTTGTGCACACCTTTGTGACAAGTTGGGCTTTATTGTCTTTGTACTGTAGTAGGTAGTTTCAGGCAACAGTAAGATTCACACACCCACGTACCCACACCCTTCCCCAAGACTTCTCTTTTCTGGGTTGAACAGCTCTCATGGCCTGTCCACAAGTGCTGTGTACTCCAGCCCCTAACCAGCTTCGTGGCCTGTTTGGAACTCCCTCTGCTATGTTCGCGACTGTCTTGTACTGGGGAGCCCAGTACTGGACCCAGTTCTTCAGATGTGTTGTACCAGTGCTGGGCAGAGAGCTGCTGATGCTCTTCCTAATACAACCCAGGATGCTGTTGGCTGCCTTTGCTGGAGGGCTTGCTGCTGGTCCATGGTCAGCTTGTCACCCCTCAGGACCTCCAGCTCCTTTTCTGCCAAGCTGCTTTCCAGCTGGTCAGCCTCCAGCATGTACTGGTGCATGGAGTTATTCCTCCCCAAGCACAAGACCTGCTGGTTACTTTTGCTGAACTTCACAGTATTCCTGCCAAGCCATTTCTCCAGCTTGCTGAGCCCCCTCTGAATGGCAGTGCTGTCACTGAGTGTACTGACCACTTCCCTGAATTTTACATCACCTGCAAACCTGCTGAGGATGTGCTCTGTTGTTAATGGAAGCTGTCCTATACAGGATTAGTACTTTTCTAGGTAGGCTACTAGTAAGACTTTCAGGAGCTGGTAGATAGATTTTGAGGTCAGTGGTCCGGCTAGTTTCCCACCTACTTTATAGTCCAGTACTTAGAGGTGAACATCATGAATCATCCAGGTTTTGTAGCAGCAATATTTCACTCTTGGAAATCTCCCAGACTTTCTTAGGTATAGTTTGAAGAATGATTTAATTCTGGCACCCTCTGGTTTCTTTGGTCTAAAGGGTTTTATTTCAATCACTCTGCTTCTGTCAACCATCCACAAGGTGCTCGTTCAGCTTCTATTTTCAGGACTCCCCACAGACCTTCCTCACCTGTATTTCACATACAGAAAACTTCCATGTTGGATATTTACAGAAGACAGTCCTGGCTTTTGAAGGTCATGGTATTTTGCTTCCTTTTACTGATGCTTTGTCCTGTCCTACTCTTGTTTCACCATATGCTGAGACTTCTCTTGCCTTTATCTCCTCTTCCCTTTACTCTAGATAGCAAATTTATCCCTTTCTCTCCTAGACCTTATACCTATGATCCTATTTTTGTGTAAGGGGTTTTTTTTTTCCTGTTTAAATAGAAACTAATACAAGATACATTGATGTCTTCATCATGCTGCTACCTTGCACCTCTCCCCGGTGCACCGTTTGCAGCAGGGCTTCCTGTCGGTGTGTGAAAGAAAACCTGACTTCGAGCTCGTTCACACAGGAAGGAGTTGCTAAAAATGGCAAAGCCTGGGCACTGGAGTGTGAGCAAGCAAGCAAAAAATTCACAGATACACCTGTTTTAAAGTCAGGAGGAGTGCCCAGTCACCAAGCAGCAGTCTGTTGTTGGGCTCATCTGCTGTGGCCCTGAAAACACTCTCAACTAAAGAAAATATTAGACTTGCATAGGGAAATGAGCAGAGCAAAATGTAAAGGAGATAGCTTTCCATTTGCTGTGTGTTACAGTCTTAGTTTTAAAGAGATACTGGGTATAACCCTGGTTTTACTACTCTCAGGCTTGATGGCTTCTGCTGTGGTGGCAATAAGCTAGGTGGTCTTCACCATCACTAATACTCTTCCATTTCCATTTCTGGAAGCAGAGAACGTGCAAATGCAGTAGGGTGAGTTGCAGCAAACATTCATTCATCTTTCTTATCTACTTTTAGTGGCATTTGAATCTTTTTCTTCTGGTTGCCTTCATGCTGTTTCTTTTCCATTCCTGTTAGTCTGCCCTTGCCTTTCACAGGTGAGGTTTCTTACTGCTTTTAATGGCATTGTTTTCCTATGTGACTGTAGCATATAAGGGAAGAAAACTATAAGTTGCCTAATTGCTCTATATAGATGAATGCTTATGGTAGTCAATTTATTAATATATCTTTCAGTGCAGTACAGGAGCGAAGCATTTTGTTTGACCATTGCTAATTAATATATATACATAATGACCATGATCGTTACAGCTAAAATTATTTTAACATTTTATGATCAAATTCTAATCTTAAAAAGAAAGTAGTAGTTTTCAAGGTTTTGTGTATGCACTAGAAAAATTATCCTGGTATTATTTATGATGACTCTCCAGCTGTGACTGATCAGATGCCACCAAATCCTAAGAAGTCAGAGGTATTGAGAAGTGGCTATATGAAGTGATAACACCTTCTGTAAGTGGTTACCTTCAGGGTGTCTACATTTCCATGTGTCCTACTGTACCAAAAGGACTTTTGTTTTAGTGTTGAGAACAGTGTTGTTTTGAGTGTGTTCACCACTGTTCTTTATTAACATGTAGCCTGCTGTGTGGTGGTGCAGCACTTCATCCTTACGTACCTTGAACTGAGGTGCACTGAAATAAAAAATAAAACAAATACATAGGCCAAATACTGACTTTTGTATTTCACTAGAAGTCACAACCAATTAGATCATCAGTTCCAGGGACTTGTGATTTTTTTTTTTTCTTTTCCCATTTAGAAGAACACTGTATTAATTCATGGACTGAGGGGAATGAAAGTGGGGTGTTTTATTTTTTACTTTCCCTCTTGTTCTTGACATCTAAAAGTTTGTGATGATAATTCATGTGGCTTTTCATCTTTTAACATTTTTTGCAGACATCATCTGGGATAGTTTATCTGCAAAACATCCTTAAAAGGCATAGAATTTATTGGAATTAGTTGTATTTTGTGTGGTATTTAATCCTAATTTTCCATTGAAAAATGTTTACTTTATAGATGTCTTTAGGAACAATTGCAGTAAATATCAGAGCTCTTGGCAAACTCCCAGCCTGCATACATTGACTATTTTTGTTCTGTTTGTGGTCCTGATGGTAAGTTAAAGCAGATGTTTTGTCTTCAGAGTGAATCAGGATGTATCTTGGTGCTACAGGCAGTTTTGCTTTGCAGGTCCAGTGATTCCATTATTGAGGCTTGTCTATAATAGACATAATGAAGATGTAATGATTTTTGAGGTAATCACAGTGGTGTGAATTGCTAGGGGGAGACTAGATCATCTCTTGAGGCTTCCTCCAGTCTAATTTTTACAATTTGTGTGAATTCTCCATTGATGGCTCTTCAGGTGGCAACAGAGAAAATGAAGCTGTGAAAGCAGAGGAGGGCCAAAGGGTTGGCACCCTGCGCTGGCACATGGCTGCAGGAGTGGAGGAGGAGGACTGATGTTTTCCTGGCTACGCTGTCCCACCCTGGCTAATACCTTTCAGTTTGGGAACAGCTCAAAAGATGCCATGATCTACTGGACCTTACCCTCCAGGGTGGTCATAGCTTAAGATCAAGTTGCTGTTGATCAGCTACTTGAAGCTTAATTTAGTATTACTTTAATTTAGTGTTAATGCCTCATGCTCCCATGGATAAGGTCTTTTGCCTTGGTTTGTCTTGAGGGATGGGAGGGGAGGTGTCAGAAGAGGATGACATGGGCAGGAAGCAGAGCCTCAGAGAGGCAGCATGGAGCTGGTCTCCTGCTGAGGTCCACAACAAGTCTTCTCTAGCTCGTGGCCTCATTTTGCTTTCTAACACCTACAAGAGACTTTTATGATCGCCTGTGTAAAGGCTTGTGTTGCTCTGTCCTCCTTACCACCTACTTCTTTAACCCTGGAACAGACCTCAAACACAGCTACTTCTTGTCTTCACTCCCCTTCTCAAGAAGGGGGGGAAGGATGTTATGAGTGTTAAGTCTTTTTGAAATTTATTCTTTTTTTTATTTTCTGAACCCACAAGTGGTTCTCATCCAAGAGCAGTGGGTACAAAGTGTAAGAGAAGTCAGAAGACAAAGCTGGTACTGCTATCACCATTCCTGGCACAGTGGTCCTCAGGAAACTTCTCAAGAGCATCATGAGTACAACCTAGAGACATTTGTGTATTTTGAAGGCATTTACATGATAGTAACAAGATGTTTGTGAATATCATCTTTGGGTATGAATACAAATGTGCTGCTGTATTCAGATAATACCTTCCTCCTGAACTCATTCAGCGTAATGTTTCCTTGTGGGCTCTTTTCAAACCCTAATAAGAAAAACAGCACGGATTCTATGTGTATTTATTTCAGTATGTGTTTAAAAGACCAGACTTTGTATTTGCTGACACGCTGCAGGTTAAGATATTTCCACTTAAGCTTGTGGGTTTTTAGTGAATTTGATTGTTAGGAAGCCAGCCATCGGTGCTTTTTCATTTTGAAATGGTGCTGCCTTGTTCTAATCCTTCTCTGCCTGTCAGAGCCCTTTAAACAGCTGGCCTTGGTCCATGAGATTTTGCTGTACAAGAGGATGACTTACCATAGGTGATACCCTAAAGATTAGGGGCCTTTGGAGATTTCCTGACTGCTCGACACTTGTATTTTAGCATGCCTGCTGTGAGCAGCGGGATGTGGGGGAAAAAAGAGGATGGGTGGATGAATCATGGACCGATCTCATGTTGTTGTCATTTGGTCAGTTGATAAGGGAAAGAGAGATAAGTGGGCTTCCTCCATACGTTAGTTTGGAAATTGCAGCTGGAAAAGCAAAATAATCTGACAGCAGTGCATCAGCAGGACTAAGAATAGAAGGGATGCAGCTGGTGAAAATGGCCCTTAAATGCAAGAAGCCTTTCCCTGTTTGCCCTCCCCAGCTGCAAGCCTTCATTTGGGTACCAAGGGTGGCCATAGGGCTGTTGTGAATACAGCCCTGGCGTGAGCAGTTTGGATTTTAACCCTTTGATATGCATTTCCCCTGTGGGGTTGTGCATATGTCCACATGGGTTGTGCATATGTCCACATGCAACTTTCAATATTTTTTTTATTTCTTTCAAACTAACCCTTGAAGGATCTAGAAGAGCCAGATCCAGTATGTAGACGTTGTTTCCCCTACTATATATGGGGAATAAACTATTTAAAAGGGCAGATAATGGCAGGACAAGGGGGAATGGTTTAAAGCTGAAGGAGGGAAGGTTTAGATTGAATATTAGGGGGAAGTTTTTTACAGAAAGAGTGGTGAGGTGCTGGAACAGGCTGCCCAGAGAGGGGGTGGATGCCCCATCCCTGGAAGTGTTCAAGGCCAGGTTGGATGGGGCCCTGGGCCACCTTGTGTAGATCCAGCCGTGAGGTTGGTGGCCCTGCCTGTGGCAGGGGGGTTGGAGCTTTATGATCCTTGGGGTCCCTTCCAACCTATGCCATTCTATGATTCTATGATTCTATATTTGCCTTGTTATTAATATCAGGGCTGTAATGCTGATTTTTGTGTTTTGTTATTTTAAATTGTAAATGTACACTTCTGGGAGTTTTATTTTCAGTGGTTTGCTTTTTATTATCTATAAAACTTGGTGTATATAACGAAAATTCATGGGTTGTTTTTTTATTGATTTACATTACTTTCCTCCTGTGTATATTAAAAACCAGTTTGATTTTCCTCCCCCTCCTCCCAAGAGGCTAACATTTGTTTTATAGTCCTTCATTCATTGTCATCTAAATATGAGCAAGCTATAACCTGCTTCATACTGTAAGACCGAATTACAATTAATTAAAAATGGCTATTTGTAATGGGCATTTTAACAGAAACTTAATTGTGATAACAGGATGAAACTCTGTAGGGGTTATCATTAGGGTGATGACATTTAACACTTGTGGGAGCGTTAGTTGTACGCTCTGGTGTGTGTGTATTGCAGAGACTACTGCAGCTACTTCTGCTTCTAGTAAAACCATTCTCAGATCATCTTAACATTGAAATATACAGTGATGTTTGCTGTTTACTTCTGGACTGCTGTCGGTGCTTTATGTCTGGTGGTAATAAATGAAGTTTGCTCCTGCAGTGGTGCTTTTATAATTGCTTTGTCTTTGGTAAGAAAACTTTTTAGGAGAGCATCCTGTGAGACAGGGTTCTGTTTCGGTGGTGCCTAGGAGTAGGTAGCACCAGCCATCTGTACCGCTCGCAGTGAATTCAGAACACTGAGAGCTCAAAATAGAGAGAACAGAGAATATTTGTATCTAGTGAATAATCAGGAGCACAACTTGGGATGCTGAGGAAATAATTATCTTCTATATAAAAAAACCCCAAACAACCCAAACCTTACAATCTTTTATAGTTAGTGGTGAATTAAACAGCAGGATGGAGTCAGAATTTGTCTTTTTTATAGGAATAAAGCCAGTCTCAGTGAAACTGCAAGAGAGCTGTTGTTGGAATAATGCTGGAGGATGAGTGGTTGCAAAAGAGGAAGCTCAGGGAAGTGGATGAAGAGAGCTGTGGTAGGAGAAGTGATATGGTAGGTGGGAGAAGTCACAGAGAAGTGTTGAGTTCACATGCTCTTTGTTGTCTTTTTTCAGTTTATAGTTCTAAACTATAGTAAGTGAGTGCTCACTCTCTGGGGTGAGAAGAGAGTGGTCTGGTTACAGCCCCACACCCCTGAAGTATGTGGCTGGAGGTGCTAGTTTTGGCACTGCAGCCCAAGTGTGCACAGGGGACAACCGCACTTGTGCCGGAGGGGCTGCTGTCCTGTGAAGCTAACTTGCGGACTAGAAACCCATCCTGGCAGCAAGGGAGATGAAAAGGGGTTTGTGGCAGCCAGGACAGGAAGATTTCCCTGCCTGGAACATGTGTCAATGGGAGCAGGGGTCTGGTGGTGGCTGTGTCTCAAGGGTGGCACAGGGATTGTGAACCTGAGATGCGGGAGGACACTTGAGGCTTGAGATCCAGACATCGGCAGCGTTCCTGTGTTGGGTAATGTTTCCCTTTGAAGAACTGGTGTGGCCAGAGTTAGTAGTTTGGAGAAAGGGCTGAGAGAACTCTGTGATACTGACGGTAGGTGAGGGATAACCACTCAAAATCGCTGCACTTGTAACAGCAAAAGATGTTTTCTCTATTTCCTATTCAACTGAATGACAGAAATATTTGTCAGTAGGTAATGTATTTTAGGAGCTTCCTCATCATTTTAAAATACCCAGGTAGGTGTATTCTTGGCAATAAACTGAGTGCGGGTGTAGCCCCAGGTGCATCTTCAGCTAAAGCATTTCTGCTGCTGCCAGTTGGTTTAACCACTTTGTTGAGCAGTTTAAGCCATGTACCATGTCAGGTGTTGGCTTCAAATACCTTGCTTCTCAGGGGTATTGTTGAACTTGAACCTCAAGGGAAGTGGAGAGTGTAGTTCGTGTCATTCATGTTGTTCTGAGTTAGGATGGTCTGTAGGGGTTACAGATCATGGTGGTTAGCCTGGAATACTTTTGGGTGTCTTAGGTAGAAGTCTTTGAGCCTTTCTAGAGGTGTGCTTTATTCAAAACAGCATCCATGCTGTCAAGTCCAAACCATTGTTTTTCTGTTCTGCCTAGAATATTGGAAAAAGAAGAAAAAAGTTTCTCTTCAGTGGTAATCTCCTCTGGTATTTGTGCTTCTATTATTATTAGATTATGTATCAATGCTGTTTTATGAATTTATTTGTTGCACCCTCTTCCCTGAAAGAATTAGGTAAATTGAGTCTGCTTGCTAGCTTGTAATGGGAATGGTAGGAGCACAAACTGGGGATTGAGTGATTTCACTGAGGTGACACAGAGTACAGGACTAACCAGCCTGACCAAGCTCCAGGGGCTCAAGGGTGAAAATCCTTGTTTTTTAAAACTGTGTTTTTCTCTGTGCAATGCAGGATGGTTTCTTCAGAATACTTTCTTCTCCAGTCTAATAACCCAAGCAATGTAATTCTTTACTTCCTTATCGTCCTCAGTTTCTGATTGTTGTAATAATTTTTTACAGTGGTGCCCATGTAAGGGATGAGCAGTGCACTTGTATTAACTCCTGTGTAACACCTTGCTACGTACGTTGCCAATTCCTGCTTTACAGTAGTATTTAACCATCTCAAGTTACTATTTATTTTTTTCTTCCCTATCTTTTTTTCCTCTAAGCTCTTTTAAAAATAGGATGCCTTTCCAAGTCTCTCTGGCTCAGTTGAAAACAGTAACTTTTTAAGTCTTAAAAACCAGATGTTGTGATTGGGAGAACAAAAGAACCAAAGACTCATTTAAAAAAAAAACCAGAGGTCTTAAAACTTGTAGTACCCTTCAGTCTGCAGACAAACTAAGTACCATGTTATCTGAAATGCTTTTTGGCCCAGAGCGGCTGCTGGACTGACCAAAATAGCAGTGATTTAGGCCCTTGCACTGCCTCTTTCTCTCCTGTAACTACAGAGCCGTGAAGGGCAGGTAGCGCAGGTGTAGGTGTCCCTAGGTAGGGGAGATGAACCCTCCAACTGGCAGAAACCTTACCTGCTGAAGTTATTCTTCATGTTACAGTTTCTGGGCTGTGAATGCAAATAGTCCCTGAGCCACGGTTAAAGGATTTGTTTGTCTGTGTTGGTCTGCAGAAGGAAAAGGCACTGGCTTACTGCATGCAGATGGTGAGTCCTGCAGCCTGCTGCAGTGATCTCAGTAGGGGACTGGAAAGTACAAATTACCTTTGGAAATCAGGTTACTTCTGGGTTTGGGGCTTAAATATGTATTCAGATGGGCAGATTAACTCCCCCTTGGAGTACTGAATGAAACAGTACATGGAATTACTCCCCAGTACTCCCCTTACCACCCACCCTGCCCCCAATAAAAAAAGCTAAGTGGCGGGGGAACTGTCAGATAGGGGAGAAGCAAATAAATATACTTCTGTTTAAGCAAGGACAAGATAAAAAACAGACCAACTGTGTCTCCTGTCAAAAATATAAGGGCTATTAGAACAAGGAGAGAAACAAGGGATAGGGAAGCCAATGGAATTTGGAGTGATGGTGTTTGTCTTCCCAAGTAACGATTGTGTGTGATGGAGCCCTGCTCTCCTGGGGATGGCTGAACACCTGCCTGCCCATGGGAAGTGGTGAAATGAATTCCTTGTCTTGCTTTTGCTTGTACATGGCTTTTGCTTTCTCTATCAAATTGTCTGTGTCTCAACCCATGAGTTTTCTCACTTCCATTCTTCTGATTGTCTCCCCCATCCCACTGTGGGGGGAGTGAGCAAGTGAATGGCTGTATGGTGCTTAGTTGCCATCTGGGATTGAACCATGACACAGACAAATGAACTCCTTATGTTGATGATAGCATCACTGCTGTGTGCCTCCCAGTTTAAAGCCTGCGTATGTACTCACACCTTCACCTTCATGGATATCAAGCTGGATTTTTAAAAAAAAGCATTTTATTGCTGCATTCCTAATGAAAAACAAAAGAAGGGGCCCAAATTATAACAAATGCAGTTATGAAATTTATTGAGAGATGAACAAAGGCGGGTGTAGGAGCTGAATCTAACTACCTGCTGTGAAGAGTACAGTGCATTCAGCTTTTGACTTTGTTCTTGGAAGCATAACTTTGAGCCTGGAAAGGAACATGGTTGAGTTTTTTGGTGTATATAACAGCTTTGAACAGTGCTTGGTTTTCTTTGCTCATTTTTCCCAGCTTTGCAGCAAATTGTAAGACCATGTCCTTCCTTAGCTGCTGTGGCTGTGCTAGCTAGAGGTCAATGTTGCCTCTATTTTATAGTTGCAACCTCTATTTTGGAGGAGAAAAACAGGTTTGGCTATGGAGTTTGGGGTTTTTTCCTAACTTAGGCTGATTGGTGCAGTGAGAGTGGGACTCCTCACATGTAGCTCAGAAGGTACTTCCATGGAGATGGTGCGTTGGCTTTTGCTGTCTGTGCCAGCTGTAAAGGCATCAACACCCATTTTACAACCACTTTCTGGTAATATAACTACAGCAGGGTAGGTTTTGATTAGACATTAAGAAGCAGCTCTTCACTATGAGGGTGGTGAGACACTAGAACAGGTTGCACAGAGAGGTGGTGGAGGCCCCATCCCTGGTGACACTCAAGGTGAGGCTTGATGGGGCTCTGAACAACCTAGCCTAGTTAAAAGGGTCCCTGCTTATTGCAGGGGGGTTGGACTAGACGACCTTTAAAGGTCCCTGCCAATCTAATGTATTCTATGATATGTAACCTTACCACCTGGGCAGCTTTCTCTGCTGCTTGTGAGAATGATTTTGTTCATTCTTTCAAGACAAGTTTAACAGGCACAGCTGCTTCTGGTTTTGCTGTTCTTTAAGTGGTTTTGCTATGGAGGTTGGCACAGGCGCTTGACAGTGTGGTAAAGGGGAAACTGTGCAGTATTTTGTCCACAGTGGGATGATGGTTTAGTGCTGTTCTTAAAACATCTTGCACAGTGTGAAAGAAGACACACCAGGGTTTATATAAGCTACTACATATAAACAGTGTTAATTTTTTTTGTTCCTGCCCTGATTTTTCCATTTTCCTGGTGTTCCCTCTGAAAGCAGCTGTGAGGAGACTCTACAATATTGTGAACTATGCAGAAGTAGTAGCCACCTGAGGCAGGACTCATCTGTTTTTGACTGTCTTGCAGCTTAAATCTCACATACCTGTGCTCCATTATGAAATCACAGGATGCTCACTACAGCTGGGTAGACGGAGAGCAGATTTTGGCACAGGCCTGCAGCAAAGTTGTGTCCATTCCTTTAGACTTCTAGCAAGAGGCCTTAGGTGGTCAGCCACCCCTTCCCCCCTTAGATCAAATAGTTGGGGGTTTACCGTCACTATAAGAAACATCAGATGTGTGGTCTGCATGGAAGCAGTAACGAAAACTTCCCTGTGTGATCAACACTGTTTTCAGAACAGATCCAAACCAGTTGCATACTAGCTACTATGAAAAAAATAATTTCCTTTCCAGCCAAAACCAGCATGGGTTAGCATCCTACAAATGTGGCTGATGAGTGTCTATTTTAATAGGAAGGTGTACACTCCAAAATTGAGAGTGCTTCCATTAATAATTTTTAATGCCTTTTCTTCTAGCCTGCCCCTTTTTCAAGGCACAGACTTGCATTATTGCCAATAATTATTCATAGAATCATAGAATCATAGAATGGCAAGGGTTGGAAGGGACCCCAAGGATCATAAAGCTCCAACCCCCCTGCCACAGGCAGGGACACCAACCTCAGGCCTGGATCTACACAAGGTTCTCCAGGGCCTCATCCAACCTGGCCTTGAACACTTCCAGGGATGGGGCATCGACCACCTCTCTGGGCAGCCTATTCCAGGACCTCACCACTCTTTCCGTAAAAAACTTCCCCCTAATATTCAATCTAAACCTTCCCTCCTTCAGCTTTAATCCATTCCCCCTTGTCCTGCCATTACCTGCCCTTTTAAAAAGTTGATTCCCCTCCTGTTTGTATGCTCCCTTCAGGTACTGGCAGGCTGCAATGAGGTCCCCCTGCAGCCTTCTCTTCTCCAGGCTGAACAATCCCAGCTCCCTCAGCCTCTCCTTGTAAGGCAGGTACTCCAGCCCTATTCCCCAGCATATTGTAGGTAGAAGGCTCAGAAAACAGAGAAATCCCTGAAGTATATACGTCTGCACTGACCATTGGGCAAAACAGCTCCACTACCAGATTCAGTAGCTACAGATCTTTTCATAATCACAGCATTGTTTGGGTTGGAAGGGACTTTAAGGATCATCAAGTTCCAACCTCCCCCCAACATGGGCAGGGACACTTCTCACTAGACCAGGCTGCTCAAGGTCCCATCCAACCTAGCCTTGAACGCTTTCAGGGAGGGAGCATCCACTGCCTCCCTGGGCAACCTGTTCCAGTGTCTTACTACCCTTGTAGTGAAGAACTTTTTCCTAATAGCCAGTGTCAGTCTACTCCTTTCCAATTTAAAACCATTCCCCCTTGTCCTATCATGACATGCCCTACTAAAAAGTCCCATCTCCAGCTTTCTTGTAGGCCCCTGTCAGTCTCCTGGAGAGACTGGTGTGATACTATGGAAGTAACACTTCCCTCTTAGCCTACTTGAAGCATTAGTAGTTTTCCTGTAGGATACCTTCCTTTTGGATTTCACACTTTGACTTCGTTTTTAGCACACTTAATTGGATTTGTGTAAACAAAATGTAGTCCTGTTGACAACAGGTTGGCTATGAGCCAGCAGTGTGCCCTGGTGGCTAAGAGAGCCAATGGGATCCTGGGGTGCATCAGGAGGAGTGTGGCCAGCAGGTCGAAGGAGGTGATCCTCCCTCTCTACTCTGCCCTGGTCAGGCCCCACCTGGAGTATTGTGTCCAGTTCTGGGCTCCCTGGGATAAAAAGGACAGGGATCTCCTGGAGAGAGCCCAGAGAAGGGCTACGAAGATGATGAAGGGCCTGGAACATCTACCCTATGAGGAAAGGCTGAGAGAGCTGGGGCTGTTGAGCCTGGAGAAAAGAGGACTGAGGGGGGACATAATCTATGTTTATAAATATCTTAAGTATGAGGTGCAGGGGGAATTGGCCTGCCCCTTTTCAGTGGTCTGTGGAGACAGGACAAGGGGCAATGGCTGCAAGTTTGAGCACAGGAAGTTCTGCACCAACATGGGGAGGAACTTTTTCCCAGTGAGGGTGACAAGAGTCCTGGGACAGGCTGCCCAGGGAGGTGGTGGAGTCTCCTTCTCTGGAGATATTCAAGACCCATCTGGACGCGTATCTGTGCAGTATGTCCTAGGGAGCTGCTTTGGCAGGGGGGTTGGACCCGATGATCTCTCAAGGTCCCTTCCAACCCCTACAATTTTGTGTTTCTGTGATTCTGTGAAACATGGCTTATGTGATTCCAACATGAAATTAGGAATAACCAGTTTTATAACTGGTTTATTGTGTTTTATAACTTTTTTTCAGATGCTATTAAGTCCTCATGAGTTGAAATCTTTGGTAGTTGTTACCAGGAGAGTAATCCGTACTGTTTTGTTGTTGAAAGTCAGAACTCAGTTCTTTATGGGTTCAGAAACATAGTGTGTTTACAGCTTGGGTGAAAATCTTGTGTGGTTTTGATGATACGTTAGAAAGTGTGCTTCCAGCAGGTTCTTTATCACAGTTGTTCACAAAAAATACTTAATGAATTCACCAGATGTTTGTGGTCGTATGTTTGCATGCTACTATATTCATATACACTTATATATGTGCGTGTGTATGTAGATATATGTATGCTTAAAGCTATAATTCTTGTAACCAGAAAAGTCTGACTAAGCCTCCGTGCACAGGCTGGTAGAGTTTTAACTCCAATGTGGAAGATAAGATGGTGAACCAAGAGGCCTTGTGCTGAGTGCGTGCACTGTGAAACACAAACATTTCCTGATGTCAGAGAAGCTGCCCAAAGCGATGTGCTCCCACATTTATCAAAATTTTATTTTATTTAGATCTAATGAAAAACAATGTCATTCTATTGAAACTAGAGGTGTGAAGGGAGTATCAAGGTTCCAGAGCTATCCATTCAAACAGCTGAGAGTGTCAAGAATAACCACTACTTTTAGAGTAAAAGAAAAATAACCAAGGGAGGTGTTTTTGCTCTGGTTTTGTCTGCTTCTTGCAATTTATTGCACTCTTCTAGATTGATTGATGGTTATTACCTAAACCTAGGCATTTGAAGACTCCATTAGTTCTCCAGATTTTGACTACTAAATATTTTTTTACCTTTACAATAGAAGAGCGTGCTCACACACTTTCTGATTTCATTTGCCATACCAAAATTCTTTGTGTGCATTGATACAGTTATAAGGGTTTTTTTTTTTTAATATTACTGCAAGACATCATCTTTCCCAGACTAATAATTCTCTGAAATTATGAAATATAACATCTCTTTCCAATGATTTTTTTGGTCAAACTGGACCTTTTAGTTCTAGGGAGAATGAAGTTCTTGAAATTCATCTTTAAGTCCCAGAAGATCTCGGACTCTTCCTTAAAGCTTTTCTATTAAAAATAATTCATTAATGTCAAATAAAAGACCCTGTAAAGAATAATGTTTATTCCTCTAAGCCTCTACTGAAAGACTGTGTAAACACTTCTTGAAAGTTTAATCACTGAATAAACCTTTTAAAAGGAGGAGTGAGGTGCACAGCACACAGACTTCTTGTGGAGGTTGCATGTTTGGTTAAGGAATCTTTCATCCACACCTGGCCAGCTGCATGCTTTTTGCCCAACGGAAACCTGGTATCAGAGTATAATAATTTTTGGGAAAAAACCCCAAACAACAGAGCTGTACAGCCAGGTGAGGAAAAGGTGTGCTTTCTCATGCTGCTGAGAGCCCAGTGGCATTGAGATCACACTAGTTTGGCATAAAAGTTGTGGAGGTATCGCCCTGTGAGGCTCAGCTGTGAAATGTGGGTGGACGTTTGGGAGGAGCTGCATCACCACCCCCTGCCCTGGCCCATCACAGGTTGCAGCCTCCTCTGCTTAGATACCCCAGGGACTGAGCTGGTGGCAGAGCTGCTGCCTCTTACCTTGAATCATGATGTACTTGAGCAAGTGCCTGCATCTCTTCTTTCTCTGTGCTAGATGTCATTCTTCGTGGGAGTCTGGATAAATATTTCAGTCTGTAGGAGTTCAGGAGAGCTAGGTATCACCTAGCAACAACCATCCCACTCACTGCCTCCTGCTTCTCTTTACTTTTATTAAAATACCAGCGAAAACCAGAAGTTGAAGCATTAAGTTAATTTTCAGAAATATTTTGAGCAGCTTAAGATATTTTTGTTATGACATTACATCAGAGCAACAAAGATGTTGGCGGGGTGGCTGGCATCTTAAAGAAAGTAACTCTGTTTGCCTTGTAGAAAACAGAAATCACTATCAAAGACTGGCAAAAACTTTAGCTGAGGACATCATAAACCTTAGGATCACAGTTGTTTAGTGAGTGACAGAATGCCCAGCAAGTCCTCCTTTGCTCCTGTGAGGTCTATAAAATACTGAGCAGTTACATTTAACCTAGACTGAATGCCTTTTAAGTTGTATTACCAGGTTCATCTTGTACCTTCTGATGGCTGCTGGTGAGACAGTGGCTCATGTTGGGATTTAAAGTTTAACAACAGCTTTATGGCAAAATGTTTTGTCTGGTTTCAGTTACAGTGGTACAGAACTCAGTTTACAAAGATCCTTGGGGCTAGACCCAGCCAAGAAAGGGTAGACATTTGAAGTGTGATTTAGGACGCTGATGCAGTCAGTACAGTGCTGCACTGAATTCCAGCCTCTCCTGTCCCTTATTGATCTAAATGTTGAGGATTGTTGCAAATCCTTAGCTTGTGGTTAATGTGTATCTTACCTCTAGCTTCTGCAGAGTGTCTGCTTTATGGAGTTCATGAATTTCCCTGAAGGAATCAGAAAAATAAGAAAAAAAAAAAGCAAGTACGTGGCTACTAGTAACATCAAGGTAGCCATCCTCAGCACTGGCTTGAAGGTAACTGATGTTCTTTCAGGTCTGAATGCTGATGAAACCATGCTAATTCTGCCTTACCTGATGTTGGAGGTGGCCTTCGTGACTTGGGAGAGGTCATGCTCCAACTTCGGTGAAGTTTGGTGTGACTCAGGACCTTTGAAAGGGATTACAGAAGTGGAAGTGCAGATTTAAGGGCTTTTAAGAGGAAAAGTGCATAGTCTAAAAGTAAAATGAATGATGCAAGAAGGTGATTCAGAAATGCAGTTATGCCCAAATATGGTGTTTGTTTTTTAGGGGAGAAAGTTAATAAATCTTGATTCAGCAAATGACTTAACTTTTTGAGTGAGTTGGACTTTTCCAAATATATGTTGCCATAATCTATTCAAGTAAGAAAAGGGGGGAAATAACATGAAGAAAGATTTGTAATTGTATTAATGGGAGTTTACTTAAAAGTTAACAGTAAGTGAAAGAGATGTGAAAGCAGTACCATTATGAACTTTGAATAATTGATGTGGGTTTATATGTCTAAAACATTCTGTTGGTAGAGAAGGGCACCTCTACACACGGTGGCCTCTGTCTAGAAATACACTCAGCATGATTGCCCTAAAACCTCAGGTTCCTTTCTCTCATCCATGATTCCTGCTCAGTCCCACTGGTGGGTGACAATGCCAGCCAGGGCATTTATTCTTATCAGGACAGGTTTTCTGAATGGACTGGGTGATGGAACTTCAGTCTCCTCATGCTGTAGGAATAGGAATCTAATGTTTGTTTGGCAATCATCAGCTTTATCCTGGGGTTTGAAAACATGATTTTAAGTTGATGATTGACCTGTGGCTAGAATTGGACATAACTCGGTGTTTGCTACTTAAATGTCTTTCTTTTGTTTGAAACTGGTGGTTTGTTAGGTACGTTGCTCAACGATTATTTAAGGACCCCTTCTGATGTAGAGGTTTTGAATCAGGGATATTGTGCAGTTGTCTCACTGGGTAGATTTTCTTTGGGTATAAAAACCACTTGAATACGAGTGGAAGATGTTTCTAATTGGACTTTGGTGTCTGTTTTCCTGTTTCTGATAGAAGAAACTGAGATTTCACAGTAAGCTGCTGAAAACCAGAGTCTAGGGCAGGTTTCACAGCAGTGACACCCAGAGCAATGGATGCAGCAGATCTGTAAGGACAGTCCTGTTTTTCATGCATTTCAAAGTCATTGCATCTGAAGGCAAAGCTTTTCAGATCTTCTGAAAATCAAGCAACGTGTTTCTGGAGTTGCTAGTTAAACGCCATTTTCAGATAGACATTTGCTTTTTATCTTCTCCCCCAAAGCAGCCTGAAATAGTCATGATGAAGAGGTGTATGGCCTGTATGGGTAGCATTTGTGGGAAGTGTGCTCTGGCCATCAAAATCAAGGCTCTTGGTCACCTTTGCTGGCAGTTGGTGTTAGGGGAAAACCCCTATCCCACCCCCAAACCACATGTGTAGCAGTGGAGCAGCCTCCTGGGATGGTGGCACTGCCGGAGCTTGTGCTTGACAAAGAGGAGGACAAGCAGAAACCCTTCCATGGAGGAAAGCAGCCCAGTGATGGACGCAGGCAATTCAGTGCTTGATAAATTGTGCAGACTTGAAGACAATTAATGAGACTCGATTACTTATAACTGTTAACTAATTTTTTTTTTCATGAGGACTGTATGTGTTTTAATAGTCAGCAAAACCAGCTGTGGCAATGGCTAGGTGGATAGCAGCATGTTGGCAGTTGTGAAACACATACTCATGTTGGCTCCATCACCAAAGCCCTGGTAATGTTATAGCACCTCAGCGTTGGTGTGTAACTTGAGGCCAAGTTGCATTGTAGGAGCATGTGTGTCTCTGAGCGTGCAGGGAGGAGTAGAGAGAGCCTGGAGAGCTGGAAACAATTACAGGTTATATCCTGTCTTCGTTTAGGAGAGACCTCATGAAGCTTTTGAATACGTTACATTTAATTTTAAAGAACTTGATGGCCAAGTGATTACCTAACCTGAGTAAAAAAATAACATTTTGTAAGTCCAGGAAAAAGAAAACCTGGACTGCTTGTCCCATTTTTGAATGTTCATAAAGAGAAAGAGCAGGTAGAGATTCAAGGGTGGTTCAAGTGTGCGATTCGAAAAATAAAAATCTCCTTCATTAAATGGAAATTTTGAAGCAATCCCAAATAATTCCAAGAGAGATGAAACAGCAAAAAGGAGTCTACAAGATATGTGAGAGATGGGGAAGATGGTCTACAATAGTTAGCATGCTCTGAGCCTACAGTATTTAATTACATCTAGGTCAGTGTTTGTGATGATTTTGCGACCTTTTATGATTCAGGTGAATCATTGGAATGTAAGCATATTTCTAAGAAAATACTAAGGTTAGTAAAAAAACGGCATGGTGTTTAGTCTGTATAATAGTAGCAGAGTATATTAATATTTACTAATTTTACATGCTTAAGGGAGGTTGTTGTTTTTGGTGTAAAAGTTTGCTTAGTGTTTGCGAACCCGTTAGGCGTGTTTTTGTATAGGCAGCAGTACAGAAATCGTGGGTTGTGGTTGGAAAGTGGGCAGGTGATGCTTCATTGCTATTTGAAGGATGACCTTATTTTGAATGATATAAAAATAACAGCAGATTGTTTATAATAATTCTAACAGCAGATTTAAAGTCTTGACTTCACACCATTTCCATTATTAAGGGAGACATATGTAAGGAGCATTTGTTTCCAGATACATGCACATATTCTGTCAAGAGGTTTAAGACATGCTCTCTATTATTTAAATTTTGGACATCTGAAGCCTTTTTTTCCCCCCTTCAGGCTTTGAAAAAAGTTAGACTACTGGATTTGTATATTTTCTTAAACCTGAAGGAGCCACCCAAAAGTATAATAGAGTATTTAAATCTCTAGACACATTTGTATTTTATAGATTCACACAGAAGCATGACTAAAATAATCATATATCCATAGGAAATGTTTCAAGAAATACATATTCAAATTTTGTAATGGTTTTGCCCAGTTATTTCCTGTGTCTAGAGTTCTGACTGAGCTCACTAATAAATACATTTTGGCTTTTAATGTGTTATTGTCCAGATCTCACATAGTAATTGTGGCAAATACGTTTTGAAATACCAGTAAAGAATATTCACACTTGATAACTGCTGGGAAGTTTACTGTATAAACACAAGGTACTGATAGATAATGAGTCCTAAAGACTAATTAAAGCAGTCGGGATTTAGTGTGCTCGAGCAGCAGCTCAGAAATTAAAGACACTGAGAGCACTGACTAAAATCATTAGTTAAGCTGAAACAAAAGGCTTTCACCCATATATACTTTTTCTCATGTTTATCCAGTTTTATTTAAAGTGCTTATAGAAATTACTGTTCTTCTGACCTCTGTTTTACTATGGAACACACGTCCATGGTTAGGTTTATTTACGTATACAATAATATTTGTGGAATTAATGAACCTCTAAGAAAATGCATCAATTAAATTACTTAATCTTTTCTTTTTCAGGATTGAAGTGGATCTAGGGACGAATAGATGACTGAATATTCATATGAAGAGGAAAGCCATAAAAGTTGGTTGACATTTTTACAGCCATATGCATTATACATATTACTGCTATTATAAAAAAATTATATTGTGTTAGAAAACATAATTGATGAAATAACCAGTCTGAGTTTCATATGCCATGTTGTCTTTCAGGCAGGGGAAGAATATAGCTTAACTTAGATGTAGCTTAGTGCAACAGTCTCTGACCAAACCTTCCTGCTCAAAGGAAAACTTAGTAATATGTGAAGGAAATAAGGTAATTCCTTTGAAGCTGGGTGTTTGAACGGGCTGATGCATAGTGCTGTTCATTACTCTTACGTGCAAGGATGAAGGGAGAATGAGAGGGGCATTGCCTTCCACTGCAGATACTGGCTGTGAAGCTTAATACATTGATGAGTGGCACTCAAGGTGCTTCATTGACAAATGCTATTTAAGAAGTCAGATAGGGCATGATGCCTTCAGAAATGTCTGGGTGCATTGTTTTCTTATCACAGAGAGGTGGCTGTCTTACAGTGTGTTTTCTCCACGGGTTAAAAGGAAGAAGCTGTTAGTGGGCCTCCATGCTTTACTGACTTTTTTGTTATGCTTTGTAAGGTGATAAAATTCAGTAGGCCTTGACATCTGTCAGTCTGACTTGTTGGTAGTTGGTAACTGTAGGCTTTGGCTGGGATGCTGTGTTAACCAAATCCTGCCAAGGATGGTTAAACAAACCTGACTCTGCCTGTGGGTTTGCACCAGAACAAATGAATTGTAATGACAGATGCAGTGTGTGGTACAGCCTGATGCCATGTGGCAGCTCAGTTAAATAAAGCATTCTGGAAACTGCTGGTCAAGGAGGGATACGTTATAGTGGAAAACCAGGAAGCTTTCTTAAACCAAATCCCAGTTAGGAGTGGGAATGGTCAAAAAACCAGTAAAATTCACACATTTTTTCAGAAGTTCAGGGTCAAATCAATACCAGAAATACAGTTTCATTAACTTGACGTTCAGGAGGCCAAAGTTTGTTATTTATCTCATTGATAATTTGGTTCTGTCAGTCTTGGAGCTGTTTACAGTTTATCAATGGCTGACTTGGATATGGAGGAGTTTACTTGAATTCTTTTTTGGGTTTGCTTTTTTAGTGCTTACAACAGTCAGTGGCCGTGCTGATCCTACCTACTTCTAAATTCACAAGCAGCAGAATCATCCGTGCCCTTGAATCTATTCTCCTGAAATAACAGGCAGCGGAACAATCTTTAATTCAGAAGCATCCACAGGACATCTGTTTTATATACCACAGGTCCCAGAAAATACCTCTAGCCTCTAGGAGCCAGATAATAAACCCTAATAGAAACAGTGAATGGTGTAATGTGCACAATTTCTCCGTGGGGTCAGGGACCCATAGGCACAGATACGAACCAGCAGTTGCTGCCTGCTAAAAGCGAGGCACAGTCTTAAGGAGTTTCTCTTTGGTTTGACTGCTGACGTGTCAGTGGCTACTGCCCTTCAATGGGTGTAGGCTTGGGATGCACATATGTCGTGGGGAAGCAAACACTTCCCCTGCTCAGACATCCTGGCTATGAAAAACAGAGTGAAATGCTGATACCATACAAACCTTGCTTGCATCTTGCAGAACTGCAGTGATAAAATCCTGTATGTATGAACTTGGGGAGGCTCTCTACTGGCAAAAGGTGTGAGAGGGTGCAAAGACCAACCTAATTATCTCTAAGCTATCTCTGGATAGCATTATGTTACAATGGACCACTTGTATGCTATGAAAGACCGAACAGAGCAGTACTACCATAGTGTGGTAACATTTTGCAGAGGAGAAACTGGGACGGACTAGAGGACAGTCTTAGGTATTTGCCTTGGTAAGTGACACCAGGGCAGAAAATGATAAAGATTTGTCAGGTCCTTGAAGAGGGGATGTTGTATCCAGAGTCAGTGCAGTGGAGGGAGGACATCTGGATCAGGCAAGCACAAAAGGATCTTGCACTTGTGGCCTCTTCCCAGATATCTTGGAAAGACTGTAGTTGCATGAGAGATGCAGCACTGCTAGCTCTGTATCTCTGTTCCCCTCTCTGCTTTTGCCTTACTGGTTCAATGCAGATTGGTGGCAGAAGGAATGATGAATGGAACAGTGTGACCTCTTTCTTGTCAAGCCATAGTTTCACTCTCTCATGACCTTCTGATGACATCCCACAGTAATTGTGGGACACTGATAAGGAAAGAGATACTGAGCTAGTTCTTTATATGTTTTCTGTTTGCAAGTCTTTGCAAACACAGGGCTCTGAATCCAGCTGTTTAATCTTTTCTATGAAGAAAGTACCATGATTAACTCATATTGCTGAATGAGAAAAAAATGTGGTTCTGGGGAGGAATTCAAAGTCCGAGGCTAAAAATTCCTTTTCTGGGAAGACGGATTCCAGAAAACTTGAGCAATAGAGGTGGAGAGGCCTCCCCTGTGGTCACTGTTCAGATCAGTTGATAGAGATCTGGCTCCAAAAGGAAGGCGATTGAATTTCACTCAGGACCCTGCCTCAACCTTTCACTTTATTGCTGCTTTGCTAACCAAGTTTTGAAAGCTTTCCATTGTTAACATGAGTATGTTGGTATATCATCGGGTGTGTAAAGACCTTGGGTTGCATTGTCTTTGTGTTGAGGTCTTTGTCAGTCTGCAGTGATTTAAGGTGTATGTATGGAGATGGCAAGGAAATTGGTAACTGACAGGGAGGAACTATATAGCTCCAAAAGTTCTAGGCAAAGTAAAAATCAAGATTTTAAACCAAAAAGAAAGGGGCAGGACTGAAAGGAGGTCAGAGAGCAAAAATAAAGGGGAGAAGAGATTGCTCTGATTGAAAAAGCAGGTCTGCATAGTACCTTGGGCCGTCTCCTACTCACACTGTGGTGTTGCAGGCAGCCTGTGGAAGTACAGCTGGGTGGTTCATTTGTTCAGCCTTAAGTTATTTAATGTTCAAAAAATGATAAACACCACAATGTTTCATTGAATTCAGTGGTCTTAGGAGATGACTGCTTATTTTCTAATGAGGTTTATGTGATAAACCTCACTGCTTTCTCATGAATGTAACCTGTGCATCATCTCTTAAATAGCAAGCAGAAAAACCACCCAACCACAACAATGAAAAACAACAGCCAAGTTTGGCTCAGGGAAGGACTCAGCACAAAGGAGCTCTTTCTTGAGTTTTCCAAAGCTCATCTCATCTCAGAAGTCTTCGTACCTCTGATGTGCCCTTACCTCCCCTCCCATGACTCCTATGTGGAACAGGGCATAGGAGGGTGCTGGGTCCCTGTGCAGTGGTACCTAGCTGGGCAATGAGGGCAGGGCTGCCCGTCAGGGCAACCTCCACAGGCTGGGAAAAGGGATTGGGCTGGTAAGGACCTCATCGAGTTCAGCAGAGGGGGAAAGCCTTGCACCTGAGGAGGAACAACACCATGCTCCACTGCAGGCTGGGCAAATCCTTGACCCATCACATCTAGCTTTGTATCTATGTTGGTTTGGGATAGAGTTTACCTCATTGGACTTTCAATCTTTACTTTTTTCCTGATTTTAAAGTCTGGTCATGATAAAAATGGTTATTTTTTGCATGTGTTTGAAGGTGTTTCGAGGAAGTTTAATGTTCTTATTTGCATAGTCAGAATATTAGTAGCAGTGCAGGGATATGTTCGGGTTTTGTTGTCAGCTGTCCCCTCCGTATCTGTTACAAACAAATGCAGTTTTACAAGAGAGAAAGTGACTGCTCTTAAGTGGTCTTTCACATCTAACATCATTCAGTGGATTCTTGGAGTATAATTATGACTAAAACCATCAACAGGATAAACCGTATTAATCCCAAGGGAGTTATTTTGCACTGGCCATCAATCTATCCTTTCTGTCATAAGCTTTTCAGTTTAGATTACTCTCAGGCAAAGAGGCTGTAGTTTGATGTTTTGTCTCAATTAATTATGATTATAAATATCTTGGATAAAACAACGTAACAAACAACCACTTAAAAATGACTGATGGTCCCGTTCAGCAAGGCAGGGAGACTGCAAAGTTCTTCTGGTTTCATCTGTTGTCTAGCATTTATCAAGATTGGTCCCTTAACAGTCGATTGGTGGTTGTTATTTAATGAATGTTTCACGGTGTAAATGGATAGCAGGCTGTTTGTTGTCTGGAGCCCAGTCATGTTCATAGGACAAATCTGCTTTTACTTACTGTCACTGAAAAACGTAAAACTTATGCTGAAACTCCAGAGAGGGAGGAGAACTTTTTTCCAAACCATATATTCAGGGAAGGGAGGAGCAGCAGAGATTTTTCTTTCTCTTTCTGTCCCTTGCAGAGGTCGGCCTCTGCATCCTGTGCTGTTCCTTACTCCCGGCCTTTCCCATGGGTGCCGCCAGGGCTGACTGGCTGCTGGAGGCCTGTGCGCGGGGAGCGGTGTCATCCCCAGGCTTGCTCCCCCCTGGCTGAGCTCAGCTGGGAATGGGGTGAGGTGCACTTGGAACTGATCCCTATGGATGAAAAATTGCTTGAGGGCATTTCCAACACTGATTGTTTTCTAAGGAGAAGGCGGCTCTTAAGATGCCTGCAGTGAACCCCTTCAGCTTGATACGTTCGCATTGCATATGAGCTCGTTCCTCTTCCCTTTTGCCTTTGTAAAATTAATGAATGATTTCTGAGCAGACCTCAGAATTCCTGTTAGGCTTTCCTTAAGAACAGCAGTACAAAATTTGTTCTACACCACTTCTTTCTTCGTTTCTGCTGGGCAATTGCTTTCATAGCCTAAATTGTTTCTTGTTTATGGGTCTCAGATCTTGGCTCCTTTCCAGTCATTTCCCAACTATTTTGGTGTGTTTACACAGTGCTCTTCAGCAGCTGGCTTGGGGCGGGTATCTAGAGCGCACACACTCAAAATCAGTTCATCAGAGTGAGGGCCAAATCATATTTAGTGCTTGGCTTGTGATCTGACCTTGTTTAGATCAAGTTGGTTTATGATTTTGAAGGCTTTGTCCTTTTATTTCATTCCAGCCAGCGTGGATCAGGGAACAGACGTGTAGGGATAATCAGAACTATTTGGTTTAGGTTTCATATATCAAAAATCACAATGTATTTTAGAAGTGTTATTTCAGTGGTTGAAGATAGCTGTGGTCTTTCTGTACCCTCAAACTTTGGAAAGGCAATGGAAGTAGGCACAGGGATGGGACTTTTCCCCCTCAAAGCCTGTATCAGTCCAGGCTGGGGGATGACCTGCTGGAGAAGAGCTCTGTGGAGAAGAACCTGGGGGTCCTGGTTGATGACAGGTTGGCTATGAGCCAGCAGTGTGCACTGGTGACTGAGAGAGACAATGGGATCCTGGGGTGCATCAGGAGGAGTGTGTCCAGCAGGTAGAAGGAGGTGATCCTCCCCCTCTACTCTGCCCTGGTCAGGCGCCACCTGGAGTATTGTGTCCAGTTCTGGGCTCCCTGGTATAAAAAGGACAGGGATCTCCTGGAAGACAGTCCAGAGAAGGGCTATGATGATGATGAAGGGCCTGGAACATCTATCCTATGAGGAAAGGCTGAGAGAGCTGGGGCTGTTGAGCCTGGAGAAAAGAAGAGTGAGGGGGGACCTAATCAATGTTTATAAGTATCTTAAGTATGGGTTGCAGGGGGAATTGGCCTGCCCCTTTTCAGTGGTCAGTGGAGACAGGACAAGGGGCAATGGGTGCAAATTGGAGCACAGGAAGTTCCGCACCAACATGGGGAAGAACTTTTTCCCAGTGAGGGTGACAGAGCCCTGGGACAGGCTGCCCAGGGGGGTGGTGGAGTCTCCTTCTCTGGAGATATTCAAGACCCGTCTGGATGCCTATCTGCGTAGTATGAGCTAGGGAGCTGCTTTGGCAGGGGGTTGGACCCGATGATCTCTGGAGGTCCCTTCCAACCCCTACAATTCTGTGATTCTGTGAAAGTCTGGTCTTCCGCAGAGGCCTCAAGCTTTGCTTTAAAATCAATAAATAAAGAGATCTTTTATATATAATAAATAAGGTTGTGTTTTCAAGTAGAAAGCATGGAGCTGGCCAAAAGATTTTGCTCAGAACCATGAGAAATGTCTCGGGCCCAGCAGCTGCTCAGCAGTGGTGTGTGGGGTTTGCATCCTGGTGACTGCTCAGACTTCTACGCTGCTTGGAGCTGCTGTGGGATGCTTCAGGTGCATTGATTTTACAGCAGTTCTTGAATCAAAATCCTATTTAATAAGCAGTTCTTTTTGAAACAGGAAGACTGGAGAATTTTACTAAAAAGGATGGCAGCAACCTTCATGTGAGGTACTGTGTGGGAGAGTAGGGAGAGTAAGGCGGCCCACATCATAGTGCTGCTCAAAGAAGAGTAATGAGTCTAGAATTGACAAAATGGGACGAAAATGTGGGATATTTAAAGTTCTGGAGTTCTTCTCACAGTTCTTGTCATTAAAATTGCTAAATGTCATTGTAAAGCAAAGGTAAATCTTGCTGGTGGTGTTTAGATCACTCCTCCATGAAGACATAGGTAGTGATGGTGAGTCAGTGGTTAGTAAATTGTGGATGCATGTGAAGGCTGTGTGTGAGGGTGTCTTTAAAGCACCTGTTGACATAACTCAGTGCAGTACCTGTTAAACTACTTCTGAAAACTTAGAGATATCACATTACAGTTTTGGTTAGTAAATGTGTTGTCATCTATCACTTGTATTACTTACTGCTGTTGGTTGTAAGGCTTGGTGTGTGATTACATAACTTTTTAAAATTAACGTAAGTCATGCAGAGTTTAAACTCTTCCTGTGATGAATGTTCTCCTGCAATTATTGCTTTGGTTTTTAAAGTTTGGGGATTTGAAGCGGGTTCGTGGTTTTTGTTTTTTAATTCATTTGGGGAATGCAAACCAAAAATCTTGACCTTGAAAAGTTTAGCCTTAGAGAGCTGAGAACAGAGATAGCAAAAGCTAGCCCGTAAGCAGAAAGTGACAAATTGCTTTATAACACAGGAACCCTTGGTTTCCATTTCTGGTATTTGAAATACGTGGTGTGTCAGTGTTCCCATTCTGGGAGGAGGAGGAGATGCACTACCAACAGAGTTCCCACTTCTTGGGAGGAGCAGAAACAGATGCTGCTACCTCTTGTAATCTCCAAAATGCTTTTTGTAGGCTGTATGAAATGATGGAAGCAGCCCAAAATATCTACGTGAGAAAATTTGATGTGAGCCATTTCCTCACTTCTGGCTGCAGCTGCATTTAGTATCTCAGGACTGCCAAGCCTTCCATGTAGGACCCTCCATATCTGCCTTGCTGAGTGCATCCACTTCAGGGAACCTCAGTGTGAGCGATGCCAGGTCCCTGCATGCCTGTTGGCCAAGGTCAGCTCCCTCCATACTGCGCTTGTTGCCCTTTGGAGCTCTGGTGTCCTCCCATACCTCTGTGGTACTCCTGTTGCTTGTTATTGTTTGTTGGAGATAATCAGAGGCCTGTCAGTGTCATGTTTCTGTGGCATGAAAGTATCTATTGTGTCTTGTGGGCTCTGGCATGAAGGTCTGAGGGGAGGTAGCTTTGGAAGTCTCAGTAGGACCAAACTGGTAGAGGTTTGTCCATGCTGTTACTAGAAGAGCTGGGAATGAACAGTTCCTGCAAATGACAGGCTGTTTTGGGTTTCGGAGGAAGCTGGCTGGAGCAGCCCAGACCAGAGCTGGGAAGTGAGTCAAGTCTGTTACTGATTTAGCTTAGATCAAGAAATGCTTCCATGAATGTCCCGGCTTAGTGAGCTTCAGTTCACCTAGTAGCCTGGCCTCAGGCTACGTAACCTAGGTGGCTGTTGGAAGAAACCAAACCAGTATCCTCCAGGAGCTGTGATTTCTCATGGATGGTTGAAAGACTTAGGCTGTGGATGTCTTCAGCAAAACTGAGAAGATCCTTTCCTGTTGCACAGCACTGCTTACTGAGGGAGACACAGACTGCCAGTTCTGCTGGGCGAATGTTTAGGGACCTTCCACTTGAGGTCATCGGCAGTTAGCATCTCCAGAGGGCAGTTCTTCCCATGGGATTTCTGTTTTCTTCCTGGAAGACCTGAGACCTCATCTGCCTGTACAGATGTGGCGAGTACACCAGCCTCCACTTTGCTGGGCTTATTCTGCGGTCCTTGAGTTTTGAAAGCATCTCAAGCATCCTTGCTCTTGCAGCCTGACTTCTCTGCTGTGGCACGTTCTCATGGGAATGAAAGAGCAGTCACCGAGCTCATTTCACCTTTTATTCCTAGAGCACTTAAAGAACAATTATACTAATTCTAATAATGACTAAATTTATACTGCTCCACAGAGGGAAGCACAAAGCATTTAATTTCCAAGTGTTTGACAAGACCATTTTGATGTGTGTATTTTCAGAAGTATGACACAAGTTTCCAAAGTGCCTAATGGGAAGAAAAATGTTTAAATTCATACTCTCAGGTTTTTGGTTTTCTGAGAAGTTAAATACCGTTCAGTTCTGTTTGGTGTTATCCATTAAATGAAACAAGTTTAAAATGGGAATTTACAGACTTACTGCTTGATTCTTAATGACCTGTCTGTGGTTATTAGTTACCAGGATGTAAGCTGCTTTTTTTATGGAGAAAAAGGATAGTTTTGTTGTGAGAGATACTAATGCTCAGTAGCGTGAAGCAGCACAGCTAACTGCATTTTAAAGTTAATCTTGACTTCTCAATGAAAAAGGGGGAAAAACCCACGGTTCCCTGTCTGCACAGATTAAGATACATCGTACCAGTGACTGAAATACTACATATGTTTCCCTGTTCTCCTTTTCCTGCGTATCTGACGATAAACATTTAGTGCTAGAAATAAATGCATTTGGAGTTTAGTATTTTTGACATGCCGTGGAGAGAATAATGTCAAACAACGGCAATTTGTCACTTCTCATACGAAGGCGTAGAAGAACGTGTTCGAATTCAGTGGCTAGCACGTAAGGAGAAGGCAGTTATTTTAATACTGATATCCACTGCTAACAGACCTGAATAATGATTCCACTGGATACTGTATTTCATATACCCAAGGACATGTGTCTAAAAGAGAAAATAAGCTCCTGGTATTAATTTAAACCTTGACCCGCTCTTTACACCTCCCACATGGCGCTTCATGTGTGCTCCTGGTGATTCATTCAGTCTGTCTTGTGCAGGGGTTCAGTGATGAGTCAGGAAAGGGCAAGTTGTTTTTTTTTTGCTATGAGGCTGTCACCTTCTTCTGAACTTTGTGATTTACTTAGGGGGTTTTTTTGGTGTTGTTTCAGTTCGGTTTGATAGCAGTCTGCTACAGCTGTGATTGCTGCCGTCACCTGTGATGGACGTGTGGGTATAACTCAAGTGAAAACAAAAGCCTTGGTTTTCAAACAGTGTGGGTGAATATGCACTGAGTCTTCACCTTAATTTCTGAGTAATGCAGAAGTGTTTCAGTATTTGTATTAGCAAACAAAAAACCCCTCAACCCACCCCCACAAAAAAAACCCCAACCAACAAATCAAAGGATGTCGTAAAAATACTGAGACTCAAACCTCAAAACCCAAACATTTGGAGTTAGGTCTGAGTTTTAAATAAAACTATATGGGCTTGGGCTTTGGTGGCTATGAATAGAGATGGCAACGAGAATCTCTCTTGCAAATTGAGAGGTAAGGAGTTTCTGCTGGTCTTAGGAAGATGAAAATTAACTTGGATGTGTAGGTCGTCTTATTAAGTGCAGTGGAACTGAGATGATGTTTGCTGAACTACTCTTTGGAGATTTACATAATGGATGAGATACAGGAGCTCCAGGCGGCATGACAGTGGAGTTTATTTTATCGCAGAATGTAAAACAAGTGAATTGCCTTAATAATCTCTGCTGAAAGCAAGGATAATCTTTTTTTATATGCAGAAGGAGAGGCAGAGAGTTCATAATATCCTGGCTCTTCATGCACATGGAGCCAAACCTTTCGTTTGAATAGTCTGAATCCTTTTAACTATCATAGTGTCTTATTCAGGACTTTCAAAGCTCTTCTGGAATGGCAAGTAACATGCATCTCTCTGTGGAAAATACAGTTTTTACACAGTAAAAAATATGCTATCGGCTGATAATTTGTGGCTTGATAAGAGAGGCTCGTAAGAGGCTGGGTAATTATCCTAACTGCTACATATTTAAATATATGGAAAGCATTTATAAACCAAGCTCACCTGCTATTTATTTCTATACTGGTAATAATAGTAATTTCAAAGGTTTTAGAACCTTTGTAATTTCAAAGTGGGTGTATGTTGGAAAGAAGTTTTCATATTAAGAGGTTTCAGGCTTTCATGTACTGAAACCAGCTCACTTTGTTTGGTGTGAGAGTTTTTTCCTGCCTCAGCTGATGGTATCTTTTCAGCATGGAAAATGGACAAACATGTTCTGGAAAAGTAGACTAGTTAAATGAAGATGGTAATAGCAACACCCAAGTCCTGTTGTGCGCTTCTCAACCATATGTTTGGCTTCAAGCAAGAGTTTGGCTATTACCTTACTCTGAAGATAAATGTGACGTTACTCTTTGGTCTGTAGCAACAGTTTGTTATGATCAAGGCTACTTACCACTTTTGCCCAGAGGAAAAGATTTACTGTTGGGCATAGCAGCTTTCCAGAAGAGTGAATGATGTCCTTAGTTTCTGGTTTCTGAGAGCTATATGCAGCTTAAGAATCCTTTTGTATTAACCTGATGTCAATTGCTGCTACTTTTAGAAAAGTCTGGCCAAGTAATTCATCATACAGTGTTGCACAGAAGTACAATCATTTATTTGCCTAATGCAAAACCAGGTTATTGGGAAAGAAAAAAGGGATAATTTCATGAATGTAGCCTTCCATGAGCAAGGCTTCTGCTTTTGCTCATGACAAAACTTAAAATATTTCCAGTGGCTTCAGTAGCATTAAACAATACCTAGTAGGCCTGCTCAGTGTGCTGAGCTTCACTCTTAATTCCAGGGTGCACGCTGGGATTAGTTCTGCCAGATTTACTCAGGATATTGGATAGTGATTATTATTTATCACTTGATGTACAAAATTAGATTTTTCTTGTCACCAGTTTCTTTTTCTGCCTGGATGTTTAGTAGGTGAGTTATTTTTGTCTAGTCGGAAGTCTGTATCAGTAACAGCTACTGCAGAATGCAAGGGAGGGCACCAAAGTACTAACCCCTGTGCTTACTTTGGTGCCTTCCCTTGCATATTTGCTGGGGTCTGTCCATGCTGGAGCCTGGTGGGACCAGAGACTGAGGCATGTTTTTTAAGGACAGAATTGTTTTCATCAAAAAGTGTTTTAAACCATTGAAATTCTTCCACCACAATGGCTCTGAACTCTCCCACGTGGGTATCTTTAGAGTAAATAAATGAAAGATCACACCAGGCAAATGTGATTTAAAGTGTCTGTAACTGTTCCCTAAACAGTGCTAAAATCGTAAATAAGATATGAGCAAGGCAATTGAGGGGAAAAGTTCACTTCAGTCTCCAGACTTTCCAGTGTGCTGGGTAGCACCAGGTCCTGAGAACATGGAATAGGATCCTGAAGAGTCGTGGTGTCTGAAGGAGCCTCTGGTTAGGACAGCTTCCTCACGCCCTGCTTCTCCCGAGTTTACCCTGCTTTGGGGTGTGACTACATTTGTCTCAGGAGACTCTTTTCCTTCTTCCTTATGCTCACATGCATAAGTGAACTTAAAAGTATTTGCCTACATGCACTATCTAGTCAGTCAGGGAAAAAAGGTGGTTTTCCACGTGTGTCTGAGGTAATGTTGCATTTGCAAAGGAACCCAAGTGCCAGTATGGCTGTGGTTGTTCGGTTAAACTGTTGTTCATTTAGTTAAAAATCCTGAAGCTTTCAGCTGGAAAATTTTACAAGTTATAAAAATGTTAAAGGGAGAAAAGAGTAAGCATTTCCTGCTGCTTGTGCTGTTGTGGCGTGGAAGTATCTGCCTCCTCCACTTCTTCCTGAGATGGCAGCCTGAGAATGCTTGTTACACTTAAACTGATGAACCCAGAAGTCCTTGCTAGTGAGCAGTGAAGCTGGGCATTTCCATCCTGCATCGGCTTGGACTTCTTGGAACCCTGGGAGATGTTCCAGGTAGCCAGCCAAGGTTTTGCCCTACATGGTTGCTTGTTACTAATCTCTTTGTAGGCTGTTCAACGTGGTGAGTGTGTGAAGTACTAGTATTCACCTTGCAAAATTTCAACAAAAAATGGCCAATTCAAGCATAAAGCTTTACATTGTATGGCAGCTGATGATAGTAAACATGTGAAGGATTATTTGGTGATCTGTTTTAAATAGCTTGCTTTGCCTGAGTGGGGTTTTTGTAGGGTTTGATGATTAGATGTAGTCATAACAGTATTTACAGTGATCTCTTGAATTACTCTGATAGTTCCTCACAGTTGGTCAGCGGTATGACTTCTTTTTCTTTCCAGTTTGAGTGTATTTAGGCTAATACTTAATTTTGTGGTTTAGAGTAATCCAGTGATCTTGTGAGTATTCTGTTGAGAACAAATGCAGAGCTCTGCTGGTTTTCAGGCAAGTGGCTGCTCATAGATATCATTACTTTAAAAATAAATAAGTCACCCAACTAAACCCCCCAACAAAACCAACCAACCAAACAAAAAAACCCTCCGTTGGAATGTGTCGGAGACTGTTTTAAAACTTGGGAATAAATGATGATAGATTTTCACTTAAGAATGAGTAATTTACTATTCATGCCACCAAACAGGTGATGGAATTACTGTGGGGTTTTTGTACAGTTCCTGAAGTGGAGAATGTCTGAATATCTTCAGATAAAATGCAGTATACCTCCACAGACGTAAGGTGTACGCATGCAGACAGAAGCTGGGTGGAGGCTCTGTGGTGATTGTGCTGAGCCAGGGGATGGATGTCTGAAGAAACAGCACCAGCGATGGCACAGCTTCGGTGCTTTTTCATCACAAAATATGGGCTGGTTACCTGACATAGACTCTTTAAGCTGAGGTCCTGCAAGGAGGCATTTTTAAGAAAAGGTGTGTTCTCCTGTAAGAATTTTTAGAGTACTTTTTTACTTCACATGTGAACTGGTGGCTTGTTGTGAGTTCTCAATGTGAAAAGCACCCTCGTGAATCATCTGCATTGATTGAGGGAATTACTCCCCAGATTTGTGTCCAGCATTATTCAGTGTCTCATAAACACAGCCCTTTGAAACCACGGTGGCTGTGATTTTAGTGGTTAGAATATTTTAGTAATGTTTATTGAATTTCAGCATCCAGAATGATGATGGAGGCAGTTTGTCACATTATTGATGTTAGCAGTCCAGATCTCTTCAGAAAGAAGCAGTACACGTAACACTCTGTGCTTGTGTAGAAATCGTTGCTTAAAAATATGAAGCAGCGTAACCCATCCAGTTCTTGTGGTGCAGAGTAAATCTAGTAAAAGTGTTTTAGCCTATATGAGACGTAGCTAGTGTGGATGGGAAATGATTTTCATCCTTTTACTCAGTGTAACTAAGCCACGTGTTGGAAATAAATACGTGATTTATACAGGCACAATTTCTTATTGTGTCTTAATGAGAAACGTTAAATATATTAGTATGACTCCGGGCTTGACACATGCTATAAAGGCTATGTATGATGCCAAATAACCAATTATCTCAGTACATTATTTCTTGAAAGCCTTGACATGGGTAAGGTCACTATACATTTTTAATGGGAGCGTGATGCTAGGTTATGAAAAGATAATACAAATAACAATACTTTGTTAGATCTTCCTGCTGCGCCACGTATAATCAGGTGCACTGACTTAAAGAACACTAATGAGGATTTAAAGACCCAGCAGGGACACATTTAACAGTCACACACAAATCTGTCAGATGCTTTTGCAGAGAGCACCTCTGGTGCAAGGTAGAGCGCAACAGTGGGTAGGAGTGTGTAGTTTTTTGGGTTTTGGGGTTGTTTTTTATAACTTGGTGTAATACTTATGTGTATTTCACTGAGAGTAACAATAACTTGCAATGTTCTGGTGCTTTGCCAGGCACTGTCATTTTTTACCATTGGTGAGATTAGCCAGAGGTGGTGGAATGCATGGACAGGCTGTATCACTGCATTTTCACTGATCAAATGATGACCAAGGGAAACAATGTGAAAGGGGCTCTGCAGGTATCATTTGAAGTCCGTGCTAAGCTGTAGATGCTGTGTGCTGACCATCTCATATACTTCTGGAATAAATCACAGGGAGTGTAATGCTGCAGCAGAATAGAGAGTTGCTCACCTAGCTTAAGGTCCCTTTTTGACAGGGATCTGTACCACCTACTTGGCAGATGAATGTCAATTTATTCTTGAGAGTGAGTCTTGAGACTGGAATTGTGTGTTTTAGAGCTGGCTTAACTTGCATGTTCTTGTCATGTATTATATCTAAAGAAAAGACATAGAAGTATAAATGTGTGTGTTTTCTGTCAGAGCAAAGCCCTGTCTACCTTGTATGCTGCTTCTAACAACATTCAACAGATAGATGCTTAGGGAAAGGAGGTAACAAGGTTGTGTGTGAATGTTGGTATTGCTCCATTGCATCTTCTGAACCTGCAAAAAAATCTAGGGCACAAATACTTCTATAGCTAGAGGTTGTATCTGTGTTTTTTGCTTGATAACTCTTGATAAACAAACACTATTGTTTTTGAACCAATTTCCAGCACGTCAGATACGTGTCAGGATACCAGCTTCTCTAAGTGGGGAAGTCATGGCTTCCAGTGCAAACCCCATGGATTCCAGCATAAAAAGGCAGCATATAGCAGAAGGTGAAAGCAGAGACAGGCTGCAATGGATGAATACAGAAATACTGTGCAGGCACACAGGAATGGTGTTGAGAAAGCCAAAGCTCAGCTGGGGTGCAGACTTGCAGGAAATACCAAGGATGACCACAAGAATTTGCATCATTACATTAGCAGTAAAAGTCTGGATGAGGAAAATGTGAGTTGGTGGGTGAATTACTGACAATGAACTGAAGGCAGAGGTACTCCGTTGTCTTCTCTGCATCAGCCTCCACCTGCATGGCCTTCTCACAGACCTCTCTGCTTATAGACAAGGGTCAAAACGCAGAACCACCGCTCATAATCCCTGGGACTTTGTCCTCATTCATCTGAGAGGACTCAACCCATGAAAGACTGTGGGACCCACCTGTCTGTGCCTATGGGTGCTGAGAGCTGGGTAATGCTACCATGCTTGAAAGAACATGTGACATTGCTGATGCCTAGAAGAAATCAAATGGTGCACTCCTCTTCAGATAAGTCCAGAAGGGTGATCAGGGGCATTACAGACCGGTCAGCCTGCCTTTGGTCTGTGTGAAAACATGACAGAGTGAGTCCTCTGGGGAAAGACTTCTGGGAACCATGAAGGAGAAGGTGACTGGGACCAGTCATCATGGATTATCAGCAGGGTAAAGCATACCTGACCCACCTGATAGCCGTCTGCAGTGTAAAGTGACTGGAATAGTGAGAGAGGTGAACAACATTCACCTCAGCTTCTGCAAGGCTTTTACGAGCGTCTCCAAGGATGTTCTTGTATCAGAGTTAACTTTACAGCCTGGATGGGTGCGCAGTCAGATGGGCAAAGACTGGCAGTGTCTTCATCAGTTCATAGCCACATGTGGTGGGAGGATGAGAGAGAATGGATTGAAGAGAGGTTCAGGCTGTGTGTGAGGAAAACCTCTCCCCCTTCACCTATTAGGGTTGTCTCCCAGTGGAGCAGGTTGCCCAGGGCAGCTGTGCCATCTCTGCCCTTCGAGATTAAGACCTCTGAGCTACCTGGTCTGACCTCTGAGCTGAATCAACTTTCAAAAGGAGGTTGGACTGGAGATGTCCCGGGGTGCCTTCCCACCTGAATTATCTTGGGATCCTAAGAAAAAAGCCCACAACATTGGCTTTAGCATTCATTGGTCCCTGGACTATTCCAGGGTTGCATGGTATTTCATGCTGTAAAATGATATGTTATAAATTAATTACTCATTTATCTTGTCTTCCCCCTTAGATACATGCTCATATATTTTGCTTATAACCTTAAATTTAACATATATGGCCAGTTTGATTGGCTGCATATAGCAAATGTGATACCTCTGAATTTAAAGATGCTATAATGAAAGTTCAAAGCATCTGTTAATGCAGTGCTATATGTGCTACTCATATCTGTCTGATGTTTTTCTGTCATTTTTATGGCCATACCCATAGTTACTTAAAATACTCTTTAATCTTGATGTTAGGCAGTTATTTTAATTATTAGCAGTAATTTTGTTCATGTGCAGTGCACCTCTTTTAAACTTGTTTGTGGAATCTGAGAGTCTTTGGGAAATGTGTATTGGCGACATTTGCAACTTGTTAATTAGAAATTCTTAACACTTAATTAAAATCACCGTTAAAGCGGACCCCAGTTCTGCAGTAACTTACTGACAGTGTTGTTCATAAGCATTTTTGTCATCCTGTCATCCTGTCTCAGCTAACAAAGCACTTCATGAACAACAGCAGAGTCGACCTGCTGGAGAAGAGCTCTGTGGAGAAGGACCTGGGGGTCCTGGTTGATGACAAGTTGGCCATGAGCCAGCAGTGTGCCCTGGTGGCTAAGAGAGCCAATGGGATCCTGGGGTGCATCAGAAGGAGTGTGGCCAGCAGGTTGAAGGAGGTGATCCTCCACCTCTACTCTGCCCTGGTCAGGCCCCACCTGGAGTACTGTGTCCAGTTCTGGGCTCCCTGGTATAAAAAGGACAGGGATCTCCTGGAGAGAGTCCAGAGAAGGGCTACGAAGATGATTAAGGGCCTGGAACATCTATCCTATGAGGAAAGGCTGAGAGAGCTGGGACTGTTGAGCCTGGAGAAAAGGAGACTGAGGGGGGACCTAATCAATGTTTATAAATATCTTAAGCATGGGGTGCCGGGGGAATTGGCCTGCCCCTTTTCTTTGGTCAGTGGAGACAGGACAAGGGGCAATGGCTGCAAATTGGAGCACAGGAAGTTCCGCACCAACATGCGGAGGAACTTTTTCCCAGTGAGGGTGACAGAGCCCTGGGACAGGCTGCCCAGGGAGGTGGTGGAGTCTCCTTCTCTGGAGATATTCAAGACCCGTCTGGATGCCGACCTGTGCAGTATGAGCTAGGGAACCTGCTTTGGCAGGGGGGTTGGACCCGATGGTCTCTTGAGGTCCCTTCCAACCCCTACAGTTCTGTGATTCTGTAATTCAGGTATTGGCTTCTATGTGGAAGTTGATGTGAGCAGCCTGAGAGCCATGTGTTATTTTTAGTCAGGTTTTTTTCCCATTTGGTAGATGCTTACAAATTCTCAGTTCTGAGTTGAGGTTTATAATTCATTCACTAAGCGACCCAAAGTCAGAGGTTTCCCTTTGATTGAAGCGTACCCGGTGCTAGTCACCAGCTTCAATATTAATATTTTCCCAGGAGTTTGCAGTGGAGCCTGTGGGGAGCGGGAAACCTCAAACTGATGTTACACAGACCAGAGATCGGGTTGCGACAGGACGTTAAACATTTGCAGTTTGGGAGTTTCATCAGAGCAGACAGCCTTTCTTTGGGAACACTCAAACAAGCAGTTTGTTTGCTCCACAGCGAGACGCATCCAAAGCAGTTACCTCTCTTCCACGAGCACCTAAGGTCCCATGCAGAGGTGCAGGGTAGGTGATGGAGCCACGCATAGCTTCTGGCAAAGAGCCTGCCTTTTCCATCTGAACGTGCAATCCTTTAATTATCCCTTTGTTCTTTGGGCCTGTGAGTGACTCGGGTGATCTTGACAGGAGGTTTTGCAAACCCTGGCACCCTCTGGCTTCGCTTCTGCTCCGGTGGAGCTCCTGGGGTGAAGGTTGTGGTTGCAGCTTTTCCAAGCGGCTGGAATTGGGCCATGGAAAGAATGTTTTTGGTTTCATTGCTCGTTGCCTATCGTTCCTTATCTGTGACTTTGTACGTGATCCGTGGCAGGCAGTTTCTCAGGACCTGTGAGAACCAGCTGTGCTCCTTGCAGGTGCGTCCTAGGGTGTCTGATGTTGGAGGGTGCAGCTGCACACAAGCGTGTTCTCCTCCTCGTCCTCCTCCTCTCAAGGCTGCAGTGACTTTGCTTTGTCCCTGTAGCTGGCTGTGCAACAAGCCGAGATGGAAACGAGCAACTGACTTCAGGAAACAAGGGGCTCTCCAATGGGTGCTGTATGCTGCTCTGTCTCTAATAGTTAAAAAAATAACAAAAAAGCAGAACAACAACAAACCCAAAACAAAACACACACCCCACCACCCCCCAACATATCCCCCCCCCCCCAAACACCAAGAGTTTTTAAAAGTTCCTTGTGAACAAAGTAAATCTGAAATAAAAATAAGGCTTAACTGAATTTTCTGAATTGTAGTGGTTACATATTTAACTTGAAGGGGGAAAGATGGCTTATCCTGGTTTCCTTTTAGTTCTGCCTGGGTGATGGAGCGCTCAGATAAGTGAGAAACACTTCTGCTGTCTAAGAGGAATATCAGCTACTGATCTTTCTATGGCCCAGCTGCTAGAAGGCAGTTAGGCATATTTAATGGCAGCATTAGCTTATCATAGGGTGTGCTAGGTTGGAAAGGACCTTCAAAGGCCATCTAGTCCACCCCCCCTGCAGGAAGCAGGGACACCCCTTTAACTGGATCAGGTTGCTCAGAGCTTCATCAGGCCTGACCGTGAATGTCTTCAGGGATGGGGCCTCCACTGCCTCTCTGGGCAGCCTGTTCAGTGTCTCACCACCCTCATAGTGAAGAACTTCTTTACATCTAATCTAAACCTACCCTGCTCTAGTTTGAAACCATGGCCTCTCGTCTTATCGCTACACGCCCTCACAAACAGTTCTTCCCCAGCTTTCCTGTAGGCCCACTTCAGATACTGGAATGCTGCTACAAGGTCTACCCTGAGCCTCCTATTTTACCTTATATTGCTCTTACTCAGAGCATACAGTTTCTAATGTCCGTGAGGTATAAGAAGTCAGCTTTTGGTGCTGACAATCAGTTTTACCACTGTACTTCATCCAAGGGGAGGGAAGACTGCACCTGGAGGAGCAACGGTTTTCTCCCCAAGCTAAAGGATTGGGGATGACCTACTGGCCAGGTGTGGTCCAGGTGTGGTCCAGCTGGGTGTGCAGTATGTTTGGTAGCATGTTGGCTTTCTTTGAAACCCAGGATGGAATGGGCTAATGTAATTTATGGCGGAAGCAATGATGTCCATCCAGACTTATGAAACCTCCTGTGCGGTTGTTTCACTGCTCCCTTTGGGAGCTGAAGGTGCTGTCATTTTGAGGTGGTGGTCCCTTTGGGCTGAAAGGAGTGATGGAGCCAGCTGACTCAGTAGATGGCTTGGGAAATAGCAGTTCTGTTTGGCCATTTGGCCTGCCATATGACATCTCCAAGAAAAATTCTGGACTGAACTGTGTCTGTTGCTACATGCTAAATGCTCCCTTTATCCTCCAGCACACAGAGCCTACGTTTTATCAGTCTTCATGGTAGCAGACTTTGCATGTTGGCAGGTGGGGGGGAAAATGTGCCAACCAGCTCCCCATGCTTTCAGCAGCTCATTTTCCTACCAGAGCAGGTAAGGGCAGAACTCTGAGTAAATTTTGGTTGCTATGTGTTTGCTCCTGAGCAGTGCCATTCAATGCTTGTTTGCTCAGCAAATACAAAATAACCACAATTTGAACAATTAAGAGATGCAGGAAAATGTTGTGAGATGGCAGAACTATTCCCCTGACACTCTTGATCTTGCATACTCCTCCTCTCACCAGGAGGTAACTAAAAACTCATTGTGACCAGAAACATACTTTTTTATTTTTCAATTATCTAAACTTTGATTTTAGTTTTTGTTAAAGTCGAAAGATGGGGGACCTCTTGAATGAAAACCTGACTGGAAACTGTTCTCACAAGCAGTTTGTGTGAATTTTTTTCTCAGGTTTGATGCAACAACCCATGTAATAGTAATGGTAACTTTAAGTATTACGTGTTTCAGTAAATTTGATCAATAACATATTTGTAAGACTATGAAATTCCTTTATATTTCCCATTGCAATTTTTTGGTGCTGGCTACGATTTTTTTTAAAATTTTTTTTTTTTAAAGCCTCATATTCTTCAAACTCTTCTCCAAACTCAAGGGCAGGTGATATAAGTTATCAAGTAAATACCAGTTGACTTGCAACTGTGGTCAAGGAAAACTGATCTACGTCAATTAGTAGGGCTTGGAGTTTCTTTGGTGAAAAACTCACAAATTTACACTTGCTTTCAGTCTTCACTACTTGCCTGTGCTTTAAAGACCCAAAGGAAACTACCAAGAGTTTATTTTACTATAATGCATCATGAAGTGCTATGAGAGGACATTGGGGTTGGTTTGTTTTTTTTTTTAGTTAACCTCTATCATAAAGGTAAATACAGTATGTTGTTTTTCCACACTTACTCTTTCTAAAGCATATGTTTCCTAAATGATGGTGCTCTTGTTTCCTCTTGGGTTTTTTTTGGAAGGTTGGGGTTTTTGTTAAGCAGGATTTTTACTTGTAAGATAAAGAAAATCCACAAATATTTAGTGAATTTATTCCTCCAAATCTTAACAAATATCTTGTAAATGTTGCATTAGAAGGAAAACAATGGCACCATTAATGTCAATAAAAGCTAAATGTATGGCTTTGGTGTAATTACTGTTACTTGTAACATACTGTGTCTTGAATGAGCATAGGAATGAGAGGTGATTCTTTGTAGAGACAGCTAGAAGTGGCAGGATTGCAGAAGGGATTTTAAGCAGCCTAAGCTGTCAGGGTTGCCTGCTGAGTCTGAGAAATAGCAGATTGGCCTCTAGTTGACAATGCACTTGATGCTCCTCTGTCACCTGGAAGCTGACCACATCTCTCTGGTTGTAATGATATTTGTTAAAACTAATTTAAACCAAAAGACCTTGGAAGCAAAACATGATATCTTGGTTCTTTTCACTAAATGTTGTCTGTACTTGAACGTTTTCCCTGGAGATAGATTTTTTTAAAAGTACACAGCAAATTAAAGCATAGCTACACCCTTTGGGGTTTGGCTACTTAAAAACCTTTGGAGACCAGCTGCCCACAAAATTATTTCCTTTTTTCTTTTCTGAGGGATCTAGAAGCTTATGTTGCATGTATATGTCTTTGTACCGGTAGCAGTGGGATGCAGCCGGACACGGTCTGGTACATCAGATGAGGATCTCAGCAGGGCAACACGAGCTGAAGGCCTATCATTGAACGTGCTGCTCAGGCACTGACAGCATCGGGTCACAGCCACCGTTGAGGTCTGGGCTCTACCTGACATGCGTGGTTGTAATAAGAGACCACACTCAGAGACCTTCCTGGAAAGCTTAGAGCTATGATGTTTCCATGGTCACTGGATGCCATGCTGATGCATGTCTGCGATAGGTATACATATAACTAGACTGCCTTCCTTCCACAGGCCTCCTGTGGCATGAGGTGATGTATGGAATTTCATGCACTGTATTTGTGGCCACCCTGAGCTCTGTTCAGGGCCAACAAGCAGAACAGACAGGGTTATGTAGATCAGTGAGAAATAACCTTATTGCTAGCTGTAGGTAATTCTTCTTCATACTCAGGAACTGAGCAGCTGTATTTCCAGAATTCCATTGCTGTGGTGTCTTAAGCTTTTGATCATAGAATCATAGAATGGCAAGGGTTGGAAGGAACCCCAAGGATCATAGAGCTCCAACCCCCCTGCCACAGGCAGGGCCACCAACCTCAGGCCTGGATCTACACAAGGTTGCCCAGAGCCCCATCCAACCTGGCCTTGAACACCCCCAGGGCCGGGGCATCCACCACCGCTTTGGGCAGTCTGTTCCAGCACCTCACCACTCTCTCTGTAAAAAACTTCCCCCTAATATCCAATCTAAACCTTCCCTCCTTCAGCTTTAATCCATTCCCCCTTGTTCTGCCATTCTCTGTCCTTTTAAAAAGTTGATTCCCCTCCTGTGTGTATGTTCCCTTCAGGTACTGGCAGGCTGCAATGAGGTCCTCCTGCAGCCTTCTCTTCTCCAGGCTGAACAAGCCCAGCTCCCTCAGCCTCTCTTTGTAGGGCAGGTGCTCCAGCCCTCTAATCATCTTCGTGGCCCTCCTCTGAACCCTCTCCAACAGTTCCACATCCTTCTTGTATTGGGGGCCCCAGATCTGGACTCAGCACTCCAGATGGGCCCTCATGAGGGCAGAGTAGAGAGGGACAATCCCCTCCCTGTCCCTGCTGCCCACCCCTCTTCTGATGGAGCCCAGGATACCATTGGCCTTGGGAGCTGCAAGAGCACACTGCTGGCTCATGTTAAGTTTCTCATCCACTATGACACCCAGGTCCTTCTCAGCAGGACTGCTCTCAAGAAGCTCTTCTCCCAGTCTGTATCTATGTCTGGGATTCTTCCAGCCCAAGTACAACACCTTACACTTGGCAGTGTTGAACCTCATTAGGTTCACCCGGGCCCATCTTTCCAGCCTGTCAAGATCCCTCTGGATGGCTTCCTTTCCTTCTAGGGTGTCGACCACACCACTCAGCTTAGTGTCATCCACAAACTTGCTGAGGGTGCACTCAATCCCATCATCGATGTCATTGATAAAGATGTTAAAGAGAACCGGTCCCAAGACAGACCCCTGGGGGACACCGCTTTTTTAGGTAAGGCATAAAGTGCAGCTTGGATGTCCATATTGTTCACCCTGGCTGCTGCAGTTGTGTTCTCTTTTCACTAAAGGAATTTAATTTTTAATTGGAATGAACTCAAGTCAACCCCACCCAGTTTCAGATGAACAGAGTTTGAAGTTTAAGGCTTTGCTCTTTTCTTAAGAAATTGTTTTGGTTTTCCTTGAAGCATCAATAATTATAAATGATCCTTTTCTTTTCTGGTGGATTTGACTGGAAATTCAAGTTCAGAGTAAAATGCAGAACAACCACAATCTCTGCTTTCATTATGAACATTTCACACAGCTATAGACATAATTACACATGATGAAGATCTTATGGCAAGACATGGACTGTTAACCCTGATTCCCTGGCAGAACTCCCAGTTGAGTGATTATCTTCAAGACACATAAATTTACTTTTATTTTCTATTGGATAGTTGTTTCCTACACTTTTTGGAATGAACTGCTCTTACACACACTGTGGCAACGTTAACTGGTATGCTTCACCCTAGAGATAACTACATTTAAGTGACTAACAAATCTCATTGTGTGGTATATAAAGGACTACTTTGGAAATTAAGGTCTTCAGGGGATTGAGGTAGTAGACAATTGAGTGATTCTTTCCTGTGAGAATTTGGAAAGAAGTCATTCTCCTTGGCTTCCTCTCCCTATGGAGATAGTTATATTTGAAAAGAGATGGTAATCTTTCGCTCTTTTATTATCCCTTGGAACAAAGAGAAAAAACAATTTCTAACTTGGGAATTCTTATCTAGTCATATCCTTAAAAGAATCTGTCATATCTTCAAAAGCTTTGCCTTGAGTGGATCACTTCAAGGTTTTTTTTGCCCTGAGATGTTGTGCTATGGATAACTTCAGTGTGGTAATGTAAGTAATGAGAATGCTACAAATTTTGGTGTTCATATTCAGAAAAGGCAACAAAGCAATCTTATTATTAGGGCATGGAAGGGAAATGGGCTACTTCCTGGTTAGTTCAGTGATGTTTCTAAGACATCTGTATAAGAAGGAAACTTAAAACTTTGTGTTTTTGAGATATCCAGAACAGTGTTTTCACAACAATAATTCAGAAGTTTGGAACCATGAAATGAGACTATATTGATGAATTAAGAGTTACTGCATGTGTAGAAGAACTAGAAAAATGAGTCAGGGTAAGTTCTAAATTACAGCATTGATATGGAAGGACTGCTTAAGGGCTGTTACTGACTCTTAGCTATTATGTGCTCCCCTTGAGCTTGAAGGTTTTTACTGTAGCTTGAATGTTGACTTTGAGTTGACTGTTCCCACAACTGATACTCCATTTCTCAGAAATGGAAGCATGTCATGATAGAACTTAAGTTGGTACAGAAAAGTAAAGGAAGAGTTGGGATGAAGGAATGAAGTTGGACCTGGGAGGAAGGGAGGGGTGGGGTGAGGTGATTTGTTTTCTCACCATCCAACTCTTACTTTGCCAATTATGGCAAAAAATTAAATTATTTTTCCCCAAAGTAAGTATATGTTACCCATGATGGTACCTCATGTGTGATCTCCCTGTCTTTGTCTTGACCCATGGGCTTTTCCATCTTACTTTTCTTCCCCAGAGGGAGACTGCAAGAGTGGATGGCTGGGCATTTGGAAGATGGTTAAGGTCAACCCACCAGAGTTATGAAGCATTAAATTGTCAGCTGTGTATTTCACATGTCTAGTGGAGAAATTCAGAACCATCAGTGGCTTTGTCTTGCCAGTGTACAGCTCCTCAGTGTGACTAAGTAAGCCCATTGACTTTGTTAGTGACAGTAGTAACTGGCATTCATGAGGTGAAACAAGAGGAAGAGACAGTCTTGCACAGGAATGTAAATGCTTGCTGAACTGTGCAGGGAATGTGAGATCTGGGTTCTGGATGCTCTGAAGCCAGAGCTCACCGCTTTCTCCCTGGGGTTGCTTGAGGTTGTGCCCATCACTATCTGGCCAGGTTTGAGAGAGAATAATTTCATTTCTGAAGCTCTAGTCCTGAGCAGCTAGATGCGAAAATCTTGGAGAGTGGGAGAGATGACAGTGGTGATGTGGGGTGAGGATGTGCAGTTTCTGTCATCTTGTGTTTAGAAGAAATTATGGAGGGAGGGTTTAGGGGTTTCACAGAATCACAGAATCTTAGGGGTTGGAAGGGACCTCCAGAGATCTTCGGGTCCAACCCCCCTGCCAAAGCAGGCTCCCTATCTCATATTACATAGATAGGCGTCCAGACGAGACTTGAATATCTCCAGAGAAGGAGACTCCACCACCTCCCTGGGCAGCCTATTCCACTGCTCCGTCACCCTCACTGTGAAAAAGTTCTTCCGCATGTTGGTGCGGAACTTCCTGTGCTCCAGCTTACAGCCATTGCCCCTAGTCCTGTCCCCACTGACCACTGAAAAGGGGCTGGCCAATTCCCCCTGCCACCCATGTCTAAGATACTTGTAAACACTAATTAGGTCCCCCCTAAGTCTTCTTTTTTCCAGGCTGAACAGACCCAGCTCACTCAACCTTTCCTCATAGGGGAGATGTTCCAGACCCCTAATCATCTTTGTCGCCCTTCTCTGGACTCTCTCCAGAAGGTCCCTGTCTTTTCTATACCAGGGAGCCCAGAACTGGACACAGTATTCCAGGTGGGGCCTGACCAACTCAGAGTAGAGGGGGAGGATCACCTCCTTCGACCTGCTGGGCACACTCTTCCTGATGCATCCCAGGATCCCATTGGCTCTCTTGGCCACCAGGGCACACTGCTGGCTCATAGCCAACCTGTCATCAACCAGGACCCCTAGGTCCTTCTCCATAGAGCTCTTCTCCAACAGGTCATCCCCCAGCCTGTACTGATACAGTCGGTTGTTCCTCCCCAGGTGCAAGACTTTACACTTGCTTTTGTTGAATTTCATTAGATTTCTCCCTGCCCAGCTCTCCAGCCTGTCCAGGTCTCGCTGGATGGCAGCGCAGTGTTCCTGCGTGTCAGCCACTCCTCCCAGCTTTGTATCATCGGCGTACTTGCTGAGGGTGGATGCTATTCCCTCATCAAGGTCGTCAATGAAGATATTAAACAGGACTGGACCCAACACTGAGCCCTGGGGAACACCGCTAGTCACAGGCCTCCATTCAGATTCTACTCCACTGATCACGACCCTCTGAGCCCGGTCTGACAGCCAGTTCTCGGTGCCTCAGGACAGAAGGTGGATTGTGGCACCATTCTCCTGTTGTTAAAAGAATCATATTGCAGCATGATTCTCAAATTCATGGCTTGGCCAGGTTAAAAACATGGTACAAAACCACAGCCCTTCTCATGGTCAGAGGCAAATTCCATCATTCATGTTTAAATAAGCAGTACAGGATACCTGGGGGGGGAGGGAAGGGGGCTTGTACCAGGATGAGATAGGACTTTTTGTTTCTGTTTCTCTTCTTCTAAAGTTGCCAAAGAGAATTTGATGAAAACTTGCAACAAAAAGTCATCCACATGAAGAAAATGCCAGTTATAGTTGCAGTGGAGCTGTACTGAAAATATAGGCTGCCTAGGAGTGGGGAGAGACTTGTTATTAGTCTGATGCCATAGCTTCTCAGAGAAACTTGTAAGCCTAAAAGCTTTCATCATAACTGTTCTAATAGCAGTTGCCTGTACACACCTGGGTATGATTTGTGGTTTTAATTAATCTTTCAAGGGAATAAATGCCCAGAAGTGATTAATGAAAGGCTCTAATGGATGGCACCAAGAAAGAGAGGTTGATCTCTTTTAGGATGAGTTAATTTATTGATCCAAGAGAGCAGATGTTTTGGTAAGGTTGTGCAGCATTTGGCTTGATTATACATGCCTGGTTTAGGACATACATCTGCATTGTGTTCTGCCTAGGTGGGTGACTGGAGTGTACTGAGTGGGTTGTAATAGGAGGTAGGAGAATTGGGAAGGAAAAGCCATCATATGAATTGAGGTCACCTTCACCTGGGCAGTGCAGAGAGCTGGAAGTTAGCTGTCACTCTTGATGAAGAGTTGAGTGACCCAGGAGGGGACCGTGGCCTGAAAAATACATTGACTCTACATCATATTGGCAATCTCTGGTGGGTCTCCTGAGTGACATCAATTCATATGGGGTGCTGGAGCAGCCTGGCCTCACTCAGGTGTGGAGGCTCCATCTACATGGCCAACTGGAGAGGCTCCCAGGGGAACTCAGTTCACACCCCCAGCCCCTATGGAGACAGGTCATGCCCCTCTGCCTTAGATTTCTGCAGACCTCTGCACTTGCATCCTATTTGCTGAAAGGCTTTGAACATAGTGTAATGCAAACGCTGGTTATAGCAGGAGAGTGCAGTTTGGAAAGATCAGTTCTCTGGGTGACTCTTGGGCTAAACATGTCATCCATATGGATAGCATGCTATTACCAGGCAGTGGCTCCCCCCTAGGATGTGCCACACAATATCCTTCCAGTTATAAATGCGGGAAGGATCATATAGTTGGGAAAGAATCTACTTCTGTGATTATTGCTACTCTGAATTATAAATGACCCAAAAGCCAGAGCTATTCACTGCATTCACTCTTCAGGCCAGCACTTGGAAGGCAGAGTGCTGCTTTTGAGAAATATGATTTTAGAGAACAAAGGGGGAAGCGAGCGCTGTGAAAATTTAGTTAAATGTAAATGTGTTAAATGGTACATGAACTAGTCAGGTTTTCATGATTTATCAGTTTTAAACTTCAAAGGCTCTGGTTAACTTGCATTTTTAAAACTAATGAGTTTATCACAGCCAGTGGGGAAAAATGGTTCAAGTATATCAGCTGTAAATTGGTACAAAGCACTAAAAGGGACATTAGCCTCTAATCAGATTCTAACAGTTCATTAAACCTGCCTTTCCTCGGTGCTGCTTTGTCTTCCCCCCCCCCCCCCCCTTCCCCCCCTCCTCCTGCCTGTGCCTCCTGTGCAAGCCAGCCTGGTCCCTTCGTTCAGGTGGGTAAGACCTCCTCAGGGACACAAAGCAATATCAGCTCATCCTTCTTTGTCTACGAGCTAAACCGCCTAAGGGATGCTCGGTGTGACGGTGTATTCCTGAGCTTGCTGTAAAACTCAACTGCGCTGCGTATAAATCAAGAAGGGAGAGGGACCTCTCTGCTTGCAGAATAGGCACTGGGGGAGACAGGAATGCCAGGTTGGATCCTGCTTTTGCTCTAGCCCAAACAGCGTGTAGATGCTGGAGCTCAGTGGCACAGGAGATCTGCTTCTCAGCACACCACCCTTGCTAGGAAGAAGGATGTAAAGCCTGGAACAGCTTCTGCCAGCTGTTTAATGGCATCTGAGCCCCCCTTCCTCGCCACACCCCCCCCCCCCCGACTCTTTCCACACCTCATGCCTCAAATGTTGAATAAAGATCAAGGTGCACAGCATAAATTGCTGAGAAGACACAGGAAGAGCTTTAAGAGCTTTTTTCCTTCTTTTTTCCTTCCCCCCTGTTGTGTCAGTCTTAAAATACAGTAGATACACAGCGGCAGCATGGCATGGAGCAGGACATCTCAACATCTTGACTCGTCTTCACATGTGATTGAATGCAGAGATGTTCTGCTGGAAGTTGTTTGATCTGAAGTTTTAGAAGTTAAGCATTTAAAGCTGTTTATGAACTATCTAAATTTACTTTTTAAAGAAAAAAACCAGAGGGTGAATTTGCATTTGTTGTTGCATTTTCTTACACGCTTTACCATGAAGTTCCTGCCTGCCCTGTAGTATCAAGGCACAGCCCTGTGGGCTCTAACACATGGGCTTCAAAGGGAGGGTGATGGATGGGATTTTAAGCAGGTCATTTGCTCTGCCTGTGGCATTGTGTTGGAGCATGGGCGTATCAGTTTCCCTGCTTTTCAGCAAGTTGTTTAAATTACAATAAAGAAGTAAACAAAAATGAACAGTTGCTGCAATATTTATATCCCTGGAAACAAAGATCCTGGGATGAGGTGCCTTCATTAGAAAAAAGAAGATGTTCAAAGCAATTCTGAGTTTTTCAAATGTATTTATGAAGCTCCATTAGGAGAGACCATTTTTCTCAAACTTCCCCTGATGCAGTAAGAAGTGAACATAGTCCTGGTGGATACCACCACCATGGTGGTACTCACCAGGAATTGGTGGAATGGGGAAAGTTTTTTCCACGATGGTGTGGTTGTTGAGGACTGTGAGGTAACAGAGCAGAGGTGAGTTTCCAGTGCTGCCTTCCAGAAGGGGCTGTAGGTTAATTGGAGGCTGTGAATGAGTCACTTAGAAGCGACACGTGCAGTAATTTCACTATTTGAAAGAATAGCTGTGACATCTCCCTGTTTTGGAGCTGCTGACCAAGGTGTCTGGATTTGTAAAGTCAGATTCTAGCTCGAGGGATAAAATGTCTTTTATTCTCTCTGTGCTACCTAAACTGAATGGCAGCTGAAGGGGCTAGCTTTCAAAATCCAACCTTGGAGCCTTGGCTGGAATAGAAAATCTACTCAGGTTGAGGTAGCGTTTGAACTGAAGGCACAAGAGGTTGTCCTGTGTGTCTCCATAAAATGCTCCAGCAGCAGTGGGATGAGACATTCCCACCAGGAACGTGGATTCAAGGGAAGCACAGTTCTCTTCAGATTGAAGTTCTCAGCATGTTGCCCGTTATTATGGGATAATAAATGTTTTTAACATGTTTTTTAAACTTATTTTGTGTCAGAGGTGAGTGTACATAGATTGATAGGTCTTATGAGGAGAGGCTGGGGGAGCTGGGCTGTTCAGCCTGGAGTAGACTGCACAGAGACCTCATCATGCTCTATAGATACCTGAAACGAGGTTGTAGTAAGGCAGGTCCTGGCCTCTTCTCCCTAGTGATTAGCAATAGGATGGGGAAATGGCCTCAAATTGTACCAGGAGAGGTTCAGATTGGATATTAGGAAAAATACCTAAACTGAAAGAGTAGTGAAGCATTGGAACAGGCTGCCCAGGGGGTGGTGGAGTTGCCGACCTTGGGGGTGTTTTAAAAACAGGTAGATGTGCACTTTGGGACTTGGTTTAGTAGTTTCGTGATGTAGGGCTGATGGTTGGACTTGATCTCCAAGGTCTTTTTCAACCTAAATGATTCCATGATTTTAATTGACAAATGCTGATAACTTTGCAAGATAACATATTGCATGAAAACTGAGGAGTTGCTGATGTGTGTTAATTTATGGGGGGAGGTGTGCATAGACCTTCAGCTTTCACTGTAACTTCTCTGAATTCAAGTGTATGCTTTCTCTAGGTAATACAAAAGTGCAGATGTTTTGATTGAAATCAAATCTACCTAAGTATATGGTCAAAAACATGAAGCTATTTGATAACACTGCTTTCCTTTCCAGTTCTAAAGAAAGGAATTTATGTATGTGCACCTGCATAATTAATTTCAAATTTAAAAAATAGTAATTGGAGATAATTCTCCCTTGTTGCATGACGAGTTAGTTCCCTTTGAAGGATAACTGAAAGTACAATTTAGCATTGTAACAGAATTAGTAACTTGGTAGCTACTTTTAAAAATGAATATTACAGCGTCATTAACTTCATTTCCACTAAAAGAAACTTACTTCTACGATGTTGTAGAACCAAACCAGTGAATTAAACAAGTGGTTTTCATCTTTTTGGGGTTTTTTTTTTTCTTTTAATTAACCTTGTCCTTTTTTACTTTAGGACATCAGCTCCTTTGAGAACAGAATGTTAATGCTGGATGGGATGCCGGCAGTCAGAGTCAAAACAGAGCTGCTGGAATCCGAGCAAGGGGTAAGCAGAGTTTTACCGTGCAGCCACGCTCTGCAGCGTGCTGGTGACCCTTCTTGAGCTTCTCTGTGGTTAGCTGTTCCTCCCCTTGTACTGTCCTCTCCTTTTCCATGGGTTTTTTCCCTAAATTTCTGCAATTTTGGAGCTCATTTTCTTGCTAGACGGAACACTGAATATCTTGTCTCATCTGTGGGAAGCACAGAACAAAAGTCTGTGGAAGACAGTGAAATTACCTGGGATAGCTGAGATCCTGTTGGTGTACTCTTAAAATTACAAAAACAAGAGGTGCAGTTAAAAAGAACCAGGAAAAAAATAATAGATTGTGGCAAAGAAGTTAAATTAATCAGTCTAATGAAGACCACCCACCTCTTTGCTATTCTGTCTACTTGGGATATTTGCCTCACTGTGGTTGTTTTGTCTTTTATCTGCTTGTCCTACTCCGTTTTCTGTTTGTATAAAATTGCTCTTTCTGGTGGAACATACTTGTTTAGAATAAGAGGGTTAGAAGCTTTGGACTGTTAAGCTGCCATCACATTGACTGCTTAATACAGGATGGGGCATGAATAGGACTGTGAATTTTTTGCAGAACAGTTGTTTGGAGTTGGGAATGGCAGATTTTAGGAAAATAGAAAGCTAAGTGTTTGGATTTCTTAAGGCATTTTCTGATGTATGTGGTAATAATTACATCAGAGACTATAGATTTAGTAGGAGAGTATCTGTATTTATATGGATTTTGTGTTCTCGTGAATCTTCCTTTCCTTGTGTGCATCTTATGTTGTCCCAAAGAATCCAAATGACCTTTCTGCTTTGAAGATGGATGCTTCCAACAAGCAGAGAGCCTAATAGAAGCAGCAGTGCTGTTGCCTTGTAGGGATGGGCTTTTACTGCCTCCTGTTCTTCAGCTTTTTTACCTTCCTGCTATTTTCTCAATTATTTAATTGAGAATTTAAATGATATGGAAGAGAGGGAATTAACTTTCAGGATGACTTAATTTGAAAGACTTGCAAGGAGAGATCAGTTATTCATGATGGCTTTGAGGCTTTAGTTTAAGAGAAGAAAACATGACATTTAATGGAGTTTTTGCTCATCTTTGCCTTCTCAAGACTTAAGTACCCTCAGAAAATATACCACTACAGCATAGTTTGAGGAAAAATAAGTTGGACTACTGTATGTGCCACAATGATGAAAATACAAAGGCATTTGAAGCTATTCTGGTACCTTCCAGATGCTTTGCATTGTGTCTTTGTATGTAAGACAAACCTTACTCTGTATTGTTGAGAAGACAAAGCTTATATTGGTATTTACCTTTGCCTAGTTTAAATTAAATTCTATGCATGATGCATATTGCTGGGTCCTTTATGAAGAGTGCTTCCTTGAGCAGAGTGTGATTTGATCCTGGAAGACCTTTTGGGTGTCTTAAGAACTGGAAGGAGCTGAAGGAAATGAACAATTTCTATAGTGTGGTTTTTAAAAAAATTTCCTTAGGGTTTTATATTTTAAAAAAAATTTTGCAGACTTCTGTGTAAGCAGAAAATGATGTCATCTCTTCTCCAGTGACTAAGCTGTTGGACAAAGAGCTTGGTTTGATTTGGGATTTTATGTGCTTTGGTAGTAATTAAGTAGTGTCTGGTCAAGAGTCTCTGGCACCTTTATGACTCTTCATTAGGGAACAATCAATAAATACAAAATGAATTCTTCAGTTCACTAAGAGAGGAGCTAGCCATTAGGATGGCAGTTTTCCAGCAAACAGCTTAAACTCCAAAGAGAAAGGTGGTTGAAACAGATGTTTAGCATGTGCTTCAGAGTCTGTTTTGAATATGTAGATGTTGGTAGACATAACAGGGACGAGTGTTTGAAGGCAGTTGATTACCAAAGACAGCACTTGGAGCAGCTTGGGAAGATGAATATTGTAACTGGGAAGAATAAAGTGGGAACTGAATTGTTATCCAAGTAGCATGAATTGGAAATGGCAATGTTTATTTGTGTTATTACAGTGCCTAAAGTCCCTTGAGCTGCAGCGTATGGGTATGCAGGGACACATCATTTCTGCAGACTGAGAGGGCCTTTCGAGTCTTCTGAAGGGAGCGGGCAAAGCTTCATCACATGGGATGCTGAGCACCAGGAAAACCTTTGTCCTAGGGAGCCTGCTTTGGCAGGGGGGTTGGACTCGGTGATCTCTTGAGGTCCCTTCCAACCCCTACTATTCTCTGATTCTATGATTTTCAAAGCCTGTAGGAAGGCAGTTGGCTTTCTTGCTCTTTCCTGCTTGGTATACCTGCTGTTGGTTCTAGTTTTGCTGCAAGGCCAGAAGTGAGACATGGTTTAGGTGAGATGAAAAGAAGATTTCATCCGAGGTTAGGGAGCCCTGAAGGCTGTGTTAGTTGTGGAGGAATGAACCAGCAAATGGGGTCTGGAGCACTAGTGGCACTCAGCTGGCATGGTGAGTGCTATGCCATCAGACCAGAGAGTGCTGAGTTGTGCCTTGCTACTGAGGCTTTGGAGCAGCTGGGGTAGTAGCATCTGAAGTTTTTTGACTGAGAAGGGCTTTGGAACCATTTCAGAGTGCCTCCTGTTTATGTCTGAGCCTGTCTTTTAAATAAACATCTTCCTGATTTTAGAACCAGTAATGGTGTCAAACCTCCCACAGTTCTTGTTGTGAAAGCATGCACTTAATAATCTAAATTTATCTAGCATCAGCTTGCAGCCCTTTCCAATGGTAGCAGGCCCATGGGAAGAATTTCCTCATGGTGCTGTTTGGTGATCCCACTTAGCCCTTTCGGGGCAAAGTAGTTGAGCCTGGATTAGCTGTCGCTTGTGGTGCGTGACCTCCAAGGTGGCATTCCCAGAAAGGCCCTTGCTGGAGGAGTGTGGATATTGTTTGATCCCCCCCCCACCCCGTCCTGACTTGTCAAGAGTTGGTCTGCTGAGAGAGCAACGAGTAGAGGACAGTCACATTGCAATATGTAATGTTGGTGTGGTGGATTACTTCAGCAGATGACATTACCATAGCGTTTTAGTGCATTTATACTCCAAGTTTTTAATTTATTTTGTAATTTGATGAGTTTAATGAGTAAACAATATGTGTTTATGCTGAGACTTTATACCCTCCCCCTTAATTTTTTTAAAATTCATGTGTCTCCTTATAGTTTGTGAACTGGTAACCCACCAAACTATTGACTTGAGCAGTAGAAAATACCACTGCTCAACAACCTCAGTAGAATGAAGAGAAACCACTGTAGTATGATGACAACACAGGAATAAGAAGCTCAGAAAGAAGTAACATTCCTGTGTTCCTTTTATACCTACTCCACAAAAACAGCACAATAGGAGGGAAAAAAAGGACTTGTACCAACAGCACCAGCTTTTAACCTTAAGTTGGTTAGACCTTAAGTTGATCTTCAGTTCCTGTTTGTTGTCTCTGGCTACATTGAAAGAGATGCCATATGGCTGCATGCATTTCACTCCTCAGTTCTTCTACCCTGTATAGCTCTAGGTAACCTGGTCTTTGCCTGCTGTTGTCTCTTAAGTACATGTGGTAGGTGTGGTAGTCGAAGTCACCTGTGATGCAGATGAGAACCACGGCAGAGCAAATCACCGAGCTGAGACTCAGGTTTTCTGCTGTATTTGGATACTGAGCCAGGCAGTCAATCCAGTCTATTCCTGTGTTTCTTTTGCTTTTCCTAATGGGTACCTCTGCTCTTTCACAGGAGAGGTTAAGTTTACCATAAGGTTCTTTTCTACCATCTGTGCATGATGGATCCAGGATCTTTAACTTTCTTGTTAAATGTTTTGGTTTTTATCATGATTTGTCTGTGTCTTGAACTCTGTGAAGGTGCTCTGTGTCCAAACCTGGGCTGATACCTCTGAAAAATTGTAAAGAAGTATTCTTAAATAACATCTCAGTCTAGAAATGTTATGTATCTAGAGCAAGCACAAATGGATTTAAAATACAGTTCAGCAGAAGGAAGAAGTGAACAAAGAAAGGGTAGTCCAGCTGAAATTCTAGGGTGGTTCTGGGAGAATGAAGCTGTGTGAGCTACTCCTACTACAAACCAGCCCTGTCTCTAGCTGAGGCAGAAGTGTTTCAGCTGTGCCCCGTGCACCTCCAGTTCCTTCGAGCCTGTGACTCGAAGAGAGGTGGGGGCAGGACTTGGGTACCTGTGTCAATGTACTGAAGGCAAAACCTGGCTTTAAAAGCTGCTGGGTTCCAGCTAGGCGATGGTGGGGTAGAATGGGATTTAGGCAGCCCATAAGGGAGACATGCCTTAGGAAATAAAGGTTACTGGGCAGATTTGGAACAAAGAAATATTTACAAGGAAAATGGATTTCTTCTTTGCTTTGGAGAAAGTTAAAGCAGTTCTGCTTAGGTTTATCACCACCAATTTAGAATAGTTTAATGATTTTTAGAAGGCCATCAGCATTAGCAAGAACAGATGCTTATTTTTCCTGTGAACTAGTGTCCTTAATTCTGCACAGGAGATTTAATGCAGACTATTGTTTGAGGCTTCAAGAAGACACAGTGCTGCTTTAATGACTTTATCACAAATGAAAAAAAGACATTACATAAAAGATATCACATTGCCCTTTAACAAGGCTTCGTTATCATCTCCCCTACTGTGGAACACGAGCTACCATTGCTAATAAATTGGTAGAATTACTTTAGAACTGTGAATTTGCTTATCATTTAATATCCTCCAGTGACCTACAGCTTTAGATCTTTTGGTCTGCAGTAAAATCTTTGTATGTCAGTAACAAGCTTCAGAGAAGGACATGAAGAAGGTTTTTTCTCCCCATGTAGGTGAAGGTGGGGTACTTCAGTGGCAAAAAATTATCTTTGGTTGGGCCAAAAACTATTTTGAAAAGTATCACTTCTCATTGGACAAATATACAGAGGATGCATTAATTTAAATGGTAATACAGACTGGGCAGTGAATGTGTTATCTGATGGCTACTATCTAGAAGTTAGGATGGATAGTGTTGATTGGCTTCAGTGTGAACTCTGAAAGTCTTGCTTGTCATTGCAGGATAGGACCCAGTTTCTAGTTAATGTGCCTGATTCAGACAGGCTTTCTCAAGTTATGCTTTCTCAGGTATTTGTAGAGTTGGGCCATAAGCTTTTGTTAGAAGGAGATACGAATGTGTGGACTTATGTCCCACAATTGATCTTCCAATACAGAGAGTAACGAACCTCTAGTTGTCATCAGCCTTTTTGTTTCCGAATCTGCAATCTCATCCATCCCTGTACTTGCATTTTGTCCCCTCAAATAATTTGAAGATAAGTATCCTGAATTCACCTCCTAATTCTGCTTGATCGTCTCCATTCCCATTCCTTATCATGGCTGAATTGTGGAAAGAATGACTGAAATGACAAAGCCCTTTAACAATCCAAATAGTTCCCTGTGTCTTTTATCTCCAGCCAAATTATCTTGTCTCATGTCTGAAGAATGCCATCCATGCTTATGTTCTTATATTCATGAGCATGTTCTACCTAAGTATGGGTAATAGTGACAGAAATATGGTTTACTTTCCAAAAAGATTTCCAAAAATAGCTGTTGAAATTTGGTTAAGACTGGTTTTAATAGCAAAGCTTTCTCTTTGACTGGGGAATTGTTTTATGTTGATTCATTTGGTTTATGTACGTTCTTTGTATTATTAGAAGAAAGAGTACCTCTAGTGTTTTCTGTTGTAATTTATTAATCTGTGCTTCACTCAGATGTTTTATTTTTTTCCCTGAATTACTTAATGTTACCACAACTGATTTGGGGAAACAAATGGGCTATGAACAGTGCACATGTATCAATCTCTCCTGCAAAGAAACCATCCCCTTCTGCTTTCTGTTGGTTTTCTTCATTTTGCAATAGATGGTGCTCAGGGAATGTTGTCAAGGTGTTAGAAAGGCAGCTGATACAATGAATGAGTTTCTCTATACTACCATAAGTATATGACATTCTTCAGAAGGAGATCAAGATCTCATCCCAAAGACCAGTAAGGACATACAGGGCACAGTGCAATACCATGTGAGATGTATCTAAGGAGATACAGCTCTGTCCTTCAGCAGTATTTGGGGATTACACTTGCAACCCAGAAGGGTGCATGACACACCCCAGAAGGGTACCCCACAGCAATCAGTTGGATTAATTAAGCTAAGTGAAGTGCAATAAGCTGTTAAATACTGGGGACACTGTTTCATGTTAAGTGGAAGCTTGCATGAAGAGTCAGAGGTATGTGGCTCCTACAGTGTCACTCCCAAACTGACATTCCTGCTGTATCCATTGCCCGTAAATGGATGACTTGAGGGAGAATTGGGTCAACCCATCACTGAGCCAAGAAAACCCAACAGGAGAAAGGGAATGGCTGTATACATCCTGCAGTTGTGCTGTTAGGAAATCATGGATATATCTCCTCTATCCTATGGAGGTAGAAACTACGGAGAGGGGAAGGATGGGAAGTCAATTATGGATGCTGCTTTTGGGAACGGGCTGCAGTTAGAGCTGGTTAACTGTATTTGAAACTACATCCTAAAACACCTTTACCATTTCTGGAACCCAGACTGCTTATTTTGGGCATGTCCCTGGATTGCTGTCTTGCCAAATACTGAGCCCTCATGTAGTTTAGAGAGCTAAGGGGCTTTTGCACCAAATATGTGAGCTATTTATTTGGGATTTTTTTTTCCCCCTGGGGATCAGGCACAATATAAAGATGCAGTAGAAAGGTAATGAGTTTAAGACTAATGGGAAGTGATAGTTTAACCAGTTCAGTCAGCACACTCACTGTCACACTTGCCAGGCAGTCTTTTTGCCAAGTTAACCTAGTTTATAGGTGGAGTTGTAAGATGCATGATCCTGTCTGGAATTCTCACTAAGAGAAGGATCTCAGATCCTCTGAGGTGTAATTTACAGACTGCTGTCTGCCATTGCTTTCCTTTCCTAGGGGGTAAGTTGTCTGTTACAGAGTATGACAGGGATCGTAGTCCTTGTTCCGTCTGATGTTCGTTGTATGTGTGGTGGGAACAGGGAAGTTGTTCAGTGGTGGGTGAGGAGTTAAGTGCACTAGGCACTGTATAGATAAAGTGCAGTCCCTGGATATCTTGGTTTAATTAATCAGAAGTTGTGTTTAGACACTATTTTAATGGGCATCTTCAGATAATAATGATCACACATATTAAGACTGTAGTAGCAAGTCTTCAAAGGAGCAAAGGCAGAGAAAGATCTCTGCTCCAAGCAGCTCATGTTTAGCTAACGGTGCTATGCCAGAAAGAAGTTTCCCATATCTGTAATGATAGGCAGGAGCATAAAGATCATTTAACTTACTAAAATACCCAAGATTTTATGGGGATATATTTGGTAGAAGAAAAGGATAGTATTTCATCTGTAAGACTGGGAGGAGTTTCAAAGAGGAATGTGTGACACTACCCAGAAATTAGCATGATTTAATATTGTTACAGTTCCACAGAAAAATCATAGTTACACAGTGTATCATGTGTTAAATACATAAATTAATAACAGTTTTGTGTGCTTATATGGACTGAAACAATAATGTTGGCTTTGGGAGAAAGGAAGTCAACCCTTTGATTTGAGCGTAGTGCTGAAGTTTGTTGTAAGATTAGACTTTGGTTGCCTTCTATCTCCAGTCAATTATTTTGTGAGCTCACCTTGAAGTCAGTCTGCTTTTTTGATGATGTATGACCTCGCAGCTTGCTTTGCTACCAGAGTTTATGATGGGAATCTCATGGAAGATTTATTCAGCTGAGAAACTCTAGCCACAAAGGAAAACAAGCGTGGTACATCCAAGCTGTGTATCTGTTGGTTGCTGGGAATTTCTAAATCCACATTTTGGGTTGAAAATTTCTTGGTTGAGAGATATGAAAGGTAAATATTTTCCTTTACTGCATAAAAAAAAAAGATTTGGAAATGTTAAAAAAAGGAAAAGTAAGAAAATTTGTCAACCATGTAAATATGAACACTTCTGTCATCCCCCCCCCAACATCCCCAGTTCCAAGGAGTCTAGCTTGTGCTCCATGTTCTGTTTCTTTTGGGAATCCAAAACCCAGAGGGTAGCTGTAATTTTGATTTAGTTTGCAGTCCTGATTGAGGAACCATCGAGGTTCCTCTTTGCATCCTGCTGGAAGGGTATTAGTGCTGCAGTCACGGGAGCACTGAGCGTGCCGTGTGTCAGCTGGTGGACAGTGCTGTTGTCTACAATCCTGTTGCACTTCTACACTGAAACTCAACGCAGGCCTCTGTTGTTTTGTGTGGCAGAGCAATGCAATTCTGCCATACAATAAAGCAAGTTTCAGACTTCAGGCAAAACAGATCTCTGCATTTAAAACACAGTTACTCTTCTGATCCAGTGACTTGCCTGGTAGGGCACCTGAAGTCTTAATTCAGGTCGCAACTGCACTGTAATTTAGTAGGTTTCAATTGAACATGGTCCTTCTGTTCCTATGGAGAAGCTGGAGAAGGTGAGCTAGGTAATCACAGAATCACTGAATGTCAGGGGTTGGAAGGGAACTCTGGAGATCATCTAGTCCAACCCCCTTGATAAAGCAGGATCACCTGGAGCAGGCTGCTCTGGACAACATTCAGGCAGGTCTTGGAATAGCTCTGGAGAAGGAGACTTCACAACTTCTCTGAGCAGCCTGTCCCAGTGCTCTGTCTCCCTCAGAGTAAAAGAGTTTTTCCTCGTGTTCAGGTGGAACTTCCTGTGTTCCAGTTTGTGCCTGTTGTCCCTTGCCCTGTCTCTGGGCACCACTGAGAAAAGTCTGTCCCCATCCTCTAGACATCTGTCCTTTAGATATTTATAAGCATTGATGAGATCCCCTCTTGGACTTCGCTCCTCCAGGCTATACAGACCCAGCTCTCTCTGCCTTTTTTCATACGAGAGATGCTCCAGTCCCCCCATCATCTCTGATGGACTCTCTCCAGTAGTTCTCTATCTGTCTTGAACCGGGGAGCCCAGAACTGGACACAGGACTCCAGATGTGGCCTCACCAGGACTGAGTCTTGCTTTTATTAACAAGAAAGCTACCTTGAATTACCTTACACTTACCTCTGTGTGTGATTAGGTATATAGATGGGTAGTGCAGACCTGCTGATGTGTATGGCAGCTTTCTTCATGGTTCAGGGATCCTTATTTAAAATGTTTTCCACTGAAATGTCTCAGTGAAATAACTGCGAATCACAAAATCTTTTGCTTGGAGAAAAGTTGATCATTATGTTTCATCTTGTTCTGCTCACTGGTGAGTTTAATGGGCTTTCATTTTTTTTTTTTTTTTTGGTAAATGCTCATTAGAGTGGCCAGGTCATTGTCTGTATTTTGTTCAACAGGGCATGTTGGTACGTTCAGAAATGGAACAGAAGTTGGAGTGACTGGGCTCTCCTTTCCCTTTGTTTTTTGGCTTAGAGTGAAGTGAAATCTTTCTAAATTCCTCATTCTCACTTAGGTAATTGCTATACTTTGTTTCTTTAAGGATACTAAGGTACTTGAAGTGAGATGTATTATCTAAATGTTCATTGTTATACTTAAATCATGTACTGGCTATGTTAAGAGAAGAGTAAGCCAATAGAACTCAATAATTTACAGTATTACAGAACACTTCAGCAGTATGAGACAAATGACACTATGTTTTGATAGTACCAGAATTACCTTAATCTTTGTTGTCTGCTATGAGAAGTGATTAGTTTTAGTTTTCACTTGTTTGTTGATGTTCTTTTAACTCTTTTTTTTCTATTTGAGGTTGCTTTCTAAATAATTTTTTTAATGTGCATTTTACTCTTGTTCTGTATCCTGCTGGGAAGTACTGAAAGAGCTGTGTATTTTTTAGCATTATTGGCTTTTTTTTCCTTATTTCTCCCTGTGGAGATGAACCCTTGCATAAATTACTTTAAGGATCCTGGTTTTTTTCATTTTTTTAATTTTGATTTTTTTTTTTTTAATTTGCTTTCTACACCCTCCTGCCCCCTCTTTGTTTCACGCTGGGAGGATGAGTATTTAATAAACTGTTATTTAGGGGCACTGCTTTCACAGACATCCTTTTACAAATGTTGTTATTGCTTGATTGCATTGCTTAAACACACCAGAAAAATCATAGGAACCACAGACAAAAAAAGCCAACAGCAACAAAAGGCAGTGTTCACTCTCCCCTGCCTGCACAGGTTACAGCTCTGCACAGGCCGCCCCTGTGATGGAGGCCCAGCTCTTTGGGGTGGACAGGGAGCAAGGAACTGGAGGAGCAGGAGAGGCAATGGGAATGCAAGGAAGGGAGGATAGCAGGTCTTCCCAAGGGAGACTTCTTCATGGGAAGTCTCCTCAGCCCTGCCTCCTCCCAGCTGCTTCTCCTCCCCTTGTTTCCTGGGGGGACACCAGCCGTGTGAGGGCCACCCACATCCTGCCTCCATAGGCCGCTGTGATGGCATTTGTAGCCTATTTCTTACTTTCATAGTTCTACACTAGTGATCAATATTGATACTGAGGCACTGACTTTGGCTTTCATCTTTATCTGCTCTGCTGTGTGTGGAGCTTATGTCATTGCTGTAAGTAGGTTAGTGGAAATCCCCTAGTAGTTGTGTTGGTTTGTCCTTGGAAGACAGAAGCATCACCCTCTCTTGTCTATATGACAGTTACACTTAGTTATGTTTTTAATCCTGTAGGTACTTTTCCACAACGTTTGACACTTTCTTTAATGGCTTTTTGCCAGATAGATGGTTTGGATACAGCCTGGTCATAGGGGGGCTTGATAGTTCTCTAGCACTGGGTGCTTGGTAGCTCTGAATGTTTCCTTGTCCCCTTCTCTGGATTTCTCTGGTGAGCTTGCTCTTTTAGTACTGAACAGTTGTTTGTGAACAGGAAGGTGTAAACTGCTAAAAGACTTAACATGACCTTCTGTTTTGCACTGTAGAACAGGGAATTCTTGGTGAGTAGGGACAATTGTTGATGAAGAAAGGAAAAGTAGGATTGGGCACCGTTAGCGATACCAGATGCTTCACACTGGGTGAATCCACGCTGACTGTTCCCAGTCACCTTCTCCTTCATGTTGCCCAGAAGTTTATTCCCATGACTTTTCCATAGACTGTGACTGGTCTATCATCCTTTTGGACTTCAGCTCTGAAGAGGAGAATTTGCTTTCTTCTAAATGTCAGGGACCTCCCATAGTTTCAGGAACCTTTAAAGGATGGAAATGAAAGGTGCTGCAAGGACATTGCCAGTGCTCTTAGCAGTCATGGCTGCAGTGAGGTGGATCCCTTGGGTTTGTGTTGGTTGAATCCTCTCAGATAATTCATGGTCCTCATTCATGACTGATGGTTCTGCTCCTTGAACCCCGTCTCTAAGCATGAAGGCCATGCTGGTGAAGGCTGATGCAGAGAAGGCAATGGAGTACCTCAGCGTTACTGGTGTTGGTTGCCAGTAACTCACTAGCCCTGTTAATTCAGAGATCCACGTTTTCCTTGCCCAGCCTTTTTCTGCTGTGTGTATTTATAGAAGCTTTTATTCTGGCCTTTTAAAATCCCCGCAAATCTGAACTCCAGCTGAGCTTAGGCTTTTCTGACACCATCCTTTCATGCTTGTATGATACTTCTGTGTTCATACTTTGTATGCTATCCCTTCTTGTTCCTCCTGCTATGCCCCCTTTTTGCACTGGAGCCCCATCATGTGTTCTACATCTGACAAACTGATCCCCCCGTCATTCTTGATTTTCTGAGTAGTGGGGTGCACTAGTTTTGCACTTGGTCTTTCACAATCATCCAGTATTCTTGTGTTTCTCACTTTTAGAACTACCTTCCGTAGGGTCCCACTTAGTTCTCTGAAAAATTCTACTCTCTTATACTCTAGGGTCTAGATCGATCTGAACTAGGTCTCTGTTACTGTCTGTCTTACCTCACCCTCCTCAGGGTCTCAGACTACCATTACTTACAGATCATTACATCAAAGCTACCACGGATTAGAATCATAGAATCATAGAATTGTAGGAGTTGGAAGGGACCTCAAGAGATCATCGGGTCCACCCCCCTTGCCAAAGCAGCTCCCTAGGACATATCACTCAGATAGGCGTCCAGATGGGTCTTGAATATCTCCAGAGAAGGAGACTCCACCACCTCCCTGGGCAGCCTGTCCCAGGGCTCTGTCACCCTCACTGGGAAAAAGTTCTTCTGCATGTTGGTGAGGAACTTCCTGTGCTCCAACTTACAGCCATTGCCCCACAGACCACTGAAAAGGGGCTGGCTGATTCCCCCTGCATCCCTTACCACAGCTCCAGTCAGTTTTTCTACACAAACAGTGGTCATTTTGTTTTTGTCTGTGTGGAACATCATGAGAACATCAGAGAGACCACAGTGGTGAAAGGTTCATCTTACCCATACAATGGGAACTCGTAACATGTGCTTACAGAAAACACCAGCAAAAAGCAAGCATACAGCACTACCACCTCGGTACACTCTTCTTATCTGTCAGTGTCCAGACTGGGGACCACATGAGCAGATATTGACCTTTTAGTATTGCAAATTGTCACAGCTCTTTGAGCTCCACGGAGATTTTTCTGATAACCAGAGGTTGTGGTGTTTGTTTTGACCTGCAAGACCTTAAACTGTCTTGCACCTGCCTACTGCCATCCTGAGACTACAATAAGAGCTAAAGATTTAATGATACAGATGGCAAGGAGAACATTTCTCGTGGTAGACTCTTGATTTATTTTCCCATTAGAACAAAGTTGTGGGTTTGTAGGGAGTTCAGGCAGTGCAGTTTCTGGGGAGGGCAGAAGCTATAGCTTTCAGAATATTGTCACATGGAAAAGAAATTTTTTGTTCCTTTGACTACTGGCTATTGTAGAACAACGTGTGTAAAAACTCCATAGGACTATAAACCTTGTGTTGAATAGGGTACTTGGGGCTTATATGCTAATATGTTGTTGTATTGTTGAATTAAAAGCAGATAAAGTGCAGTGTCATGAACATCCTTCAACAAAAAGTGCCACCTGAAGAAGTAGTGGTGGTCTGGGCTGTGTTTTTTATGGCAGAGCATTGGTTTGGAACAGGTTGCCTAGAGAGCTTTTGGACGCCCCTTCCCTGGCAGTGTTGAAGGCCAGGTTGGATGGGGCTTTGTCAACCTGGTGTATTGGAGTGTGTCTGGCCATGGCAAGGGGGTTGGAACTAGGTGATCTTTGAGGTCCCTTCCAACCCAAACTATTCTACAGTTCTGTGAATGTCCACAGTTCTGTATGGTCCTCAAGTTAAAAGAAGATGCTGTGAAAATGTGGCCCAGAAAACATTATTGATTTTTTGTTATATAAAACTTCTGAAACAGCAAGTAATAATAGAATAGAAGGCAAAGCTATTCTGGTTGGCTTTTGAACAGTATTCATTTTTACAGAATAAACTGAAAAAAATCCAAAGTGGAAATATAAGTATTACTTACCTCTGTTCTTGGAAAATGGTTCATAGTTTGTCTTGTTGAAGCTTGAGTTTGTTTCCTTTGTTGCTATACTTGTTAGTTTTCATGAATTGATTTGGGCTGAATGACTTGTCTGCAACATGAAACACACTTAATTTTTTTCCCTGAATAACCATTCAGAGTATTGATGGGATAAAGTGGCAATTTAAGACAGCTGTTAGCATAAAATAAATACGCATGTTGTTAGTATTGAATGCATGAGCATTAATTTATTCCTGCTTTAAAATTCCATAAATGTTTCTAGTCTACCCAAGAGTATGCCTTGAGTTGCATCCCATTTTCACTGACTAGATTGGGACTTTACTGTTGTCAGAAAAGGATCAAATTTTTATCAAAGGCTGAAGAATAGAATAGCTGGATTATCTAGAAATCTGGTAGCTTTAAATGGATTATGGAGAAACACTTGCAGCTTCCCATAAATTGTCATTTCCATGTTCTTGTCTGCAAACCCCAAGTTAAAAAGAAGTGAATGGTGCTCAAAATAAAGGAAATCAAAGTCACATATGCAGAGTTTGGAGTTGTCTGGTCCTCAGTAGAAAGCATGCTGTGGTCTTGTCCTGGAAGGGTGCTGAATATTCAGCATCCAGCAGAGAAGGGGAATATCAACCTAGTTTTCAAGAACAGGAGTTCTGTTACTTACTCATGGCACCAATATGGGGCCAGGGTACCATCTAGGAACCTTAAATCCATAAGAACTGCGATCACAATCTCTAGAACTATTGAGGTGTGCAAAAGTCTTCACAATATTTGGAATAAATCATCTAGATTAAATTTCTGCTTTTTTTTTTTTTAAAGGCAGAATAATGTATTACATGTCTGGCATGATGTTCCTTCCGTTTCCAAGACATCCTACAAGGAGAGATGGTTTTTGTGAAGAAGTGAATTTTAAATATTCTTTATGGACTGATTTTGTTCACATCAAATGGAAGGAAGTTGTGAAGTGTGTCTGAGACAGTGTTTATTGTTGATTGCATACCCTGATTTTTTGGTAGGTTCTTTGATTCCATTCAGATGATTTCTAGAACCATATGATCTTAAAAAAGGTATGTGTTTTTTGTGGTTATGCAGTAGCTAACAGCAAGTGCAATTTACATCAGGAAATCATAGAATCATAGAATTGGAGGGTTTGGAAGGGACCTCCAGAGATCATCGGGTCCAACCCCCCTGCCAAAGCAGCTCCCTAGCTCATACTGCACAGATAGGCGTCCAGACAAGTCTTGAATATCTCCAGAGAAGGAGACTCCACCACCTCCCTGGGCAGCCTGTCCCAGGGCTCTGTCACCCTCACTGGGAAAAAGTTCCTCCCCATGTTGGTGCAGAACTTCCTGTGCTCAAACTTGCAGCCATTGCCCCTTGTCCTACCCCTACAGACCATAGAAAAGGGGCTGGCTGATTCCCCCTGCATCCCCTGTTTCAGATAATTACAGACTTTAATTATGTCCCCCCTTAGTCTTCTCTTCTCAAGGCTGAAGAGTCCCAACTTACTCAGCCTATCCTCATAGGGGAGATGCTCCAGGCCCCTGGAGTGTGTTGGAGTGTGTGCTGTGCAAAAACAAATTTCAGTTTAAAAATTATGCATGTAGCATCATTAGATAGGTTTGCCTTACTTGTTTTAAAATAAGGGAACAGGCTTTTTCTTCCAAACACTAATTTTTCTCACCTAAAAGATTCGTGACATAGGTCAGTAACTGAGAGCTCTGATGACTACTCCTATATGTTTAGGTGTTAGTCTTTACTTTGAAGGTGTGTTGTTGAATTGTAGCTCAGTCCCCAGCCCCACTGCAGAACGTGTCTGCTGGAGAAGATGATGACTGTGTGTGCCTATGGGTGCCAGATGCAGGAGTGGGGTATGGATGGTGATGGCATGAAAGGGTGAAGAGAGTCTGGTGATGCTCGCAGTCCTCAGGGCTGAAAGGAGACACTGGGAGAGAAATTCAGGGTGGGAATATGTTGCCATGCCAACAAAGTAATTTCTTTAATAGGAGGAAACTGGTAATGAATAACTGCAAAGTGGGAATTTTAAGAGAAAAATACACCCTGTTAAAACCCAAAAGGTTACATTTTTGATAATTGACCTTCTCCATCCCCCCTCTGAAATCCTCCACTGGCAGCCTCTCTGTTGGAGCTTCCTGCTGTCCTGTAGCAGACCCTGCTGTGCCCGACTGCTGACCTGGGAAGTGCTCGCCTGCGATGTGGTGATGGGTGCCAGTGCTGAGCCCGCAGCCACAGGCTGACCCCAGCCCCTGAGTGGATCATTCCTCAAGCAGCTGTAAAAGCTAGATGAGGGTTTTCCAAAGTCTGTCTTGCCTAGTAATTGTTTCGAGTCTTCCCTTTAAATCACTGGCTTGCACATTTACTTTTTGTCCTCCTTTTTTTTCTTCTAACACAATGTGAAAATGCTGAGGAGAGGAACTTTTAAGACTGGCATTTCTTACAAACACTTATTTGTAAACCCTGACTAGCCAGGTGTCCTGGAAGTTGGACATGTCGTGTTTGCATTTGGTCTGTAGCTCTGTAAAACTGAGGAGAAAAAAAAGCTGTCAAAGCTTCGTTTGAAACACTGAATTTTTGTCGTGCTCATGTATTGTTTTTTACAGAAAGAGTGGTGAGGTGCTGGAACAGGCTGCCCAGAGAAGTAGTGGATGCCCCGTCCCTGGAAGTGTTCAGGGCCAGGTTGGATGGGGCCCTGGGCAACTTTGTGTAGCTCCGGGACTGAGGCTGGTGTCCCTGCCTATGGCAGGGGGGTTGGAGCTCTATGATCCTTGGGGTCCCTTCCAACCCATGCCATTCTATGATTCTATGATTGCAGGAGGAGTTGGCAGTACCAGGCAGTTGCATTACTTTTCCTTCCAGACCCTTAAAGCAGTGTTCAGCTGGAGCATAAGCTGCGTGCAGAGCAGTACTCCCACCCTTAGGGCTTGTGCTTTTGGGGTATGAGCTGCCCCTGGGGTGTGAAACTGCTGGGTGGTGTCCGTGGGGAGGATCACTGTGGAAATCAGCCCCTGCCACGTTCTGTTTGCTGCAGCTAGGCTGCTGCCGGGCCCCTGACCTTGTGCAGGTGGCTTGTTCTCCTCTGCTGCCTTCTCTCAATGCCTTGCTCCTGCTGGTGCTTCTTTTGCAGATATGCAAACCTAGCAAGAGCCTTCCACCTGTCCGTGCTGGTGCTTTAAATGATGACCACTGCTTTTTCTGGCAGGGTAAGGCATTGCTTTAGCAAACTGGCCAAACACAAGAGTGTGGTGGCTTCTTTAGGTTTGTGCTACCAGACGGGCAGCATCAGTGCTTGTCAGTATTAACAGGGTTAATAATACTTGTAGTAACAGTCTTGCCATTAGTTGTAGTGGAAGCTTGGTCAGGGGTTGGAAGGGTTTGTCCCATTCCTTTGCTCTTCCCACTCCCTCCCTTCCCTCACTCCTCAACCGCCGTGGCTGAGCTGATGCTGGTACCCATGGGAGCACTTGGTGAGCCAGTTCAGCTTGCCAGTCTGGCATAGGAGTAGTCTGGGGGAAAAGAATGGCAGTAATTTTGGTTTCCTCAGGAGTCAAGCAAATGCCAAAGCAAACTTGAAGCAGAAGGGCTGTGCAGAGAAGGGCAAGAGTATCAAGAAACAGGTGGATATGTGCTGCCCTAACTCATGGGTCGTGCTTTCAGTCGTGCCATGTTGGTGAAACATGTGGTTTAGGATTTGCCATGCAGTTAGCAGGTGTTAGTTGACTGGACAAGGCAGGCTTCTTGACTCTGGCTAAGTGACATTACATGAAATGACAAAGCTGTAGGACAGCACAACCTGCCCTGGTTAGGATGAAGTAGAGATTTCCCTGCGACCCTGTTTTTCTGATAGAATATCACACACAGAATCACACAGAATCTTAGGGGTTGGAAGGGACCTCAAGAGATCTTCGGGTCCAACCCCCCTGCCAAAGCAGGCTCCCTATCTCATATTACACAGATAGGCATCCAGACGAGACTTGAATATCTCCAGAGAAGGAGACTCCACCACCTCCCTGGGCAGCCTGTCCCAGGGCTCTGTCACCCTCACTGGGAAAAAGTTCTTCCGCATGTTGGTGCGGAACTTCCTGTGCTCCAGCTTACAGCCATTGCCCCTTGTCCTGTCCCCACTGACCACTGAAAAGGGGCTGGCCAATTCCCCCTGCCACCCATGTCTAAGAGATTTGTAAACACTAATTAGGTCCCCCCTAAGTCTTCTTTTCTCCAAGCTGAACAGACCCAGCTCACTCAGCCTTTCCTCATAGGGAAGATGTTCCAGACCCCTAATCATCTTTGTCGCCCTTCTCTGGACTCTCTCCAGAAGGTCCCTGTGTTTTCTATACCAGGGAGCCCAGAACTGGACACAGTATTCCAGGTGGGGCCTGACCAACGCAGAGTAGAGGGGGAGGATCACCTCCTTCGACCTGCTGGACACACTCTTCCTGATGCCCCCCAGGATCCCATTGGCTCTCTTGAGCCAATGCTGCTGGGTTGGTTATTTTGTTGCTGGTGGTGTTTTGAAGCTGTTTTTCTGAGCATGAAGCATCATGTGTGCAAAAAAATGGCAGTTTTCAAACACTGTGGAGAGCTACATCTGAGGCTCACCCTTTATAGCACCCCTGTGTAGCCTGTGCTGTTTCTGGTAACGGAGTACATCACCCTCCTGAGCTACACCATGACTCACAGGATCAAGGCCCTTCTTACGAGGGTGATGTATCTACATGCTGGAAGTCCTGGGAGCATGTCAGAAAAATACAAAAAGGGAAGAAAAGAAAAAAAAAAGAATACAGTAGCACAGATCTGTTAAGATTTATCGCATCATTATCTCACATGAAACAGTTAAGATCCTCCTGGCATGACTGAGCAAAGACAATGGTGTGAGAGTGTCATTATTTATTTTGACGCCCTACTGATTGCCAGAGCATCCTCAGCAGTGAGGTCTTTTGTTTCACATAGTCTCAAAGATAGTAATTTCAAGGAGGAAAGCTTGATCTACGTCATGTTTCCTTCTTCAGTATGGTCTGTAGATGGGGGATGTGTTTGTCCATGAGTTAGTGAGACTCCCTAAGTGGGAACGATTTCTTTTCCTGCCTTCTATTTGCTCATATAAATCCCGACAGAAAAGCCCCTGAGCAGATGACTTGCAAGTTTACACTGAAGAAACATAAAGACCGATCCCTTTTCTTACAGACCTGGAGGAAAAGCAAACTCCACACAATATATTCCCTCTCTTCTGAGTGTAATGAACCAGCAGTTACTGCTGTTTGCAGGAACAATGGGAAACTGCAGAGCTTGACCTCAAGATACAACTCATGACATAGTTCTGCTTGGTCTATGGTCATAGAATTAGTTTTGGGGGGACCATAAATAATAATACACTGTTAATGTAACCTTAACATTTATCCTGAGAAAGCAACTTGAAATGAAGCAGCTCCTTAGTTTTGTATGAGGGGCTTCATAACCTGAAAGTGATACACCAAACATGAAATTGGGATGTTTATTTAGATAGAGCTTGGTGCTAGTGGAATGGTGTAAAAATTAAGGTCAGTGGCTAATAGCAGGATGCAATTGATCAGATCAGCTTTAAAAAAACGACGATCAATATAATATCATTAGTATTGGTTGGATATTGTTTCTGTTTCATACAGAATCACAGAGTTGTAGGGGTTAGAAGGGACCTCCAGAGATAATCGGGTCCAACCCCCTGCCAAAGCAGCTCCCTAGCTCATACTGCACAGATAGGCATCCAGATGGGTCTTGAATATCTCCAGAGAAGGAGACTCCACCACCTCCCTGGGCAGCCTGTCCCAGGGCTCTGTCACCCTCACTGGGAAAAAGTTCCTCCGCACAGAATCACAGAATTGAAAGCATAAAGGGTTTTGCGCATTTGCAGCACCCAGAGGTTTTAGTATAAGCTTCAGTGTGCAGAAGACTGTTCTCATTATGTTTTAAAAAAAATTTTATTCCCAGCATTTTGTTTATCTGTAGCATGTTGGTGTATTTATATAGATATTTCTTGAAATTCATTTATCAATTTGCTCTAGGTAAAAAGCACCTAAACCGAAGCTTTCAAAAAAACCCCAAACATTCTCTTCATATGAGATACAGATAAACATATTCATTATGGTCTAGCTTCAGTTAAAGGTTCAGTCTAATTTTGAATTCAGAGTGTGTCTCCTCCCAAGTAAATCATTTAGTTCACTGCTACCCACCACTTTGAGCCTGACCTTGAGGAAGTAAAAGGAATTCTCATCATTCTCATAAGCTTAGAGGGGGGGCGGAAGAAGAAGAGAGAAGGTTGGGCTCTCTGGACCAAGGAAAGCACTCCTGTCACAACTGCCCTGAACATCTTAATCTGGTCAGATTTTAGCTGGAGAACCTTATCTGAGTTCAGTTGTCAGGGAAGAATGTATGGAGGGGAGTTTATCTGGGCTAACCAGCCTCTAAGTCAGTAAAGAATTCATAGATGAAAAACAAGTGCTTCCGTTGGGCCCTGATAAGAACAAGAGCCTGTGCCTTTTGCAAAATACAGGTATTTGTTTTGCTGCTCTTTTTAGGGAGTGAGATGAGTGCTGCACTAGATGATGTTCAAATGAACTTTGTGTCTGTACTAGGAAGTAATAGGTTTCCATCTAGTATGTAGTCTCATCTTCACCACGTTGTGCTGATCCCCATGTCATGTTTCTTCAGTCTAAAAATAAAAAGGTGCTCAAAACCTATACATCAGTGCTGCTTATTTCACTGCTGTTACTGAATCCAAGTGCAGCTCTTGGCTCTTCAGCCCCAGAATAAATGCTCTGCAGGTGTTCTGTTACCCTTGGTTGATGCCTTGTGTAACTTCAATGGCAGGGTGTCAGGTAGCCTCAGTGGAAGGTAGTGGAACAAATGGTGAGGCTGAGGGTGCACCTTGGTCTCCAAAATTACTGTTGCTGTATGGTAAATGCTGAATCCTCAGCCATGGGAAAAGCCTCACCTTTAGCCTGTGGAAGCTCCATGACCACCCTGGCCAGTCGAGCCAAAGGCCCATTTGGCTGCACACTCCATCAGGGTCTCCCAACAGGTGAGAAAAGCACAGAAGACAAAAATGGTCTATGTCATATGATCCCTCCTTGGTTATAACCTGGATCAGTCAACAGTTTGTAGGTGATTTTAAGCCCATTCAAATATACTTGGACTATTGTGATTAATAGTCACTAACGAACTCTTTCCAGTGAAATTGTTCAATCCATCTTTTAACTCCTTTTATGCTTCTGGTCTCCAGAATACTTGTGGCAATGTGGTAGTAATTATAGGTGCTATATTTTCAGGTTTTATAGCTGTTGTTAGTTGCACTTGTTCTTATGCTGTGAGGAACAGTTTCTGTGTCAGTAAGGATTTTGATGTTTATCATAGGACTTCAGTCATCATCTTTCAAAACCAAAGTGTATTATCTGCTTTGTTATATATACTTGAATGTTCCTGTGTCAGATCATCCCAGTAAACTTTTTTGTCATCTTTGTCAGTGCTAACATACCTTTTAAAATAACAGATACAGGATTCTTCTTCTGTAAGTTAGGTCATTAAATGCTAAATAGCAGTGTCTGAGCTAATCATCTTTCACCTCTAGGACAGGCAAGGCAAATTATCCCCTGGCCCCCTGATTTTTCTCTACTGGATAGAACGGGTACAGGGAGTACTAGCTCAGGTTAAGGTGTCAAATGTACATGTGAAGCTAGAGGAGGTGAGTCCCACAGAAGGAGCCAGAGTTACCTGGTGGATGGTGGGTTTGTTGGTGTAGTGGTGTTTTCTGATTTGCTCCCTCCTTGCATCTTCCTCATGCGTGGTAACACGCCCAAACATGGCTGAGCTGATGTTGTTCTTAAGGTTGCAGATGACACCAAGCTGTGTGGTGCAGTGGAGACAATGGAGGGAAGGGATGCCAACCGGAGGGACTTTGCAGGCTGGAGAGATGGACCCATGCAAACTGCATGAAGTTTGGCAAGGCCAAGTGCAAGGTCCTGCCATGTGGGTTGGGACAATCCCAAGCACAACTGCAGGCTGGGCAGAGAATGAATTGAGAGCAGCCCTGAGGAGAAGGACTTGGAGATGGTGGTACACAAGAAGCTCGACATGAGCTGGCAATGTGTGCTTGCAGTGCAGAAAGCCAACTGTATCCTGGGCTCTGTCAAAAAGAGGTGTGACCAGAAGGTCAAGGTAGTTGATTCTGCCCCTCTACTCTGCTCTGATAGCCACCAGGAGTACTGCATCCAGCTCTGGGGTCCCCAACATAAGAAGGACATGAACCTCTTGGAGTGCATCCAGAGGAGGGTCACAAAGATACTCATGGGGCTGGAGCACCTCTCCTGTGAAGACAAGCTGAGAGAGATGGACTTGTTCAGCCTGCAGAAGAGAAGGCTCCAAGGAGTTGATGCAGCCTTCCAGTACCTGAGAGTGCCTACAGGAAAGATGGGGAGGGACTGTTTGTCAGGGAATATAGTGATAGTATAAGAGGCATTGGCTTCAAGCTGAAAGAGGGTAGATGTAGACTAGATAATTGGGAAGAAATTCTTCCCTGTGAGGGTGGTGAGGCAGTGGGCAGGTTGTCCAGAGAAGCTGTGGCTGCCCCCTCCCTGGCAGTGTTCAAGGCCAGGTGGGCTGGGGCTTTAGGTAACCTGGTCTAGTGGAGGGTGCCCCTGGCCATGGCAGGGGGTTTGGAGCGCTAGATGATCTTTGAAGTCCCTTCCAACGCAAACCAGCCTGTGATTCTGGTTTTTTGTGTTTTCATTAATTATAGGTGTAAGATACGGATTTCTAATGAGTTTCCAAGCTTTACATAGTGGTTGACTTATAAGGTGATTTAATCAGTCTTCAATATAAGTGATGTTCGTTCTGGAAAGGGAGGAAATCTTTACCCCTTTGCGCATGTCTATCTTCCATGCAGTGGAAGATAAAGGAAGGTGTTTAAAGGAAGGTGTTACACATCTTGCTAACTTGACATCTTCTTTATGGAAATGTCTTATTTCCCAAGAGAAGGACTGTAATCCAAGCCACATCACCACCAGAACGGCTGCATTTACGTTGGCCAATTTACAGAACATCCCTGCGGATGCACCGTAAGGGGTAGTTTTCCCACCTGCATTCCGTGTTTTTGCCTTGTTTCTCAGTACCACAAGTTCATTCTTTTGAGTCTTCATAGATGGAGATCTGCTATAACAAACAAAAGTTTCTGAAAAGTGACTTAAGAAGCGGAAGTGCCATATGTGAAGTGTTCTTTAAAGGCCCAAGAACACCACGTATTAAATAGCGTGACCTTTTGTGGCAGTCTCTTGATTTGATTAGCATCGGTCTCCTCACTTGTGCAATTGCTGTATGTCAAGTGGCAAGTTTTCTCTTGGTGCTGTGCTGCTGAGTGTGAAGCTCTCTTGCCTAGGAAATGGCACTTTCTTCAGGCACGTCATGCTTTGGCTGCTACCTACTTCCACTTTGTAATTGGTTCAGGGTTTGGTTAGATGAAAAGTATATTAAAGAAAACCAATTCTATGTCAACTTTGAAATAAAAAAAAAAAATCTCAGAAAAGACAGGATTGTATGTTTTATATGTGGACAGTGCTAGTGGGATTTCTGGTTACTTCTTTACAAAGGTGAGTTGTCCTTGGTGAATAGTTTGTGAAGCCAGTAACGCTACCAGAGATCACTTGCTGTACTCCTAAATGCTGCTAGGTTGTTTGTTGTTACCTTGTTGCTCTTAATTGGAACTGTATTGAACTTAAGATCTGCAGAGATCTTATTTTTTCTCTTTTAATTAAAAAAATAATGCTAATTTTTCTGAGCTGTTTATTGTGCTTGCTGTTCATGAGGGATCATTTGGATGTAATGCAGCTTAAACTAAACCTTGTTACTGAGTTTCCACTGTTACTCAGATGTTAGTTGTCTTTTGATGTGTAGATGGGAGGATGATCAGTGCTGATCTCCATCCTCCTCCTTTTCTTCCACCTGAAATCTATCATGGGCATTATTGCCCCATCTGCTATCACAGAATCACAGAGTTGTAGGGGTTGGAAGGGACCTCGAGAGATCATCGGGTCCAACCCCCCTGCCAAAGCAGCTCCCTAGCTCATACTGCACAGATAGGCGTCCCGACGAGACTTGAGTGTCAGTTTAGTTTGTGTTCTTCACATCCATGGAGCCTCACCCCTGTGGCACTTCCATGTGAAAGAAAATTTCTTAGAGAGCAATGGTGGCAGGACAAGTAGCACAGATCTCCTGTGCCCTGCCAGGAACAGAAGTGGAGCTCATGAAGTCAGTCCTCTGTGCTGCAGGGTCTCAGCTTCAGGGAGTGTTGGGGCCTGGCTGGTGGATCTGTACAGCAGTGGGGATTTCAGGTTGCGTCTTCTACGACACGAATGAGAAAGCTTTAATACTGCTAAAAGTGTCTGAGTAGTATCTTCCAAATGAAAAGAGCATCAAGCAGTCATTGGTGATAGTGGAATTACAAGTACTACCTGTTGTCTCATTCACTGATGGCCATTTGTCATGACTGCTGAACAAATGAGAGCTTTGTACAAGTGATTGTGTGGGAGCAAGCAAATAAAACACATGGGGAAACTCTGTGGCACAAGAACTCCTCTGTGTGTGGTCTTGCTGATCCCATTGGGATTGCTGAGAGAAGGTGGCAGCGCTGCGTATGAATTGCTTACACAGATCTCCAACAACCTGAGCAGATGCCACTGTCCTAAGCCTTTTGCTTTGCCCCCACTTCATTTCATCATCATCACCATCCCACGGCGCAAGGCAGTACTGCTCTCAGCATGCAGCATCCTCCCACCTTGTCATGGCTGCACATGGGTTACCCCAAGCTCCTTCCCCATCACCAACACAAGTGTTTCTATTGTGTCAGATTGAGGAACTGACACACAACAAAAACTAATCTTTTTTTTGGTGGGGGGGAGAGGTTATTTTTAATAAGCATATCCTTGTGCTTATTAAAAGAGTACATTTTTGTTTGGGGGGAATAAGGTCAAGCAGAAATAAAGATTGAAAGAAAGATGTGAGGAAGAAGAAGGAAAGTTCACCTTGGGATGTCTTAAACTGGTGACTGAACTTAACCTTCAGTCTCTGAGCAATAATCACAGATTTTTCTGGGGTCCCTGGGAGGATTTCTGTGGACTTTTGTTGGAGGCAGCAGTGCAAAAATAGATCCTAAATTGGTGTTCACACTCTGGGCAGTCTTGATTTTTTTTCTCTTTTCCATTTTCCAGTTGTAAGGTATTCAGGTGAATATAGATGAATATTGTTGTTGAAAATAATTTCATTTTGATTTCCTTTTTCTGAGCAACTTCACTAACAGCCTTTTCACTAGCAGATACAATTCGTACTAGGTAAGCACCAGCAGCTCGAGCTTTGTTTTCTGGCATTCTCTTCATGTCTATTTTTTTGTGGATTTCAAATTATATCATTTGGTTCCTGCTTAAGATATATTGCCTGTACTTCTCCAGACACCAATCTTAATGATCATCTTCAAAAGTATATCATCTAATACTTGTTGAAAATATTTAGTGCCACAATTCAGGCCGGTAGGGAAAACTCCTCTGATTGATTTTCTGTTTAAAAGTTATTGACAGTGTGAAGTATCATCAGAGTAAGGAACGTTTTCAATTATGTCCTCTTTAATTTTAGAGAAGCAGTCAAAATGTCACAGTTAATTATGAAAACCGTAATTTTCAAGCTTGGATCCCTCACCCTTCTTGAGACCAGTGGCTCAGATCTTAGCAGAAGTTAATTTCTGTCTTCTTTTATATGGAATAAGTAAATTGAATACCATCCACTTGGCTGTGTGGGTGTGTTTTGGATGAGATCTTAAAAACTGAGATCCTGTTTATTCTGTGTGGGTGCTAAAGATCTCACTGTTAGGCTATATGCTGTTTGCAAGTTTCTTAATACCTTCTGGCCTTTGAGATGACTACATTTCAGCAGTGTTATGTGTACATAGTTGCAAAATATTTTGGGGTCCTTCAAAGTGAAAGGTCCCCTGCATGAGAGCATCTGGTGCACACATTTATTGTGCCTGTTGCTATCACATTCTGCATCATTTTTAAATTGTTTTTGCATTTGTGGTCATTACTCCATTAATCAGTCTCAAAAAGTAATCTCTTTAGTATTTTGGGCTGGTGTGACTTAGGTTTCATTCAAACTTTTAGAACAATTCAAAAGAAAAAAAAAATTCAGTTGTGAACTGCTTCCTAGCCTATGGAAAGTGCAGCAGTGGTTGTGGGACTCAGGTCGTTGCTGAGGGTCCTGACTTAACCCACTTAGTGCTGGAAGCTGAAGGTGTTCCAGACCTCATGCAATAAAATCCCTGCAACATCAGGGAAGTATTCCGTTTGTCTGAAAGTCCAGGGATTTACCCTTTTCTATAGCATTTTTGACTCCTTGTTCTTTGGACTCCTTCAAAGTCAGATGTAATATCGTACATAATAATCTGATTGTGATGAGTTAGTCCATAATTTGTACTAATACCCAAAGAAAAACATAATAATAGGTTAATATGGAGGTAATGTGTGGAGCTAAAGACAGCTTGGCCTGAAGATATTTCCATGGCAACAGAAGGATCCCTACAGATGTCTTCCTTCTAAACTTGATGCTGTTTATTAAAGGCTGTCTGTAGTACAATCTGTAATTATCATTAGGTAAAGAAAGGTTGTGAACGTGGGTGGACTGCTTGGCTGATGCTCTCTGACTGATTTGTTTAGCACAGCTTTGAAATACAGTTACAAAAGAACATTAAAAACCTGAGATCATTTAGCAGTTTCTCTCTGCAGGTAAGCTGAGACTTAATTCGAGACTGTTGGGGAAGAAGAGTGAAATACCTGAACAATAGTGTGGGGGGAGGATGGGGAGAAATGTTTTCAAACTCTTTCAGCACAATGACTGTTAAAGATAAAAGAACATCTAAAGTGTGCTGGACAAATTAAAAGAAAATGCTGAGCTACACATAGTAAGGGAGGCAACACACAGGAAAATAAGGTTTTGTAAATTAACAAAGATCCTGTAAGTAGGAGACAAAGGAAACTATGAAATTCAAGAAAAGCAAGTGTAAAGTCTTGCACCTGGGGAGGAACAACCGCATGTATCAGTACAGGCTGGGGGATGACCTGCTGGAGAAGAGATCTGTGGAGAAGGACCTGGGGGTCCTGGTTGATGACAGGTTGGCTATGAGCCAGCAGTGTGCCCTGGTGGCTAAGAGAGTCAATGGGATCCTGGGGTGCATCAGGAGGAGTGTGGCCAAAGGAGGTGATCTTCCCCCTCTACTCTGCCCTGGTCAGGCCCCACCTGGAGTATTGTGTCCAGTTCTGGGCTCCCTGGTATAAAAAGGACAGGGATCTCCTGGAGAGAGTGCAGAGAAGGGCTATGAAGATGATGAAGGGCCTGGAACATCTACCCTATGAGGAAAGGCTGAGAGAGCTGGGGCTGTTGAGCCTGGAGAAAAGAAGACTGAGGGGGGACCTAATCAATGTTTATAAATATCTTAAGTATGGGGTGCAGGGGGAATTGGCCAGCCCCTTTTCAGTGGTCAGTGGAGACAGGACAAGGGGCAATGGCTGGAAGTTGGAGCACAGGAAGTTCTGCACCAACATGGGGAGGAACTTTTTCCCAGTGAGGGTGACAGAGCCCTGGGACAGGCTGCCCAGGGGGTTGGTGGAGTCTCCTTCTCTGGAGATATTCAAGACCCGTCTGGACGCCTATCTGTGCAGTATGAGCTAGGGAGCTGCTTTGGCAGGGGGTTGGACCCGCTGATCTCTGGAGGTCCCTTCCAACCCCTGCAACTCCGTGATTCTGTGATTCTGTTACCTGAAGGAGAGGATGAGAAAATAACGAGTGTCAGAAGTTGGAACATGGATCAACCTTTCTTGCTCTGTCTTCAGGAAGAAGGTTAATTAGGATCAGCTGCTTAGCACGGTTGAAGCAAGCAGTGAGTGGGTAGGAACACAGGGCAGAAAAAGGCAAGAACAGGTTAAAGGGTATTTTCATGAGTGTTCTGCGTTCAGCATTCAGAATTGTAGGCTCAGTAGGGAGTTTTATTCTGGTCCACCCAAGCAACTAATTGAAGCAGCTTTAAGTCCATGACCAATTACTGTGTAAAAACAGTAAAGGATAGGTGAGATCCCATAAGAGGACACATAGAGAGCATCATCTTTAAATGAAGAAAAGAGGAAAATTTTGGAATTGCAAACTGAGTTGGTACCAAAGAAAGATCCTCAAATGCATGGGTCATTAAAAGCAACTGGCCATGAATAAGCAAAGGCTGGAAGTTTTAATATAATTTTATAATAGAGCACATGGGTTTTTTGGTCTCCTAGTTATGGTATTGAAGACAAAACAAAATGTAATGATGAAATATAGTGAGTTTATGAAATAGATTTTTATGGAATGATTGCCTGAGATAGTGGCTTGATGACTTGGAAGCTAAGCTGAAGTGGGGGAACAGAACCACAGATCACAGAGTGGCTGAGGCAGGCAGATGCCTCTGAAGATTGTCTGCACCAACCCCTTGGTCAAGCAGGACCGCCCAGAGCAGGTTGCTCAAAGCTGTATCCAGTCCACATTTGAATATCTCCAAAGGTGAAGGCTCTACAACTTCTTTTCTGGGCAGCTTGTTCCAGTGTTTGACAACATTCACAGTACAGGAGTTTTTCCTCTTGTGTTAACGTGGTATTTTCTGTATTTTGATTTATGCCACTGCTTCTTGTCTGTTCACTGGGCACCACTGAGAAGGGTCTGGCTCCATCTTCACTACTCCCCCCCATTAGCTATTTATTCATTGTGTGCTAAGATCCCCTGAAACCCTTTTTTCTTGTGGCTAAACAAAGACTGTAAACTTCAAGCTGGACTTGCAAGCACTATAGAAAATGGGATTAAAATCGGTAAACTGGAGGTGAGACCCAGCATCATTAAGAAAAAGATCAATACAGGAAAGTGACAAAGAATTTTAGCATGGACAATCAAGTTAGTAAATGCATAGCATGACATAACTGAATAGAAGCAGCATTGGCAGATAAGTATTTGTTTCACCTAGAAAGAAAGAAAGAAAGAAGAAAATTAACGTTCAGATTCTTGAAAAGATCGATTATAGGCAGCACAGTAAACATTTGTTCTTCATATTCTCTGAAGTTGTGGTGAGAAGTTTCAGTTTCCAGAGGAAAAGCTCTCTAAAATTAATGGTAGCTAAGCACTGCCCCAGGCCACCTCCCAAGGTTATAAGCCCCTTGTTCTTATAGGTTTAACACTGAATTGAACAAACCTCTCTAAATCTGTCTGGTTTGTTTTTTTAGGGCAACAAAATTAATTCATTTCTACCTTTAATATCACATGCAGCCTTGATATTCCGTGCTGCTGTGGTCTCTCCTACAAAAGGAATTTTCTTTGGGTTGGGGGATAGTACATCACTGGGATATGTTTTAGGATGTAGTCTGTCACTGCTGCCATAGAGCATGTTTCTTGAATGTTTTGCCTGGATTTCAGTTAAGAACTGAAGTGAATGTGGAAACCTGAATTGGCTGGCAGAATTCTGGTGATCTTGTAACTCCTTCTAGTGTGCACATGTCTGACTAGGGGCCAACCCTGTCATTTCCAGAGGAGAAAAAGAGAATGAGCAGCAGTCCATTTTACAGCATTAATAAATTATGGCCTCGTGAGTTTTGCTCACTTGTTTGCCTGGAACTGACATTTTCAATTGTGGCTCAGTCAGAAGATGTTAGTTGATATTCATGGTAAGGTTCACGTCTGCATTTGAAATGCAGTGATTTGGGCAGCTAAGTAAACAGCGGGTAAGAAGGGAGGAGAAGCGCAGCAAATAGATTGGGAGAAATAATTTTTTGATAATATCTTGCATGAATAATATGGTGCAGTGCTCTTCTGGTAATATTGGGAGTGAGGCATTTTGCATACTACATGGTCTCAGCTGAGATGGGAGTAAGAATACAGCGACCCAATAATAGAAATAATAGCAAACCTGGTAAAAACAGGGGAAAGTCTCTGCGTATCAAGAGGAAATCAACTTTTGATTACTGTTCTCCTGGCTCTGCAGAACTTTGCCAATGCCTAGCCAGTGTCTGACATGTGACAAAAATTAAGAAGGGTTGTTTACTACTTCTACAGAAAACCTTTTTATTGTTTATAAAGTTAATCCTTAATTATATCTGGGTGCCATGGTTTAGCCCGGCAGGCAGCTAAAGCAACCACACAGCCATTCGCTCACTCTCCCCTCTCCCAGTGGGATGGAGGAGAGAATTGAAAATGAAATAGGAAAAAAAAAAGGGGGGTGAAGGGGGGAGTAGATAGTAATAATAGAATATACAAAACAAGGGACGAGCAGTGCAGCTTTTCACCACACAAAGGCAAGGCTCTACAAAACCCTGAGCCTCCCTGCCTCCTGTGCAACCTCACAGTTATATACAAAGCATGATGTCATATGGTATGGATCATCCCTTTGGCCAGTTTGAGTCAGTTGTCCTGGCTGTGTCCTCTCCTAACTTCTTGGGTGCTCCCTACCTTCTCGTTGGTTGGGGCAGTTTGAGAAGCTGAAAAGCAACCACTAAAACCCACAGTGTTGTTGACCTGTTATTGACATGTTTCTCACCCTAAATCCCAACCACAGCACTATGTCAGCTGCTAGGAAGAAAATTAACTCTATCCCAGCCAAAACCAGGACACCAGGTTGGTGTCTGTAGGGAGAAGAGAAAGGCGGTTGGGGCTGTTGCTCCAGTCCTGTGCACCTGAGCCTTTTCTTTCAAGTATTTTCTAAAAGTCCTACAACTATTTTGTGCATGCTCACAGCTTACTATAACTACAGGAAGATTCCCAGGGGCACCTTTTACTTGAATTTCACAGTGATGGTTGCTCAGTTCTAGCAGGGAGAAAAGAGAGATCCTGAGGTACCTGTTCAAGGCTAGTCAGTCTCCAAGTTGACTGATAAGCTTGAAGAGTTTAATCCTTAACCATGAATCGTGCTGCATCCACTTTATTAATGCTTTAAGAGTCAAATCATCTCCTAATTTTTCATAGAAATTTAAATTTAGACTTTTTAAATAGAAAGTTAAATAATGCTTTTCTTTATTGACCTGTTTCAGTCTCTGTTTTATGCAAGCATAGAGCAAATGATGTTTAATCTCTGATGCTGTTATAATCTGGCATACCTAGGTGACATGTTGATTAATTAGTGCAGAAACAGGCTTGTATATGAGCCTGAGAATTTTTAAAATTTTCTTTAAATTTCCAAGTACTCCTCAGCAGAAGAATGTCTGTATCCATGTGTATTTAAACTCTTCATACCTTCCCACCATCAAGTGGAGGAGGGTGCAGAAAAGCTTTTCTGGAGGATTCTGACGTTGTGCATGACCGAAACAAAGCATTTAAACATAATGCTACATACTGCACTGCTGACTTGCTGGTACTTCACAGCTGTTAGTCATACACTTGTCTTTTCATTCCTCCTTTGTTGGTAAGAGGTCTGTCCCAGTCATCATTATAGTCAAAAAAGGGGAAGTGCTGTATTTGTGATGTTAACATGAACATGGAGTTTGCATCAGCTCTCTAGGACTTAATGAATGTGCAGCAGTGTAGAAGCCTGGGACATGTCCACAGACGCTTAAGTCTTTTCTTAAATAGTCTTTAGGAATAAAATGACTGTGAAAGGCATCCTGCTTTGCCAAACTCTGATCTGCTGTTGTGTTTTAAAGCAACGAGGTCGCCGCTTGCCACTCCCAACCTGTTTCTCTCTCAAGTGCTGTGTCCTGCCCTGGCTGTTTTGCAGTCCTGCGTGTGCACGGTGCGGAGGGATGCTGCTTGGCATTCTCCTCTGCGCTGGGTCAGCTAAGGTAACTCCTCAGCTTCGAGTGTTACAAAGAAAATGAGCTTCATACACTCAGATTTAAAAGCCTAGATAGTTTCAAAGTGTGTTGGATGTCAGCCTGATCTTAAGATACCTTCCTGCAGCAGTCATTGTAATATGCTGCTGGCCGGAGTGTCAAGTTGCAAGGCAGCTGTTACCTGAAAGAACTGTGTTCATTACTCCTGAAAAGCAGTAGTGAAAAGGACTTTGAAAGGAAAATACAGGCCTAGTCTGTAAAGGATCAGAGTTGAAAGTGCCAAAGGAGTGGCTGGGTGCTCTGAATAAAATGCAGTTCTTAGAGATGCAGGTAGCTAACGCCTCAGCAGGCTTTGCTCTGTACCATGTGAGCCTGAGCTTGCAGTCAAGTTTCTGCAAGAATGCCAACTTTGGAAAGTACAAGGTCTCCAAATGTCAGAAACTCAGATTTACCTCTTTGCAGGAATATAGCTGTGCTGTTGTGAAAATTGAGTTTAACAGCAGTAAGAAAACCAACACTCAACCAGCGCTGCTGAATGGAAGGTGTTAGAAAAATAGCAAGCCAGTAAGTTTGTCTTAAGGAGACCCTGTATAAAGTTGTTACCCTATGGCAGGGGAGTGAGCCCTAAAAGAATCTAAAAGGAATCTGAGCAGCACATGTCATCACAGGGTTTGTCTTCTGAAAGAAAGTCTGCTTGCCACTCTATACAGAAAAGATCTCTGGGGTTTTTTTTCACTTGTATTTTTTCAAACTTTTCTACATTCTTGAACGTGATGTTAGAGGAACACTTCCTCCCCTTTTTCTATACAGCACCTTTGATGTAGAAAAGTTCTGAAAAACAAAACAACGAGCACAGTTCATGGAAGTTTTTTTGTGTTTCGTTTGCCTTTCCAGATAAACGTTTGAATTCGTGGTGCATAAACTTGTTGGATCCGTTCACCAGGAGCTCAAGATTGAGCCTTTCTGAAGATATTTAGCACTGAATCTTCAGCATTTACATTGCATGCTTTCTGGCTTAAATATGGAAGTTTGTAATCTTTGTCCTCCAACCATGACTGCAGAGAGAACATTTGATTATACATGAGAGGGCAAAAAAAAAATTCCATCATAAAATGTCCTCCAGTTTTGTAAAGTTTTCAGTTTGAGTGTGGTGACTCTTTTCCCTTGCTGTGATTGTAGCTGAGATCAGAATAGAACCCTGTTGCCCACAGAGTGTTGGTAGTGATTAAAAACAGCTCCTAATTTAAAAAAAAAAATAAAATTGGCTTCTCCTGGGTGGAGATGTTCTGGTATCAAATTTAATCTCCCTCCTGCTGTTCCAGTGGTTGGACTAGCGTATCTGGGAAGAAAGTCAAAGTAAGTTTAGAGAGATGTTGCATAACAGCATAAATCAGTAATTCTGGAAGAGAAGATAGTTTCAGGGGCAGAGGATGGGGAGCTGCTAAGAAGAGGCTTTTATTATGGTTTGCTTAAGTATGGAGTGCAAAGTAGAGCGTGGAAAGGCTTTGCCCCCTGGGCTCTGTGGGTGGCAAGAGGTAATGTCTTTATAATGCTGTCTGATTTAAAACTAAAAATAAGACTAGATGCAGCCCTCTAAGATATCTTGTAATACTCTGCCCTCAAGACTACTGTAAGAGCCACGTGATGATGGTTGATAGAATAGGATTCAGCTGCTGTTGTAACTGGTAATGCCATATCTGTTACTTATCTCAGGTTCTCTTTCTTTGATCTTTGTGTCCCCAAATGTCCTTATGTGCCATTGCCTATGAGTGCAGCACCTGTCCCTCTGTAACTGTAAACCAGAAGGAAATGGCTGTAATTCCCAATACTTTTACCTGTTTCTGGTGGGCAGATAGCAAGGATGTTTTCTCCAGAAACTTTGTTACATTACCTCAAAGCAAATCAAGTACTTCAGTGTTTTATGGAACTTGTTCACTTGGCTTTGAATACCAAGTTGGGTAATGTAGAAGAAATAAAAATCCTGTAAAAACGCTCTATGTCAGGAAAGGAAATACTTATCATAAAATCATAGAACATGTAAGGTTGAAAGGGACCTTTAGAGGTCATCTAGTCCAAGCCCCATGCATTAAGCAGGACATCTTCACTAGATCAAGTTACTTCATCAAGTCTGACCTTGAATGTCTCCAGGGATGGGGTCTCCACCACCTCTCTGGGCAACCTGTTCCAGCGTCTCACCACCCTCATAGTAAAGAACTTTTGCCTAATGTCTAATCTAAACCTACCCTGCTCTGGTTTTAAACCATCTCCTCTTGTCCTATCACTACATGCCCTTAACAAGACAGTCCTTCCCCAGCTTTTCTGTAGGCCCACTTCAGGTACTGGAAGGCTGCAATAAGATCTCCCTGGAGCCTTCTCTCCAGGACAGAGATCTTTACTTGATCAAGTTCTGTATGAACAATGAAAAGGAAAGATCATACTTCTTTCAGTGGGATCTCTAGACAATTACACTGAAGTGACTGACTGTTCACTAAAAAAACTAATGGTGGTCCCAGTGCTCCTCAGGCTGTTGCTGAGGGACATATCCTGTTGGACAAAAACACATACGTGGGCTGACTCGTAGCAAGAAACGTATGAACCTGCATTAATTACTGACACGTTCTCTTTGAAGAATACTGGAATGCCCAAAGGAGCAAACTGATGTAAAATTCATGCTGGAGTTTTCTTTAAATTGATTCTTTCCTAACAAGACTGTAAATTCAGTGAATTATGAATATCCTGCATGAGGGAGGTGCGTGGATGTGGCACAGAGGGAGATACAGCCAAGGTGAGGGAATGTCTGTATCTCTTACAAGCCTTACAAGCCAGTAACATCAAGGAAGCAGCACAGGAGTGGTTAACTCACAGTCAAGATTACCTCAGGACCTCTATTTTTGTTATTCTGGTAATCTGTAGGAAGATTTTAGGTTTATTGTCTAGAACTTGCACATTGTAAGAAGAACGATTAATGAAATTTGCAAGTATAAAAAGCTTTTACAAACCAAGACGGTTTATTTCTGAGAGCTCTTTACCTCTTTAGCTGCAGTGATTTCAACATCTGTCTGAAGATTAAACTTCTTTACTTTCTCTGGGGGATAAATCAATGGCAGGATCAAAGCACTGAAAAGCAGGATCAGGAACTGTTTGACCTGTCTTGAAGATTGGGACTGAACGAAGCTTCTTAGATTTCTTCTGTTTGCATACATTCCCTCCCCCTGCCCCTCTTTTTTTTTTCCCTGGGGTGTGTTATTTTCCTGTTACCAGAAATTCTTGTGCCTTGCCTAGCTCCACAAGTTGGGAACTCGGGCATGCCCTACAAACCTAAGAATTTCCACTGGAAATGCAAGAAGTTGGTAACCTTGCAGGGTTTGTCTGAGGTGGACTTCATTTCAACACAGAAGCGTTGCAGAAATAGGTTGTGTTTTGCTCTCGCGTCTTTCAGGCCTTCGAGGAGTCTTGGCAGTGCTGTGCCTCTGAGGTTAGCTGGGTCTGAGATGAGGTCATATTTGGGGGAAATCTGAAGGAGGAGGAGTGGGGTTGGTTGAAGGGACACACCAGCTGTTTCAGCTGGTGATAATTTTCCCGAATTTTAAGTAAGCACTGAATTTGCTCTGGGTTGTACCCATAGGTTCTGGCAAAGGCCTTTTTGCCCAAGCCACTTTAATCGCCCCCAGTGCAAAACACAGGCAAAAGGTTTCCTGGGAAGTATGTGCCTTCGACTCTTTTCCCCCTTTAGTAATTTATGCTGCGGCAGTTGGGAGGCTGGAGCAGAATAACCTTCCCTGGTTAACTGACAGAGAAGAAAGAAATGCAAGGAACCATTATTTTCCTGTCAAGATTTCCCTGAAACAAAGAGGTGCAGAATTATGCATGCTGAGGGGTGTCTTTGGTCCTTTGATTAACAGCGGAGGCCCAATTTCGCCATCAAAAGCGGTCTTAATTATAAGCCCCGTTGAAAAGGCTGCCTTGAACGCCACAGAAATGATATTACAGGAGCACGTCTGTCTTTGCTTAGGTGATCTGCAGGCATTTTGTGGGATCATTTTATGAAAATCATTGGAAATACACTTGAGGATACAAGAGAAAGCTGGAAATACCTGTTATTTGTTTCAGCTTAATCGCAGCAGAAGGCGTTGCATCAGGGAGGAACTCAAATAGCTGGTCATGGCTGGCAGTGTGAGAAAGCTTCCCGCTCTGCTACCTTAGCAAAGCCTGATATTCTCCTCATGCAGCTGGTGACATAATGTGTATCACAAGGTCCTCCTCAAATAAAAGACATCCGTCTTGGTTATTTTATGAGTCTGCTGATTAAAGAGATTTTATTGTAATTACTATGACTAAAAGGCTACAGCAGAAGATGGAAATGTTAATTTACAATCTGCTTGCTGACCAAATGTCATGTGGTAATGGATTGGGACAGACTGTGGGTTGCAAATGGACCTGAATTTTCAGAGCCGCTAATTTGAAGTGGCAGATAAAGTACCAGCATGTATGTTTCAGAAGGGATGTGTTTGATTAACCAGCGGTTGTTTGACAGGTTGGTTGAGAAATGATCACCTTTGGTTTTACAGTGGCAGCAGTGATGATGTACGTGGTAGAGGAGGAAAGGGAAGTAGCAGAAGGACAGATGGACAGAACTTAAAGGTAAAGCTTGGCTTTGTAGAAAGTGGACTGTGCTCCAGACCCACCGCAGCGCTTATGTTCCCAATTTCCAATTAAACAAAGGGAATTTTGGTACCTAACTGGATATGTAGATCAGGTCTTTAATTCTGTCAATCTCTTAAGGATGTGTATGTAGTCACAGATGCAGCTCATTCATTTAAAAGAGGGGCAATTAAAATAACCCCTATTTTTCCAGCTGTAATGTTGGCCCAGCTCTTTTTTCAGAGGCTTTATGGCTCAGGATGCAAGGTGTCAGGCACCCTCACTCTGATACGGTGCCAAAGGATTTGAAGGAGTTCGGTAGAGACGGGCTCAGGTGTTTCAGACAATGCTGGTGATGGCTGCCTGATAGCATTTCAAAAGGATTTTAATGTTTCTATGGAAATTTTGAAATAGACTATTCCAGAGTAGGGGTATAATCCTTTCTGAAATCCCCCATCTTGGTCTACGTGGCCTGTTGAAAAGATTATCCTGCTGGGTAAACTTCTAAAGCAATTTCTGCAAATTTTGTTTCTGTATCTACTCCACTGAAATCTACTTGTATCAGTAAATTTATATACAGCACCGCCAGGTCTTGTTACAGACGCTTAATATATCACTGTACTGAGACTTTAATTATTACTGTTAAGAACTAAGAGTAAACTAAGCAAATATTGATTAAGTTCTTGTTCTGGAAAGTGATACCATGTTACTGAAAAAATAAATTGCAGTGTGGAGCACCTGGCTGTATTTGTATTGTGGCTTTGACATAAAGATTTGGTATTAGTCGCTCTAAAAGCATTGATGTATCCCATAGCATTGTGCAGAACTTTGCTCTGGAAGAATTTACTACTGTTGTGTTTGGTAATTGAAAAGTAAGAGTAGAGCTTGAGTGCAGATTCATTACAGTTGACAAACAGGTTTTTAGGTACACACTGTGGCTTTACAGAGGAGTGCGTGGCATGTTGCTGTGATACCCTTTAAATTACACCTGAATTGCAAATGATGGAGTACAGCTGTGCTCCAGAGGGAATGGTGCAAACAAGGAGTAGAAATAGCCCTGTGGCTTTAGGTCTGTTTTACACACTGAAGGGTTGCAAGCTGGAAGCAACAAGTGTGTGCACTGCATATTTAGGGATCTGCTTGCAGGCAGCAGTCACTGCAATATGTTGTATATTCACTACACAGATACTCATTGCTGGATGTCACAAGTGGCTACTGAATTTCTGAAGAAGATAGAAAAAATAAGAAGATGGAAAAAAAAAAGCTGAAAGAGGCATTTTAGTGATTGCTCCCCCAGGAGCAAATTCGTAAGTGCAGCTTGAAATCTAAGGGAATTAGAACTGATTTTAATAGAATTCACTCTCTTCTCCTTTGATCTTTCACAGGACATGGTATTAGGGTTATTGGTGTAAAATCAGCTGTCATGAGCAGAAATGAGTTAGAAATTCTCAAACTAAAATGTTCATTGGGGTATTGAAAGGAATCGTTAATAATAACTGACTGGCTAAAAAGGAAGAACTGGTGTTCCATGTTTTTTTCTGAAGTGCTTGCAAAGAGGGAAAAATGAAGAGAAAAAGAGATACACAAGTGAAGTCAGTGTCTTATGCCGATTTTTCAGCTGTTCTGTGGGTCAGTGAGTAGCAGCTCAATGGTGCCAAGAATAGCCCTGGTCTGAGGAAAACATGTCTTTCTATAATGTCTTAATATGTATAGATAAATTACTATACAATTTGAATATATACACAAATTTACATAACTGTAGAGAGATATAATTGCGGTTTAATATTTTAATTTATATTTGATGCATTATTATTATTATTGTTACTGTTATATTTCACTGCTCTTGATGGATCCCTGAATGAATGGATTTGGAGTGGATATTGACAGATGCATTCTCTGGCTTTAGTTTATGTAAAAGCCTTGGCACTTGTTGACATCAATTCAAAGGCAGAATGAAAAGGACAGAGTAGCTTGGTACTGTAGGCAATTCTAAGGCAGGTATTTGAATTATGAGAGTTGCCTGGTTTTGGGTGGCAAAAGGAAATCTTCTGCTGAGTTTGTTGGGGATTCTGGATGCTACCAGGATTAATACTAAAGCAAAACACTGGTCTGACCCATTCACTACCCTCAAGCATGTGTGAGGCTTTCACTGACTTTGTCACATCTCTTACTGTTGAGACAAAATGTCAGTGGACCTGTTATTATTTTATTGGGATGCCATTTGTGATAAAGCTGATACACCATAGAAAGTAGATTCTGACCTATATATAATTATACTGTGTCTGTGAGTGGTGCCATGGTGGAAATATGTGTTCAAGAGACCATGGAGGAAGTACCAAAAGCTGTGTCAGACCTTGAACTAGTCCCAGATTATGAGTAAGAGGCAAGGGGAGGAAGGCAAATACATCTTGATGACCTACAAAACCACTAAAGGGCACTTGCACTGTAGTGTCAAATAAAGCTGGTTCACCTTGCTGTCATCTTGGTGGGCTCTGAAGGTAGCTGGAGTGAAATTTCTAACCCATGATGACACTGGGAGGTCTCCTTGCCCCGGTCCTGAGCAGCCTGTGGTGAGGCTGCTGAGGGCTTTGTGGGAGCAGCATTTCAGAGACACGCTTCTGCTGAGAGTATCAAAATGTTGGTTCATCTTTTTTTTTTTTTTTTCTTTTCAAAATTTTCATTTTTTGCAAGTCCTTTCAAGATACTGACAGAGCCTGAAGTATTACTATTGTAGGTCGGTGTGGATCCAGCTTTCACCCTGGGCGTTGCCATTGACACAATCTTGTGGTGACTGTGAAAGAAAAGGTGATCCTTTATATGAGCCAGCAGTGTGCCCAGGCAGCCAAGAAGGCCAATGGCATCCTGGCTTGTATCAAAAACAGTGTGGCCAGTAGGTCTAGGGAAGTGATTGTGCCCCTGTACTCGGCATTGTTGAGGCTGCACATCGAGTGCTGTGTCCAGTTCTGGGCTCCTCACCATAAGAAGGACATTGAGGTCCTTGAGCGAGTCCAGAGAAGGGCAACCAGGCTGGGGAAGGGGCTGGAAGGCAAACCATATGAGGAGCGGCTGAGGGAGCTGGGGCTGTTTAGCCTGGAAAAGAGGAGGCTGAGGGGAGACCTTAGCACCACCTACAACTACCTGAAGGGAGGTTGTAGAGAGATGGGAGATGGTCTCTTCAGCCAGGTGACAGAAGATAGGACAGGGGGAGATGGCAAAAAGCTGTGCCAGGGCAGGGTCAGATTAGATACTAGAAAAAAAACTTTCACTGAAAGAGTTGTCAGGGCCTGGAACAGGCTGCCCAGGGAGGGGGCTGAGTCACCTTCCCTGGATGTGTTTTTGAAAAGGGTAGATGAAGTACTTAGGGATATGGTTTAGCATAGGACAGGAATGGTTGGACTTGATGATCTTAAAAGTCTTTTCCAACCTTGTGATTCTGTGACTACAAACTTCTGTATGTCTTGACATGGCTCTACCAAGACTTGCCCTGCCACCAGCCCCATCTGTAAATGAGGTTTTCCGCATAGTGAATGTGCCAGCACCGTGTAGCTGGGATAGAAGCGGTGATTCATCACCCAAAAATAAGTGCTGTGCTGCTCGTAGCTGCCAAATACTCAGTCATCAGTTTCTTCCTTGTTAAGCATTTACCACCTCCCTGACTGTGGTGTAAGCAGATGGTGGGCAGAGAGAGTTAACCATTGATGAAGTTAGTCATTGCTGGAGCACAGCGGTGGTCTTGTAGCTGCCTAAGGCTCTAGGGACACGCAAGGCCAGGTTTGCCATCCTCACATTAATGCCTGTTCTTATATTGGTAGTGATCTTGATAAGTTTAAGCAAGAAAAAAAAGCTTTAGCTCCTATTTCCTGGAGATCAGTTGAATTTATCTGCTATTAATGGGAAATAAAATTTGGTTTGCAGTTTATTTTTTCAGAAATTGTTACTCCATAAGGTGAACTGATTCAGGACATCAAGTTCATTCAGCTGCAAACTGAACTTGGTCCCAAGTACTCCTGCCATGTAATAACCATGGCAATGTGTTTATCATCTTACTGTTTGCTTTATATGTTTAGTGATAGCATGTAGATCACTAGTTGTACCAGGGTGCGTTGTGACTTCACTAATACAAGTTCAGATTAAGTATCTTAATTTCCAATAGTTTTAGGATGCACTGTAAACCAGAAAAGACAGAAATTCACATGTGTCCTGCTCATTCTTTCTAGTCTCCTGTGTATTGTCAGTTTTCCTGTTCAAAAATGTCTCTGTCATGAATGCAAGCAATGAATCTGGCTCCGTTTTATCAAAGTCAGTCATTACTATGTAGATACTTTTGTTGTGTTGGTCACTTCAGAATTTTCTGTTGAGAATAAATTGAATTGCTTCACTGGTTTCTGGTAATAAATTTTCTTAATACCTGTGATTCTCTTGGTTGCCATACAAGTATTAATACCCTTCCTGGAAAAAGCAGGCTGAAGTTAATAGTCGGTATTCTGGACATCCTTTTAGCCTAGTGCCTTCTAAAAACCTGTAAGTTGCAGCTCATTTAAAGAAGAAGAAAAGTCTGTCTGGAGCATCCTATACAGCCAGCTCTGGTTTAGTTTGCACAAGTAACATCATGCTATTTCTGCTTCCTGCTGTGCTCTTCATATTTTCACTTCAGCTTCATTCTGACTACACATACCCATGGCCAAAGGTTAACCTGGACAAAACAAAGGGGGCATTGGCAGATAGAGGTAGATCAGAATTTCTGAGTGAGTCTGTCCCTTTTATTGAGGCACTTTGCTTCCTCTTTTTGTCACTCACACATTTTGCAGTTAGGGATGGGGAAGGGCTGAGCATTATAGCTCCAAACCTGAAATCCTGCTTATCCATCTGTATGTTGTGATTAGGGCAGAAGTTGTTTTCTTCCATTATACAGGTGCTTTAATATAAAAATCACGGAATGATGTGTTTCCTTACCTCAGCATTAGCCTTTTTCACTGCCTGTACATAGGCTGGTTGTCAGACCTGGTCAATAAGGGGAAACTTTTTTGTTGGGAACCTCAGGGAGACAGCAGCTCCGCACAGCCCAGGAGCTCTCTGACCTCTCTCAGCTCTATTTACTATACACAAAGATTAAATTCCCATAACTCATGTTGTAGACATCCTTTTGCAGGAGCAGGGAGTATTAATCCCTACCTGAAACCTGTTCGTGGTACCCCATTACGGTTGCAGGTGTCAGTGCTTTTTTCCCCCCTCAGTATTAAAGTACATTCTCTTAAAATATTCACAAAGGCTACTTAAGTCTAATGCACATTTTGTTGGTTTATTGTCATAATAAAAGCAGTTTGACATTCTCCTTTCCCATCAGTAAATTTTCTAGATGTTCTTCTGTGTAATGAATGTTGCCTTGTTGGCTTCAGCTGTAGTGTTTTGTCGAGTTTATTTGGTGGTTAACTTAAAGTGACCTAAAAACAAGCACTCAAAACTCACAAGAAGATTTCAAGAGGCATGTTGACCCATAAGTACCATAAGCAGAATATTATTTGGTAACCTAAGTGCCTCTCAAATTTTACAAGCTACTTATCTGTTAAGGAAGGGGTTTTGTCTAGATTAATTCATCAATAGCAGTAACATCAGAAGTACTATATATTATGATATTTTAAGCTGATTATATAGTCTGGGTTTTAACACGTTGCATTCTAGTTTGGGGGAACTTTTACCTCCATAAATCCTTTTGTTTGAAGAAAGTTCAGTGCTAGTTGCAGTTTTGAGATCGTCTCTCCCAGCACTGTTCCCTTTCCCTGTTTAGATGCATACACACCTGTACTGGGGAAATGCAGGACTACAGGTATTTGCAACAGAGGGCTTGCTTTTCCTAATTTTTTTTTCTTAGATCCTCTGTTTATAACTTAGATAAATTAAAGGAGTTGACCTCTCCAAATTTCTTTTTTTGTGTCTTTTTTTTAAAATCTTCCTTAATTTTTACAGCTTTCTGTGTTATTACCAAAAATGTACGTGGAGGGAAAATAAGCAGCATACTTCTTAGTATCTGTCTATACCAAGGATTTTGCCTTTGTGCCAGGTCTGAAAGACTGAAGGCAAGACCCAAAGATGTCTGTTCCCTAGGAGATTTTCACTGCTTCTTTGAGACTAGTTCTTTTACTGGGCGAAGCTCATGTGTAAGGGGAAGAGTGGAAAAAAAATGTCTCTCATCATTCACAACCTTTCAAGCAGGAGAGGCTTATTGAACTCAACATGAACTTAATGATACCTTTGCAAGAACCACCAGTTACTGTATTTGTTGCCGTTGTTGTACACAATAGCTATTGCAAGTGCTGCGTTATTGTCCTAAGATGTATGTCTGTATCTTGAAAGAGTCACAAAGTAAACTAATTTTGCAGAGATAACTGGCTAAGCCTTGCAATGATGAACGTATTCCTCTGTGATAGTATTCTGTAATTTGGGATGTAAGGAAGATGTGATTTGAAATGTCATGATTTTGGTGTATACTCAGTATTTTTAAACCAGTGGTATCATATGTGTTGGTGCTGTTCTGTCTGTAAGACGGCTTTGGAGACAGGTAGGATGAAGGCTAGGCACGAATCAGGTTTTACTTGCCAAACATCTCCTTTTTCCTACATTTGTATCTTATGTAATACTATAAAAACTGGTTGCTTTGTCTTATTAAGGTTCCTTAACCTTAGGTACATCAAAGCCAGCACTTTGAAACAGCATTGATGCCTGGAGCAGGGCACAGTCAGCAAATTCTGGCCTAAACAAATGTTCTTTCTTTTTTGAGATGCCGAGTATGAATAAATAACCTGAGATTTCCCTCAATAGATTCTCACATTCAGACTTTTTTTTTTTTCCCCTCCTTTGGCAGCCAGCCAGCCCTACCATTTTAACTCTCAGCCCCTGTTGGGACATACTTTTAATAGTCAAAGTAGATCAGTTGTTATTTGGCTTTTTCGTCCGTGTGGAAAGCAGTTCCCTCGGGATGGGAGTCGTTAGTTGGTTCAGCAACAGACCCGGTCACTCTAAACAATGCCTGCATACCATGGGACTGGTGTCTGGGTAGATCCACTGCCTAAGCTCTAGATCCTAGGGCTACGAAGATAATTAGGGGCCTGGAGCATCTCCCCTATGAGGAAAGGCTAAGTTGGGACTCTTCAGCCTTGAGAAGAGAAGACTAAGGGAGGACCTAATTAAAGTCTATAATTATCTGAAGCAGGGGATGCAGGGGGAATTGGCCTGCCCCTTTTCTGTGGTCTGTGGGGACAGGACAAGGGGCAATGGCTGCAAGTTGGAGCACAGGAAGTTCCGCACCAACATGCGGAGGAACTTTTTCCCAGTGAGGGTGACAGAGCCCTGGGACAGGCTGCCCAGGGGGGTTGTGGAGTCTCCTTCTCTGGAGATATTCAAGACCCGTCTAGATGCCTCCCTGTGCAGTATGAGCTAGGGAGCTGCTTTGATAGGGGGGTTGGACCCGATGATCTCTCGAGGTCCCTTCCAACCCCTACAATTCTATGATTCTAATGTTACACTGATTACATGATGTGTCATAAAACAAAATGAGCAAATTTTAGGGGATGATATGTTCACATACAGAATGAAATTGGAATTTGTCAAGCAAAATCTGCTTTGTTTAATCTACAAGTGTATGGGCTTCATTGTATTCTCCCACATGGCCACTGTAGTTAGTCTTTGGGCTAATACAGCTGGCTTTGTAAAGTCCAAGTGATGGCCTTTGAGTATGATTGTTAACTTACTTCAATAGAATAGCAATATCCACGACAAACATGTAAAATAAAACTTACTTTCCTTCTATATAAAAACTTGCTTTTTAGAGGGGGAAAAGGGAAAAATGCAATAAAGCTTGTCATTACATCCCAGGAAAATAAATAAAGCTATCAATTATATCCTGTGCAGACACTAGATTAATTTGTAGTTAAATATAAATTGCTGTCTAAACTTTAGTCATTTGGTTTGAAGTGAAACAATCCTCAGAAATGCTTACTGTACTTGAGGAGTATGTCAAACTTCTTGTTACCATGTAAAATGATGAAGTATTTCATCTGTCTATGAAGACCACCTGGGTTTATATTAACTGTGAGTCATTCTATTAAAATCTTGTAATGGGATTATAAACAGTCTTTTCACAGCACTGTTGTCATGTTAAATGATGTCCGTGTCATCTAGTCACTTGGACACCTAGTCATACACTAGGATGAATCTGACTTTCCTCCTAATTCTCTACACAGCAAAATAAATAGGCAGTTAGCCTGCTCTGTTCCTCAAGTGGAACATCAGATGGGATTTTGGTGCCAGAATTCAAGGCTGAAATCCTTAAATCTTCTGTTTGTCCACAGAAATTTGGATGAATGTTATATACATACACACACACAATGTATTAAATTTCTTAGGGCCTAAAATCTTGTTTGTGTGTATGTGGTCCTTGCTTAAAAGGCAGAGCGCCTCAGTGATGTGTGCATCTAATCAGGACTAGGAAGAGGGGTGATCTGTGTATCTCCTGTTGAAGGTATCTCACCTGGCAGTTGAGATGTTAAAAATTTTACTACTCAGACTCTGCTTTAGATCCCTTGAAACCTTGTGTTTTAAGAGTCAGAAATAACAGGTAATATTCCTGCCCTCTTCTTTTTTTTTTCCTTTTTTTTTTAACCTAGAAGCATGGATCACTTAACCACTAATTAGGTGTAAGACTGGGGTTCAGTTTACACTGGTGCCTGAAGAGATTCAAATCTGTCTCTCATGCTTGCAAGGAGAGCTCTATTTATGAGGCTTTTTATTGTTTACGAGGTACAGTTATGAGGCTGTTCTGAGATGAGATCTTTCTGATGCATCCTTTTCAACCTGCTCTGTTTTACAGGTTTTAAGATTTACAGGACAGGGGGGAAAGAGAGGTTGAGAGAGAATATTTTGATCTTAGTTTATTTGCAAATTTTCAAGGGTGCTGTTTTCAGTAGGCTTTTTCTCTTAACTAGATGTGTATTACCATGCAGGTAATTCCTGACATCTTGATTCTGTGAGAGACAGATGATTTTAGCCTCTGATTCCTGCTATGTGTTATTTGCAGTCTACCCACATGCCACATTGGGCACATAGGCCAGCGGTTGCTGACAGCTGTGCTGGAGGAAGGTGGGCTGACACCATCTCACATGTTGCTTACAACATACCCTTCACTGATTTCATTCAGTGATTACCTAAAATAACATGGGACCCAAACTCTGGTCTCCCACCTCAGTGGCTCCTCACTGAGGAATAGTCATTATTTTCCTATAAAACACAAAACAAAGTTTGGTGTGGGACTCAAGTTTCCCATTCCAGCTTCCTTGTTTTCAGGAGGGGCTTCGGGTCTGTAGAAGAGGACTCTGGTGCTGGAGTCTGGTGGCAGATGGTTAGGACGCTGCGTGGCTTAGCCCAACAACAGCAGGCCAGGGACTTCCCTGCTAGATATGTGGATTTCCCCTTACAAAGTTGCTTAACTGTCTCTAGTCAGTAATTAACGAGGACATAGAAAACCTTCCATGTGATCAGAATTTTCCATACCCGCTCAATTTCATAGCTGCTTCATCCTTTCTTTGGGTCACTGTCCTGTTCAGGTGAAGATACCAAGGGTAGACCTGTTGTTCTTTGCTGGTGTAGTGATTACTGTGAAGTACACACCAGGTGAGCTCCTTGGCATGGCCAATGTGTCTGTAAAGATGAGCAGTCTATGGCAAACTTGCCCCTGTGTAATGGATTGGAAATCATGGACTAGACAAGCTGTTGAAACAGCAAGGAGAGTACTGCAGAAGGTTGTTATATATGCCATGAGACCGTGATTTTCATTAGTACCACTGCTCTGCCTCTAAAATATTTTTTGGCAGGTGAGGAAGTGGTTGGCTTTCTCTACCAGCCAAGAAAGGTAATTTCTGTTGTAAAATGAGAATACCATAAAGAGGAGATTTAGAGCTGGTCCAGAGGAGGGCCACAAAAATGATCAGAATGCCTCTTCTATGAGGACAAGCTGAGAGAGGGAGATGGGGTTCTCCAGCCTGGAGAAGTGAAGGCCCAAGGGAGACCTTGTTGCAGCCTTTCAATACTTAACACAGAGTTTATAAGAAAGACAGGGAAGAGTTTTTTACCAAGGCCTGTAGTGGCAGAATAATGGTTTTAAACTGAAAGAGTGTAGATTTAGAATGGCCATAAGGAAGACATTTTATGTGAGGAAGCTGATGAAGCACTGCAACAGGTTGGCCAGAGCAGCTGTGGATGCCCCATCATTGCAAGTGCTCAAGTGCAGGTTAGATGGGGTTTTTGACAACCTGGTCTAATGGAGGGTGTCCCTACCCACCACAGGGGGGTTGGAACTAGATAGTCTTTGAGGTCCCTTCCAACCCAAACTATTCTGCAATATGTTTATGTGTAGTTGTGAAGGACAGAGAAGGTGAAATGAATCAAACATGGTGAGTGTACTGATGTTCCAAAGGATGTATCTGAGCTAATTAGTACAATTACCACACTGTAATCCTGCCCCAGGTAGCACCACAGGGAAACCATGGCCCTATCTGCTCAGGTGTTGCTCTGTGTCAGAAGCAGTCTTATGTACAGCTTGAACGCAGGCGTCTTGAGCTACTGAAGCAAACTTGGAGATGCCAAGCCATTTATGAAACAGCTGCTCTTTACAGCTTTTAGTTTTCTCATGTTAGATTTTCATGGCTGTAACATGCAATTATGTATATACTAAACTAGAGATGCTCTTTTTTAATTCAGTGAGAGAAAAAAACCTCAACCTAAGTGTGAATTCTCCTATTTAATTTGTAATGTATTAAGAGTTGTCAGTACTAATTAGTGCTATAAAATAGCTTAAACACAAGGCTCATGTGTCAACAAGAGTAATAGTGTTGGTGTCTCAGGAGAAACAGAAACTTGAGCATGTCTACTCAGAGGTGTATTTGGTGTGCTCCCCTGTGTTTGATTTTGCACGGTGACAGTGGCTAGTGGAAAATCCACTCCCCCTAGATAGGACAAGGAGAAATGGCACAAAGCTGTGCCAGGGCAGGGTCAGATTAGATGTTAGGAAAACATTTTCACTGAAAAGAATGTCAGTGAAAGAGTTGTCAGGGCCTGGAACAGGCTGCCCAGGGAGATGGTTGAGTCACCATCCCTGGATGTGTTTAAAAAAAGGGTAGATGAGGTACTTAGTGCTATGGTTTAGCTTAGGACAGGAACGGTTGGACTCGATGATCTTAAAGGTCTTTTCCAACTTTGTTAATTGTGTGAAAAATAGAGCGATTCGATTTGTACATCTTTTAAAGTTACCTCATGCACCTCTCCCAAAGTTACATCTGTTGTGTTGGTTTTATATGTAACTGGAGTCCTCCTTCGGACTCAGAGCAGCAGTGCAGCACACACATTAAACCACGGTGCTGCTTGGGCAGGAGGGAGGAGGAGTGTTGGAAATGTTCAGCAGCTTTGCATCCTTCGTAAGCTTTGTCGGTTGAGCAGGGCAAATCCCCCTGTCTGCGTATGCGGCTAACAGTGCAGCAGTAAATTCTCAGAGTCGATGGATGTGCACAGTTAAGGACCTTCTTTCTTCATCTGTGACAATAATTCTGGCTCAGAGATGGGGTGTGATTTCAATGATAGGGGACAACATCAGCTCCACAGCCAGTACTGGGTGTCGTGTCCTGCTGGATCTAACACAGATACGTGCGACAGTGCTTACCCTAACATCACTCTTGTGATGTTACACAACATCATGCAGTAGGCAGTCTGTTTAATTCTGTATTAAAAATGAAATAAAGCATTTACAGAGCCTTTTTACCACCATAAATCCAGACAGGAACTTCTGGCCCCTCTGTGCTTTCATGAGTTGCTTCTGTGTGTCTTTTACGGGGTTTGCATAGGTAGCAAAGTGCATGGCTGTCAGCATCGTTGCCTCTGCCCTTGGGGGTGTACTGGTGTACCCCAGCTACTGCCAGTGCCTTCCCATGAGGGTGCCAGAGCCTGTCTCCCCAGCTCTGTGCCACCTTCTCTACTCCAAGAGGTTGCAGGTGGCAACATATGCAGATGTCCAGGCATGCAAATTGAGCCCAAATGGGTAACGTCTGTACAAATGTTGTTGTGTTGTTAATGAGGGAAGGGGAGGAGGAGGCAGGGAAAAGGGATTTAGGTCAAACAAAAACTTTTGGGAACTGATTTCAAATTCACTAGCTTCTTGTAATTGGTAAAGAAATAACAAAAAGAGCAGAACAGAATTGATGTGTGTTCTGTGACAGCCTAAATATTAAATGGGTTAACGTGCATCGTTAGTGACAATTCATTTTAACATTTTCCTCCCACCACCCATCACCCCCCCCATTTTAAAAAACCCAGCGACTTCAAAAGAACTTGAAAATAAAATAAAACTTTAATCATTCTGTTGAAAAATAATTTGTGGGTGGAAATAAAAGGATTCTTTTTTTTTTTTTTCTTTTCCATTTCTTCCACTTTTTCTGTGGATGAGCAGGAGAAATGGCTTGTGCCTTGTTGCCCCCATCACCATGGGGAGCAGGTAAGAAGTTTCCATTAAGTTAAAATGTGTATCTCTTAAGGGGACTGCAGAGAATATTTTGTCTGCAGCTTCAGGTATCTAATCTGGTGTTCTGTATGTACTACTTGTCAAAACCCAACAATTTTGTCACTTAACAGACTTTAATTTTAGGGGCTGTTATATATTCCGAAGTTGGTACAAGCTTAGGAAATGAAAAGGTATTGAGCTTCATTTTCTTTGAAAATTGATGTTTTTTCTGTTTAAAAAACAAGTAGTCCTCTGGAACAGAGTTAGAGTGATGTAATCCATAGCTAATAACATGGTGATGATGTTAGTTTGGTGTTAACGTGTTCTGAGAAAAACACCTAAATACCCAGTTTCTTCTGCTGCATAATAAAAATCACTATGATACTGTTAGCTATTAAAAATATAATCAGTTTTTGTTCAGGTGCTGTGATATATATATATTTTAAGATTAAAGGTATAAAGAAATAAGAATACGAGTGTGTACAGTTGTCTCAGATGTGATTGTTTCAAATAATGAGAGTTTTTATAGATCCCTACTGCAGGCTTTACTTTAGAGCAGGAAAATTATTGTAAATAATGATAGATTTTGTTATATGCTATTTATATTCAGTACCCTTAAAAATCAGAAAGACTAAAATAATATGAATAGGGCTTCATAGAGTGCATTTAATTTTATTATTGAGTATTACAATGCTTTAGCTCTAATGTTGCAACTAAACTTTGGTATTGCAACACTGGAAAAACTCTGAAGATTCTCACCCCCTGCATTTTCCCTTCTGTAAAGTGGAAGTTGTCTCTATTGTCCCATTTAAAGGAGATTTCTGAAGACTTATCAGTTTGTAATTACCAGTAGGTGGTTATTAGTGCCATAGGATAAGAACTGAAACAAGTCAGCTCCAAAGTACCGTGTTATAAATGGTCTGTACCTGAGCGCTGTCTGTGGGTCCATCTTTGGTGTCAGTAGGTTGTCACAATCTACGTCCTATCTTATTTAACCTTTAACTGTAATTCTTGTAATACATAAAGACTCAGAGAAGTTGCACACACAGGGTTAGGTTTTTGTTCTTGGTCTTTTCTTCTGTAACAGTAAGTACTATGACATACCAATGTGGGGTAGTGACATACCAGTGACATACCAGGGGAGGTGATTGTCCCTCTCTATTGTATCCTTATGAGGCCCCACCTGGAGTACTGTGTCCTATCTGGGGCCCCAATACAAGAAGGATGTGGAACTGTTGGAGAGGGTTCAGAGGAGGCCATGAAGATGATTAGAGGGCTGGAACACCTGCCCTACAAAGAGAGGCTGAGGGAGCTGGGCTTGTTCAGCCTGGAGAAGAGAAGGCTGCGGGGGGACCTCCTTGCAGCCTTCCAGTACCTGAAGGGAGCATACAGACCGGGGGAATCAACTTTTTAAAAGGGTAGTCAATGGCAGGACAAGGGGAATGGATCAAAGCTAAAGTAGGGAAGGTTTAGATTGGATATTAGGGGGAAGTTTTTTATGGAGAGAGGGGTAAGGTGCTGGAATGGACTGCCCAGTGAGGTGGTGGATGGTCCATCCCTGGAGGTGTTCAAGGCCAAGTTGTATGGGGCCCTGGGCAACCTTGTGTAGATCCAGGCCTGAGACTGGTGGCCCTGCGTGTGGCAGGGGGTTTGGAACTCTGTGATCCTTGGGGTCCTTTCCAACCCAGACCATTGTGATTCTATACCATGCTGTTGAATTGAATCAAATTTCATTACAGGGGCATTAAAAAGTCATTTTTGCAAATCTTAGTATTCATAGCATATACAAGAGCACATTGACTTTTGGGGGGGAGAGTCAGAAATAGCCATCCCAACCCTCCCTCCTCAGAAGCTGTGGTAGAAGGGCATCAGTAAGCTCAGAGGATGAGGCAGGCAGTCAGCCTTTGGGCAGTGTTGGGAGGGGGCGGTCTGTGCAGACTTTGATCAGACCCTGCACTGGGCACTTACTGCAAAATGACTGTCTTTAGTTTTTGTGGATGGGTGTAGGGTAGGGACGGGATGTTTCACCAGCGGGTTTTGGGGAGATGTGCTGACAGCAGAGGAATGGTGAACCTCAGCGGCTTCAGGTCCCATGCCAGGCGCTGGCAAGGCGTTTTGCTTTACTTGGCACAAACCCTTTTGCCCAGTCACTCCATGCTTGACCCATCTCCTCCTCCCTGGGCTGGGACAGTCTCCCTCACATCCAGCCAAGTCCCACATCCTTCCCAGACATCCCTACCATCCAGTGAGATGGGCACCATTTCCTCATCTTCATGTCCCAGTCCTTCCAGTTGCATCTGAGGTGACACAAGGTGACCTAATGGCTTGTTTAGCATTCAGAATGCCTAATTCCTTAATTCGCGGGCTCACCTTGCGTGACCCCTCAGAGCCCTGCTCTCTGGTGATGGTATCCCAGCCAGGGCTCACCATCAGTTTCCTCTCTCTGACAGTGCCAGACCCAATCTCTGCATTTTGTCTGTCTCTGTAGAGCTTTTTTTTCCATCCAGTGTTACTTTTCTCCTCCCAGATTTGGCTCTTTCTTCTTTTTTGAGGTCAGCTGATGTCCTCATTGGTGCTACCCGGTCCCAGAGGAGGAGTGGCAGTGGGAAGCAGGAGGGAAGTTCAAGGGAGTTAGAGGTGACCTCGCTGCACCCAGATTAACTAGCCATCCACAGTCAGAGGATGAGAGGTTTCAGCTATACAAACCCACACCGTGGACCCTCGGTGCCAGCAAATGGTTTTGAGCATGTTTGTTTTACTAGGACCCACAGCCAGTCCCGGGGTAGAGGTCCTGGAAGTCTGCTTGAGGAACAGACACTGGAAAGTGCTAGCTTTAATACAAACTTGTTTTAACTTTTCATCTCTGAAGTGAACCCCTTTTTTATTTTTCTTCTCCCAAACCACTGGCAGTCTTCATTTCACTCAGACCTAACTATAATAAGTTTTACTATAAGTGAATTAATTTTAGTAAAGAAAGGAGTGTTGAAACTGAGATGCAATCTCAGTGGAGAGGTCAGAAGAACAAAATGAACTTAAGCGTCATCTTGGAAGACAGTAAACAGGAGGAGGGTCATTTGGGAAAAACTAATAATGCTTCTGGTGGAAATGAAGATGAACAAAGACAAACAGAGAGAGAGTTGCAGTATATGGATAACAAGTGGGAGTTTCAGACACAGCACCACCACTACCCCTCCGGATGCATTTATCACACAGCTGTAGAATTGTTCAAGTAGATCATGGGTATCTTCATACCTCAAAGGACATGTGTGCAAGTCAGAATAATGAGGAATAATTGAAAAGCATTAACTGTCCAGTCTTTTATGCCTTTTTTATGTCAGCTGTATTTACTAGGTGCACAGAGTCCTCTTGCGGTGTCTGGCACTGCTTGCCCTGGGAGGAATGACTTGGAAATGCCAGACCAGTTTGTGAGTGCTGAACTCCAAAGCTGGCTGGGATCATGGCTGAGTTTTGCCTGGAGCTGAGCAACAGCTTGCAGGTGGCTAGAGGGTATAAATAATAGTTTTGTGCCTTGTCATAGTCCTTTTTTGTTAATACATTTATAAATATTTTGTGATGATGTGCGAAGTAGGAAAATATTTACCAAATCTTTGCATCCCAATTTTACTTGTGCAAATTAATCTTCAGGCTTTTGTTGTTCTTCAGTGCAAGTTGATACATGTGGAAACATTGAACTCTTAGATGTTAGATACAAATATATCTTAGAATATGATTTGAATGCTTCACCTAGAAATGTAAATGTGGGTTTTTGGTTTGTTTTTTTGTTTGTTTTTTTTTTTTCAAAAATGACTCTCATGAAACCTTGTTAACATGATGGACTTCTCTATCAACAAACCTGCTTGGTAGATACTTGTGGAATGTTCCTGGTGTATTCCACGTCAAGCTAAGTAACTAGTCTAGATTGACAAAACAAAAGTAACTTTAAAAATCTCAGTGTGTCTCTCGTACAATTCTTCTTACTGTTTTGTATTGTGAATGTCAAGGACTCATTTAGTAATTCACCTTTGTGGAAAAGGTAAATTGAAAGGTTATGATTTAAAATTGGACTAGAAAAAAAAGGGAAGTAAGTTAAATCAAAAAGAGGAAGAATTGCCAAAAAACATAGAGGAAAAACTTATGAGGAGAGCTACTAAGTGAATGTGTGAAATTCTTGTTGCCTGCAATTTTATAAACTAACTTTTTTTTTTTAATCACCTAAATAATTCTGAATTGGTGGCAGTATGATATTTTTTCCCATTGTATTTTACAAATATGTAGGGATCTACCATTATTTTTCAGAAATTAGCCTCAAATCTAAAATGGATTCATTCAAGGAATACAGCTGTACTATCAATATTCTTTTTATGCTTAAGGAAGTGATATTGCAAATTATGTTGCAGTTGTTTCATACCTTTGTTAGTCTTGTTTCTCTTGAAGAGTTGTGTCATAGCTGCAGTCATACAGGAGTTCATTTCAACCAACTCTTACACTGGTAGAGCATTCTAGTAACACTGCTCAAATATGAATAATGCATCTAAGCTGAACATCTAGTTTTCTGAATGTGTTAATGATTTAGGGGTCAAAGGGGTAGGTTTTGTTGTTTTTTTTAAAAAAGTAAAAATCACAGCAGGCCCACAAAGAGTTTGAGATGCTGAGAATTTGACCTCATGTACAAGAAATGTGTCATATTTACATTTAACGTACAGAATAGTACAGGGGCTGATTAGTTTATTGGTCTGTAGAAGCCTCTAACAGCTCGTTCTCCTTCTGTGCTGTTGGAGGAACCCTTTGGTAAACCTGTCAGTTTTGGGACAGGTGAACTAAATGCCTGGTAACCTTAATGCTTACTCTGTCTTTGCAAATGTACCCTTTAAAAAGAAGCCATTTCACACTAAATATATCTGTGTTCATCATTAGATGTGTTTCAAAACAAGTGCTGTTCACATAGGGATCTCCTCACATTTTTGAAGCACATTTCCTCATCCTGGTTCGAACTGTTACTAAAGGTTGTGGCACTTGTTTCAGTGTTGAAGTAGTTATGGAGTAGCACCTTCATGACACTGGTTGGGAGAAGTTGAAAGATCATTTTTACAGCCTTGGAGCTTGAATCTTGCTTGTTTGTTTATGAATGGTTGGTTTGAATTTGGTCCTCTCCAGCTCTTAGTTTACTCTCTCTCATTTTGGAGTGTCTTTTGTAGGTTCTGCACATTTAGTAACAAAGGCCACCTGCGCTTCATAGTGTGTGCTGAGTTTCTTTTGCCTCTTCAGACTCACAAAGAGAATTGGAATTTTATTTTTAGGCCTTGAGGGTTGGAAACATCCACTTTGAAATCAAACATCCAAGTGTTATGCAGAGATAATGATACATTAAGTGAATCACGAGTACTTTAAAGTGGGTATCTCTCAGTCTCTCCTGTTGAATCGATTCCAATTTGTTTAAATGCATTTTCATTGAACCTCTTTTTATTTTACTAATCCCTGGACTCTACCCTCTGTCTTTCTCGGTGCCAACTGGTGCTTTTTATAAAAGCTTCAATGGGAGCTGTTGCAGTGAAGTCTGACTCACAGGAGTGCCATCCCTGGGCATCTCTTTTCTTCCCTGGAACCCAAATTTAACCTTGACCCTGAGCAACCTTTGCTTAAAAACTGATAGTAAGCCACTTTTTAATTCATGCTTCTGGAAAAAAAAAAAAGCAGAAAGACCCATCTATGTCACATTTTGTTCTCTTCTTCAGCCTGACCTCTCCTGCGTTTGTCCAACGTGTCTGAGCTGAGCAGTTCTGTCAGCCCAGGGAAGCCTGCTGCAGCCTCCAGCAAAAAGGCAGAGACTCCTGTTCACTTGGTGCTTTCGTGTTGGGAAACAAATCTTTTTAAGTATTTTGCTCAGGTTTCATTTTCAGCTGCCTACGTGTTCGCCCTTCGGATTTTATACAGCTGTCACTGCTGTACTGGTGTACCCCTTATGTGCAGGTAGTAATACAGAGGTAATAATAATTACAGATAATAATGATGGCTGCGCCTCAAAGGGAGCATAGTTGAGTCTTGGATGTGTCTTCAGGTGGATAGCAGAGTTTAGCTCACGTGTTTTTAATGTTGTTTTATCAGAAGAATCACAGAATTAACAAAGTTGGAAAAGACCTTTAAGATCATCAAGCTCCTGTCGTATGCTAAACCATATCTCTTAAGTACCTGATCTACCCTTTTTTTAAACACATCCAGGCATGGTGACTCAACCACCTCCCTGGGCAGCCTGTCCCAGGCCCTGACAACTCTTTCAGTGAAAAATTTTTTCCTAACATCTAATCTGAGCCTGCCCTGGTGCAGCTTCCTGCCATTTCCCCTTCTCCTGTCACCTGTCACCTGGCTGAAGAGACCATCATCCACCTCTCCACAACCTCCCTTCAGGTAGTTGTAGGTGGTGATAAGGTCTCCCCTCAGTCTCCTCTTCTCCAGGCTAAACAGCCCCAGCTCCCTCAGCCACTCCTCATATGATTTGCCCTCCAGCCCCTTCACCAGCCTGGTTGCCCTTCTCTGGACTCACTCCAGGACCTCAATATCCCATGTGTAGGACTCTGCACTTGGCATTTACTTCTTTTCTTACAGTATTTCTTTACTTTGATTGAAGTGGAGAATTTCAGGCAGTAGCATGTGAGTTTTGTTATTATTATTTCTCCAGACAGGAAGGTGTTTTCAAAAACATGTCTTCCCATAATTTTCAAAAGAGTTCACTCCTGGGTTAGCAAGATAAACCAATAAAGACTCAAAAGTTCTGGGTGCTTGAGCCATAACTTCCAGCTGTCTTTGAAGTGCCCAAGCTGCAGTTTACCCAAGTTAGCCATGCACCAGACTTTTGTACTCTCGGTGCCTGTTTGGGGTGTGACAGGACAAAACCCAATACCAGCAGATATGCCTCATGGAAAGCACCTGCACAAGCTACAGTCTCGAGGGAGATGAGCTTCTTTCTGCCTTTATCTACAGGAAAGATTAGGAAAATGTTCCATTTTAATTAAAAAAAACCAAGTTGCATACCAAAGATGAACACACCGTATCCCAAACGAAATCCACTGGCACATTTCATGGCATTACAGTTGTAAGCACATCTGGTGCACTGGGTGGAAGCTAAATTGCTCCTGCTAAAGCAGCTCCTTCTTGTCATTTCAAACCTAGCATGTGCTTCTTTTACTGAGAAGTGTCAGAAAATTTGTAACCTGCAGAATATTCCTGGTTATTTAGATTTCACCCTCCGAGTGCAATGATTGGAGCTGAAAGCTGCACTAAGCCTGGCACAGTTCTGCACTGCCTGCCCAGAAGACTTCATGCTTGTGCTGCCGAGTGTTTGGTTACAGCAGTGACAACGACATGGTTAAAATCATGGGTAGCTTTTCAGGAGGAGTGTGATTCTTCTCATCTCAGTCTCCTTTAACTCTGACAAAACAAAATCATCCTGCCTGAAATGTCTCCTGCCAGAGCAGAATGAGGTGGGGCAGGACAGTAACGACCAAGAAAGGGTTTTTGTGTGTGATTTGGCTGAAGAGTTAAACGTTTAGCAATTTATTTTTTAACTTCCCGTCCTCAAAGCCAGCTTATTTTATAAAGGCTAAATTTAGTCTGTTCAGTTTCCGTCATCAAGGACAGCTTATTTGGTGTGCTTTCTTACAAATTATTTGACCTTGGGAGATGGCTGCCAGAAAGGAAGAACACTTTAAAAGCTGGAAACCGATTGTAAGAGGCTTGTAAGCTCCGTTGTAAAACTCCACAAAGGCACGAAGACTCACTGGAGCTTACTACCTGGTGAAGTTGATGAACTGCCAGGCGTCGGGATGAGTTGCTGAAAACAAAATGATCTTTGCTTTTTTCACTGGTGTTAACCTTAGCTGTGTGCAAACCATGAACCGTGTCTTGGTCGTGGTTGGGATGTGTTTAAGAAATGGGTAGATGAGGTACTTAAGGATATGGTTTAGCTTAGAACAGGAATGGTTGGACTTGATGATCTTAAAGGTCTTTTCCAACCTTGTGATTCTGTGATAGTGCCGGTGCACAGGGAAGATTGCCATGTGTGGAATAAGAGAGTGGAAATGGGCTGTTGCAAAATTTCTTCCCAAGAAAGTTAAAGGGAAGTGGAGTTCAGGGGGAGGGAAGAAGAAGTAGAGAGGTGCAGGGAAGGATGGCCACCAGTTATCAGCCAGAAAACTTCGCTGTGCTTCGCTTGGGGTCCTGTGGCTGGTTCTGCGGCTGGTTCTGCGGCTGGCTGGTGGTTTTTCTTTCCGTAATGGTCAGGGAAACAGGCAGTGAGGAATGCCTTTTTACACAGCCCAAAAAAGCTTTGTGAATAGGGAAATCACGTGTTGTGTTCCTGGCGGCGGGTATTAACGGCAAGCTAATGAAACAGAGCACTGCAGACAATGCTGGTGTACAGCTTTAAAGGGCAGGCACAAAATACGGGAGCCAAGAGCACTGACTAATGGAGGCTGCAGCTTTATTAAAGAAACCCCCTTTTTTAGCAGGGACACATCCCAACCTGTCTTCCAGTTCTGTTTCAGCCTGGATTTGAGCAGATGATGAATGGCATAAGGATGTGACTGGCGGTGTTGCAGAGAGAGGCATTGCTGAGATTGGCCCCTGAGTCCCAGACAGAGGCAGGGCTGAAGCTGTCCCTCCGTTGTACCAAGCGGGCAGGAGCAGTGAGACAAGGGAAGCCACATGGAACTGTACCCCTTCATGCTATATTTCCATGGTCTGGGCCGGCATCCAAGGCAGCCCACTGAGTTACAGAGACCTCCATCTGAACCCTTTCTAATCCAGCAAATGCTCTGGAAGCTGCCAAACGCTCAACAACAGTTTAGACCCCCAAAACCAAAATTAAGTTTGCAAAGCCAACACAAGATGCTTTTGGGAGCCAGATGGAGAAAACCTGTTTCAGACGCCCAAACTAGTGATCAGCTGAGCCCACAGCACCACCAGAAGCCCAGTTCACTGGGTGAGGGTGGAAAGACATAAACAGAGACAGAAGAAAAATACCACAGAACCTTTTGTTTTTCATCCAGTTGACTTGATGAGCTGATGGAGTGGCTGAAGGTGTACCTCTGAATATCCCAGCCCTAGTGTTATGATCTTCTCCATTAGAAAATAAGTAGTCCATTAAATAAAACTCACAGCTACACTTATTGTCTGGGGAAATGAATAGTTACTTCTCAGTTAATGGGTGATCTGAGAAGATGCTGTGACATAGTGTGCCGAGAATTCAGCCGTCCCTTTTGGCTTCATTGCTACTGTTCATCCCGTAGTTCCTAATTCTGGAATAACCATCAATGTTGGGAAAGGTTTGCTTATACCATCCATTTTCAGAAAGTAATGATAATTTAATGTTCAGTGTTTGATTCAGATGCAGTTTAAATAGAGCTTTGGCAGCGTAGATGAAATCTGAGATCATGGAGAAACATCTATACCACTCATAGGTCACTGTAAGGGAGAGCGGGTTGTTGAGGTAGATCTTTGTTCACCACCACCACAGCAAAATTTAACACTCTTACAACTTCTATCTTAAGAGCAGGATGTTACAAACTTGTTTTTATAAGGATCCTGCTGTCTTTTGTAATGTTGATTGACATGAGTCCCAGCCTGAGTTTACCAAAGGAAGGGCATTCTTACTCTTAGTGGTTTTTGGTGGGGAAGAGAGGTCGTTGAAGGGCCTCTTACCATAGTACATACAGACTACATGGTTCCTCCAGCAGGTCTGGACAAGAAGAGGGTATGTAGCAAAAGGTAGATGGAATATTAGAAGTGTACAGTACAAAACTAAATGCAGAAGAGAGATTAAAAGTGAATGTGATTTGTATGATAGAGGACTGCAGGGTTTTTGCATTTGTTTTTTTTTTCATTCCCAACAGAGACAGTGTAATTATTATTGTAAAGCAAAGGCCTGTTCTTAGCACAGTCTAGAAAAATCTGTAAGTCATGACCTGTGCTTTGTCTCAAAGACAATTGACTCTTCCTATGGAACAAGTACTTTGTGTGGCGTCAGGTGTATAAGGGTTTGGGATTCTTCCTTACTCATACTGTAAGGGACCTGATGCTGCTGGCTTCAAAGGCAGGTGGGACATTGGAGCAGTCCGCAATTGTTTTGGCGAGGGACTGCTTTTGACGTCCGTGTGTGTCCCTTGGGTCCAGTCTCAGAAGTATCCCAGAAGTCAGAAGGCTCCTGATGTGCTCCAGCAGTCTTACGTGTCCATGGTGGGTACGTTAAATCCCTGGTGCCCTCAGAACACTTAGAATCATAGAATTCTCTTGGTTCAAGGGACCCTTTAGGTCATCAAATCCAACCATCACCCTGACCTGCCAACCACCACTAAACCATGTCACTCGGCACCTCATCTAACTGTCTTTTGAATACCTCCGTGGGTGGAGACTCCACCACTTCCCTGGACAGCCCGTTCCAATGCTTAACAAAACGTGAGGGTGCTCTGAGGAGCAACAGAGGAGAGCAACAGCAGGGTAATTCATCCTTCGGCTCACAGAGTAGTGAGTTATGCTGCTGAGGCAGGTGACACTGGGTCAACCTGAAATCTGCCTCTGGCACCCTGGGGGAAGCCTGGAAGTACATCAACCTGTAGGATTTCCTGTGTGACACATCTATCTGTCTGCCCTGTGGATGGAGCTGATGACCCTTTCCCAGCCATGTGCGCAGGGGAATCCCCTCATCTGTACATGAGCTGATCTCATTCATCCCCCTTCTCTCACGCATTTAAGATAAAAGAAGTTGCCTTTGGCCTTGGGAAGGTTTGGGTATGACCTGTGCGGGGTGTCCCTCTCTGCCTTGCCTTCACTCTGCAGCCAACCTGCTTAGTTCAGCAGCAGCAGTCTGTTTGCCCATCACAATCTTGTCAAGATTTGTCAAATGAGCTGCTTTGTGGCATGGATGGGGGTATGGGTTTGGCTCCATTGTGGCACATATGGTATGCCAAATGCGGAGTCTCCTTACTGACGTCAGCTGGGGTAAGGTGCTTCAGAGGGAGTTACCAGGAATCATCACTGGGCAATTACAGGTAGTTTTCACGGAATCACAGAATCTTAGGGGTTGGAAGGGACCTCAAGAGATCATCGGGTCCAACCCCCCTGCCAGAGCAGGCTCCCTATCTCATATTACATAGATAGGTGTCCAGACGAATATCTCCAGAGAAGGAGACTCCACCACCTCCCTGGGCAGCCTGTCCCAGGGCTCTGTCACCCTCACTGGGAAAAAGTTCTTCCCCATATTGGTGTGGAACTTCCTATGCTCGAGCTTACAGCCATTGCCCCTTGTCCTGTCCCCACAGACCACTGAACAGGGGCTGGCCAATTCCCCCTGCAACCCATGTCTAAGGTATTTATAAACACTAATTAGGTCCCCCCTAAGTCTTCTTTTTTCCAGGCTGAACAGACCCAGCTCACTCAGCCTTTCCTCATAGGGGAGATGTTCCAGACCCCTAATCAACTTTATCGCCCTTCTCTGGACTCTCTCCAGAAGGTCCCTGTCTTTTTTATACCAGGGAGCCCAGAACTGGACACAGTATTCCAGGTGGGGCCTGACCAACGCCTTCTTGAGGATGAGGTTTTCCTAACTGTGTCACTGGTAGCAGGTTGTGTGCTTTGAAAAGTAACCTGGTGTTCACTCTGCCTTCTTTTTTTAGCAGAACTCCCCATTGTCATTATAAAGGAATCTTTTTTTTACTTTTGTTATTTATATTACAGCAGAACAGCAGGGTCTGGGGGTTGGATGAATTGGGGTCCCTTTGTTTTATGTTTATTTGTGTATGAATAGAGGAAGAGACTCACTGTTCCAGAGATGTTCTTGCTTTCACACGGGGAAAATGTCAGATCCAAGAACGGGCCTAAATCAGCTGAATAGATGGGATCTACTAGAATATCTCATCTCTCAGTATGCCAGGGTTACTATCCACTTAGGCTGTTACTATAAATTTTAATATTAGTGTTTCTATTTTTCCTTTTAGAATAACAGCTCCATCCTGTGATGAAATTTGGCTCTGACTCAAACCCAGGAGGGTTCTGCATGAAAATATTTAACACAGTTGATTATAAAAATCCCAAAGTGAATTCATAGTTTGCTTGATTGTTACCGTATTTAGAGCAGACGAGCTGAAGTATTTGTGGCTTAAATATTTCTGACTTAATATTTTTAGATACTTAGTAAATAGTATAATCTAGAGATTGAGAGAACACATTTAGAGCTGCTTAAAAGATTGCTTGTTAGATCTGTGTATGGAATGATTCCTTATGGTCAAGTGAGAGCTGAAGTAGCTTGGTGAATGTTTTTTAGCAGGGTTGGTTTTCCATACTACAGCATGTAACAGTGTGCCTGTAGAGAAGCTGTACTGCAGTGCTGTGCTGTGGAGGTACTTGGCTGAGGTGCTGAGATCTGTGCTTTGTCTTACTACCAGGTTACCGATGGATATTTCCTTCATAGAATCATAGAATCATAGAATGGCAAGGGTTGGAAGGGACCCCGAGGATCATAGAGCTCAACCCCCCTGCCACAGGCAGGGACACCAACCTCAGGCCTGGATCTACACAAGGTTGCCCAGGGCCCCATCCAACCTGGCCTTGAACACTTCCAGGGATGGGGCATCCACCACCTCACTGGGCAGTCCATTCCAGCACCTCACCACTCTCTCCATAAAAAGCTTCCCCCTAATATCTAATCTAAACCTTCCCTCCTTTAGCATCAATCCATTCCCCCTTGTCCTGCCATTACATGCCCTTTTAAAAAGTTGATTCCCCGCATTTGTTTGAAGCACCACCTTGAAAAGGTGGTGTGGACAAAGCTGCCAAGATCACTGAAGAGAGGAGGTGCTAGGGCTTGTTCTTTTAAAGCTGACTTAGGACAGAAAGAACAAGCAAGGCCTGCCTAGTCTAGAAGAAGGTAGGCAAGTTGGGGGAGAGGCAAGTTGGGGGAGATTTGTCTTCAAGCATGCCAAAATTTGTTTGAGAAATGGTGGTATGCAGTTTTTCTGTGTCTGTTGAAGGTAACACAAGGGATCAATGTTGTAGCTTAAAGTTAGATGTTGGTCAGAAATGTCCTGTTCAATATAAACAGTAGTTACCTGTGGAGATGTTAAAATTTTTGTCACTGATGACTTTACGTAGCGCAAAGAAATGGGGTGATTTTGTACAGTTAATCCTGCCACCTTCCAAGAAACAGGAGTAGAATGTTTTTGAATATTCTGTTCAAACTGAATATGCCTGTGCTTTCTCGCATCATTTGTCCTTCACAATTAGGAACTGGCACAGGAAAAGGAAACAAATCCTGTGGCTTTTATGACCTAGGTGTGTGATGTGTGTTAGCAGTTGAGTGTACAAGTCATCTTTAGCCACATACATAACTATGTCCCTTTGTGCTTCTTCAACAGTCTCCAAACGTCCACAACTACCCAGATATGGAAGCTGTACCCTTGTTACTAAACAACATGAAGGCAGACCCCGCGGAGGATTCATTATCTACAGACCATTTCCAAACACAGACTGAACCAGTGGACTTGTCAATAAACAAAGCCAGGTCATCCCCTACAGCAGCTTCATCTTCACCTGTTTCCATGACAGCATCAGCCTCCTCCCCTTCTTCGACTTCTACTTCTTCTTCTAGTCGGCCAGCTTCATCACCCACAGTAATAACATCAGTATCCTCAGCAGCATCTGTACCGTCAGTATTAACTCCAGGTCCACTTGTGGCCTCTGCATCTGGTGTTGGAGGCCAGCAGTTTTTGCACATTATCCATCCAGTACCACCTTCTAGCCCCATGAACTTGCAGTCCAACAAAATGAGTCACGTGCATCGTATCCCTGTGGTGGTACAGTCGGTACCTGTTGTCTATACAGCTGTGAGATCACCTGGGAACATGAACAACACTATAGTAGTACCACTGTTGGAGGATGGGAGAAGCCACGTCAAAGGTAAGGTGGAACCAGTTTTGTGTATCTGTGGCAGCTCTCAAACCACTCTTGTGTGAGGAAAATATAACAGTGCTAGAAAGCTGTTACTTCCCAAACTAACTGTGTCCTATGCTGAAAAGACATACAGCTTACACTATGGGGAGGGACCTTTAAAAGTCTTATCCCAGATGGTCTTTAAAAGAAATAATTCCATAAAGATTGAGGTCAGCGGTGGTGTTAGATGCTCGGACAACTCATGGCAAGTTTTGTCCTGAGAGGAATAAAACCTCTCCAGCAGGTCAAGAAGTAGGACAATGGAATAGTGACGAGATATAAAACATCACAGGTGGACATTGGGTGATATGGATTTGGCCAGGGAAGGAATGTCAGGGAGAATTTTTTCCATGCAAAGAGAAAGCAATCATTGGGCTGCAGGAACCTGCAAAGGAAAGGTTTTTGCATCAAAGAGAGGTGGGTTTTATTAAGCTCAAGAAGTGGCAGTGCAATACTTTGAATTAGGCTTTTTCTTCCAGATTAAACAGCACAAGGGAAGGAAGCCACACAGAGTGTATGTGTTGGGAATGAGCTTTGCAGATGCAGAACCTGAGAGGCACATGGAGGTGTGAAGGAAGGAAGAAAGCACATGCCAGAAGGACACGTTACAGTCTTGGAGAAGCATCCAAAAAACACAGAAAGGGGAGCTGGAGAGGAATAAAAATGAGAATGTAACAGTTACTGAGGGAGCAAGAACTTGTTAGAGATGATGACATGGTGGGTGGAGGAAGAAAGGAGAAAACAGGTGTGCCCAAATACTTGGAAAAGCATATCTGCATACCTGATTGGGAGGGGAACATGAGGAAAAGAATGAGAGACTCATTTCATGGTTCATTGTGTGTGAGTGAATAAAATATGGCTAATTCTCCCCTGAAATGAGGTACTGCTTGAGGCAGAAAGGGAGGGTACTGACAGGTAACCTTACTTTAGGGCATATGAGACTACAGGGCATTTAATAATATATTTTGTAATATCTCTCATGTACCTAATTGCGTCATGAATGGGTCTCTACAACTAGAAGACCTTTGTTCTCCCACTCTCATGTCTGGTTTTAATACACCAGCGACTGTGTATTATTGTACAGGATCATTCTGATGGTTAGTAGCATCCTGTTGTCCATAAATCTTTAGTTCTCCTCCTGTTCCCTCAGTACCTGAGGTTGACTGTGCCCCCTCAACGGGCTTGAACATAGGAAATGAGCTCACAACTGATCTGGGTTTTGTTTTAAGCATCAAAATAATAGCTGAAGAAGTTTTATTGCACTTCGTACAGTGACATAATTTTAGGACTTTGTGCCGTTCTGTCAAGAAATTATGAATGAAAGCAGAACTTTTTGCCAAGTTGTCTGGGAAAAAAAAAACAGAAAAAGGAAAATTTTAGCCTGTATTTTGATTTTGAGGCATTGGGCTGCACCTGACCTTGAGATCATGCAATTTTTTTTTTCCATTTGTTTTCTTTTCAGAGGTGCTAGTTGGCTCTGGGAGTAGTGTCCTGTATAGGAAACACCCCCATATCTTGTAAAACTGGAACTTCGCTACCCCAGTTTCTTCAACAAAATTCCAGAATTTCATATGCTGTAGGGATTTCAGCCCCTGAGCTTTGGGCCTCCTGAGCTGCCCTGACAATGCTGCCTTTGTGCTGTTATTGGCTGAGATCATTAACCAGTCCTGCAGCAGCTATTAACATACAGCTGAAGAAAAAGAAGGGATTAATCACAGAATCACAGAATTGTAGGGGTTGGAAAGGACCTCCATAGATCATCAGGTCCGACACCCCTGCCAAAGCAGGGTCCCTAGGACAGGTCGCACAGGTCAGCGTCCAGACGGGTCTTGAATATCTCCAGAGAAGGAGACTCCACCACCTCCCTGGGCAGCCTGTCCCAGGGCTCTGTCACCCTCACTGTGAAAAAGTTCTTCCCCATGTTGGTGCGGAACTTCCTGTGCTCCAACTTGCAGCCATTGCCCCTTGTCCAGTCCCCACAGACAACTGAAAAGGGGCCAGCCATTTTCCCCTGCATCCCACACTTAAGATATTTATAAACATTAATCAGATCTCCTCTCAGTCTTCTTTTCTCCAGGCTGAACAGTCCCAGCTCGCTCAGCCTTTCCTCATAGGGGAGATTACTCCAGGCCTTAATGAACTTCGTAGCCCTCCTCTGGACTCTCTCCAGGAGATCCCTGTCCTTTTTCATACCAGGGAGCCCAGAACTGGACACAATACTCCAGGTGGGGCCTGACCAGGGCAGAGTAGAGGGGGAGGATCACCTCCTTTGACTCCTCCTTTGACCTGCTGGCCACACTCCTCTTCATGCACCCCAGAAAGTGTTCTTAATTAAGTGTTCTTTAATTTTATTTTCTTTGTCATTTCTTGTTGCCGTTTTGCTCTCACTAATTCTTTTGATGTGAATGTTCAGGTCAATCTGAATAAATACAATAGAAGAATAACAGGCCACAATCCACTCCAGGTAATCATCTTTTGTCAGCTTTTGCTGGAGTGTGTTATTCTTTCTTTAATGTAAAACAATATAAATAATAAAATGCAATGATATTGCCTGTATTATCCGATTAAATAAATGTTATGTGTGCAGGCTAACTTCTCTCCAGTGGAAGGGTCAGCTCCTGTGCTGAAAATGACAAATAAATGTATGCAGATACTGACAGAAGAGTGAATTGGTTGGTAATCCTCTACTAGCTGAAGGAGAAATGTAGGTTTGGAATTGTCAAGAGTCATGATTTTTAACTCTTACCTGAATGTTGAGGATTTCTGTCAACAAAACATACACACACTGAAAGAAAGCAAATGCACAGATAGGGTCGGCAGCATTTGTCCTGTAAGTCCTCTGTTGTTGCTCTTTTGGTGTTGTATCAGAGACTGGGTTGATGATCCAGGGCTGTGGTTGGGATGGACTTGAAGTTATATTTTACATTAGACTTTATCTAAGTCCTTTTCACTCGAATGAGACTTTGGCACTTTCCAGAACAGTGATAATTTCAATGCTAAAATTAATGAAAGTTGCATCAGTCTTAATTTCAGACCTCTCCTATTTTTATAGGTGCAGGTACCTAGGGGAAAAAATGCAAGAAACAGGATATAAAGAAAGCTATTTCCTTATTGTTCCCAGAATTATCTTCCTCATGCTGAATTTTCCTCTTCCAGGTTTAACTAGAACTATTTTGGTTTTAAGTTTATTGAAAAACCTTCTCAGGCCACCTGCCTCTGATCACTTTCCTTGGGTGGGTTTCTCCTTCCCCTGATACTTCCCAGTCCACCTTCCCTCTCTCTGGGACAAAATTGCCCTCCTGGTGTCTGCAATTTGTAAGCAATTTGGGCCAATACTTCTTTCTTCACAGAAACAAACAGAATTGTGTTTGAATTCTGTCTTCCCTCCAGCACAAGAAATCACTGCCTCCTCTTCAGTTTCCTTCCTTTTTCTTTTTTCCCATTTTTTTCTTGTCCTTCCCATCTCACTGGCTGTTGAGTGCCAGTTTCAGCAGCTCTGCTTCATCTCTCCCTCCTTATCCATTCATATTTCTAACCCGTACTGTCACCTGCTCTTCTGCTGCCGCACGTCCTTCTCTGTGGCTTCATTCATCCTGACGTTCTCCATCGCACCTTCCTTCAGGAGAGCCTGAGGTCTCCTTTTCTGCCTCCCAGCACTCTGTTCATTTCTGCTCCCTGTCCTGCCTCCTCTCTCCTCATTTTTTTACTTGTGAGGTTTCACGTTAAATCATTTCTACAGCATTGAAAACCGTACAGGCAGCATCCTGTCAGGTCCTGTGCCACATGCTACACCCCGGAGGGGTGCCAGGAGCCAGGGGTGTCATGCTATAAAAGCACCCTTCTGTCAGATGGATGCTTTTTGCAGGATAAAAATCTCTCCATTCCCCTAGTGTAAAGCAAAATCAGGATCAAATTTAGGAATAATTAGAAAGTAATCAGTGCATGATATGATCAATATCAGTAATATACCACTAGCTCTTTTACAAAATCTTGCTACAGTAATTCTTACAGATTTCTGACATTCCTCTGTGATCCCACCACACTCACACATACACACAGGCACAGAGTTGCATGCAGACTCCCCCACCGACTCTGGACCTGCCTCTCCTGTCATCCCCCTGCTGCACCCCATGAGCAGGAGGCACCCCAGGGAGACCCCTCGAAGTGGGAGGTCTCCACACCTGTGTGCTCTATCCACACCTCATGCCCAGCTGTGCAAGTTACTCCCTACATTCTAATCCTCCTGTTACTTCATACAGAATCATAGAATGCTTTGGGTTGGAAGGGACCTCAAAGGTCATCTAGTTCCAGCCCCCCTGCCACATGCTCAAGGTGCAGTAGTAATGTGTTAGGGCTGAGATGAAGTTCACTTCCTTCGCTGGTCGATACTGTTGTCTTGTCATCCAAAGCCTTTAAAAAGCACTTGGAGATTTTTTTTCTGCGTGGAGTAGGTGGTGAGCACCAGTCATTATTACACATTCAACTATTCCTGAGCATTAAAATCCCCTGAAAAACTCCTTTTCCTCGCCTTTTTTTTCTCCCTGTTCACCAATGGTGAGGGGTGCTAAAAGGTATAATTAGAGGCACAGCAGGTAGCGGCACCTATAGATGTGGATGCCTGATGGTTTCCCTTAAAACACTGTCTGTGGTTGCTCACAGTCTGTTAATGTAGTAACCATTTAGGCTAACGTTTTCCATGCTGCATGTCTGCCTCAGGCTATTTCTCTTTTTCTTTCTTCTTGAGGAAAGTTTCAAGGAAGAGCTATTCTGCTCTTCCTGAAACTGAGTGTAAAGAAAAAGATGTAACATTTTCCACGTTGAAAAATTTATTCCAGCCTTTTTTTTTGGTGAAAAACTCTAGAACCTCTGTAGCTTTGTGCTGTGAATCTCAAGTTTGGTTTCGACCATTGGGCATTTTTTGTTGTGGGGTGGGTTTATTTGTCTTTTTAAGCACTTGAGGAAACCAAGCCAAGTTTGAAGACCTGAACCTCCCCCCCCACCTCGTCCCACCGGGCATGAGCCCTCTTAAAGGGTGAAGCAAAAAAACCCTGTGGCTGGGAAAAGGCAAGGAGGAGGTTGGCAGGGGTTCGGCAGTGGAGAGAAGGGCAGGATGGAAGGGAGTGGGGGAGAAAAGGAGGTAGTGAGGGGACTATGAATGTGTGAACGTGCTCAGAAGGAAAGTGGGAAAGGGGCAGAGGAAGAGGGAAGAAGCAAAAGGGGAGGGTAGAAAAGAGATCTGAGCAGGGTGAAGGAGAGGCTCAGGCAGCGGAATGAAAGGGCCCACCATGGCAGCAGCGCATTGCCGTACAGACACTTGGGCCTGTTAGCCTGAGTATTTCCACTTCTTGATTTCAGAAGTTGTCTGTGAATGCTACTGGCAAATCACGTCCCTCTAGCAGCAGTTTTTGTCAAAGTTAATATCCTGAATTGTTTTCTGTAGATCAGAAGAGTTACTTGATTCATTGAAGGGCCTTTTAGAAGCTCCTTCATGATGTTGGTGCACCAAGGACCTGCGCGGCTGGGGTATTTCTGGGGGTTTGGGTTCAAGTTTTTGTGAGTTCTCACTCTCCTGGGTTTTAAAGCTTTCAGAAGACACAACCACTCCCACAATCCAGTCATCAGAACATTATAAATTTCAACTTGCCAACTGAACTTCCCCTGCTTCCTGTGTACATAAAGTTCAGCAATGACACTGTGCCCCTGTACTCAGCATTGGTGAGGCCACACCTCAAATGCTGTGTCCAGTTCTGGGCTCCTCACCATAAGAAGGACATCGAGGTGCTTGAGCGAGTCCAGAGAAGGGCAACCAGGCTGGTGAAGGGGCTTCCTATGAGAAGCAGGTGAGAGAGCTGGGGCTGTTTAGCCTGGAGAAGAGATGGCTGAGGGGAGACCTTATCACCACCTACAACTACCTGAAGGGAGGTTGCAGAGAGGTGGGTGATGGTCTCTTCAGCCAGGTGACAGGTGATAGGACAAGGGTAAATGGCACAAAGCTGTGCCAGGGCAGGCTCAGATTAGATATCAGGGAAAGTTTTTTTCTGAAAGAGCTGTCAGGGCCTGGAACAGGCTGCCCAGGGAGGTGGTTGAGTCACCACCCCGGCTGTGTTTAAAAGACGGGTAGATGAGATACTTAGGAATATGGTTTAGCATAGGACAGGAATGGTTGGACTTGATGATCTTAAAGATCTTTTCCAACCTTGTGATTCTGTGACTGTTTTTGTGTTGCTGTGCCTGTGTGCAGCCCCAGCAGAAATAAACAGATTGCGTCTTTTCACAGTTTACAGACGCCACGTTCCTTGCTGTGGATACAGTACTAAGTAGTAAATGCAGTACAGTCTGCTTTAGATATTTTTGTGGCTTAAAAGAGGTGATATCACTAGGTTATATTATCTACTGCCCTTGGGGGGTTTTTTTTAAAGCACAGCCTGCTCTTTCTGACTACTGTAAGTTTATTCCACAAGCGTAAATGCAATTTGTAGTACGAAGTTTGAAATTTAGAGAGTCATTCCATATGTTTAAAGGTCAGATTATATGGTCTGTTTGTATAAATTATGCTATGGAAGAGGCTCTTAATTAAAACCAGTAGTGTTGCCTTTTTTATTTCATGTGAAGTGGTTATCCTTTCTACATTTTAGAGGCTAGTTATTTTGTATTGAAATTGTGTTGAGGCAGAGATTTTCTGCTTAGCTGTATTTTTTTTTGTTGCTACACACACAAATTTTTGTGGCTCTATGTATTCCAAATTGTCCACCTCCATCCTTCCCGCCCAGCGCCCCTACCCCCACACCCCTCCCAATATTGAATCTCTGTCTCCCTGTTTGTTTGGCTTGTTTGGAAGAAATATCCATGCTTCTTGGAAAGGATAAGCAGCTTGGCAGTGGGTAGCTAGGAAGAGAAGCAGGCAGAAGAGAGGCTTGCATTCAGGGTGGGACCTATGTCTCTGGAGAGGGTGTGTATATGTAAGAACTAGGGTAAACAGTAGTTCTTGTGAGAATGGAGGGTCAAACACAGGTTACAAGATAGATTGTGGTGTTTGAAGTTGAGAAGGAGGTTGCTTGAAGACAAAGTAACTTGGGTTAACTATGGGGAGTCCCATAAACAGTCATCTATTGAAATCTCCAGAAAAGGCATATTTCTGGTGATTTACTAGTGATGTGCATGGTTGTTTTCTCTAGAGAAGTACATGCTCTTCTGAGAGTCATCAACAGTGGATTTAACATCATGTGTATGTTTTTACCCAGGAGCAGGTTTGGGGAAGGGAGACCAGTGTGTATTCCAGCTTCATTTCTGAAGCCCACCATAACGAGGATGAGGAAGTCCATTTCAACATAGCCTGAATCCCTGCACCTTTTGGAAGCTGTTAATCCCTTGTCTTCCATGCCAAGAATGCCTCTGGTTCTCCGGCTTTGTATTCTCACCAGAGCTGAGCTTTGATCTAGTTGCTTTTATCCCAGAAATTTGGACCCAGCAGAAACACAAGCATAAAACTTCTCATTTATTTTTATCCCTGCCTTGGGTTTTATTGTGCCTTGGACCAACCTTCTGGAAACTTTCTGGTGTCCAGAATGTCTCTGGAGTGTGGCAGTGTGCAAATTGTGATCTGCTACTGTTTTGTAGTGGCTTTGCAATGCTTTATTTAATATTAAATATATTCTGTCCTTATTGTTTTCCCTGTTTACTTTTGGTGATAGAGTATTGGTATATTAGGTGCTCAGTGAGATATACATCTCAGTAGTCTCTGCCTTTTGTTTGTTGTGTAGATGAGGTCTCATGGCATTCAAATAGCTTAGGAAAAGTCCTTTGCTTAAAAAAATGGTGGGGTATGTTTATGCATACAACCCAGTGACAGGGATGCTTAAATTTGTGCATATATTACATCCATGTGATCACTCTCACCTCTGTATTTCTCCACGCAGCTCTTCTCTTACAGGTTTATGGCAAATTATTTGACTGGTGAAATGATTTTTAAATATTGCCTTTGATTGGATCATAGCAATTAATATTCTCTGGTAGATTAGTTACGCTGTGCATTCAGCGCCAGTTCCCATTCTCTGTGAACCGTAGCTGTGCTGGGTGCAGTTAACTGCTCTAGCCATATAGTCCCATAAAATCTCAATAAAATCTGAAAACTGTGGAGTATGGGTAATCTTGCTATAAATTGTAATAAAAATTACCCCTGTAGACTCTATATTCTGACCATTACAGTCATGAATACTGCTGCTTTGTACATAAAGTTTTATGAAATAAATCGACCAATTCTGCTGCCCCTACCAGACACCAGGCTGTTTTGATTGAAAATCTGATAGGTGTGCTCAGAGCCTTTTCCAACACATAAAGTGCTTATAATGAACTTTAAATAGGAAGAAAAATGCCGTATATGTGCTTCATATAGTGCAGACCAGTTCAGGAGGATAAAATCATGAATGCCATCATTCCCCTGCATTTGTTAGGTCAATACAGTCACGATTCGGTTTCCTGAAACATGTTAAGTAAACCTGAGTGTAACACTTAAGGGTGCATATCTGAGGGCATAATTTCAGATAGCTTCTGTCCATCTGTGTCTACAAGCGTTGCTTCTCCATCAAAAACATGCAGCAGTGTCTGTGATGTTCTCCTTTGACGTTCTTTTGCTGGGGAAATCTGTGCTGGGCTCCTGTTCTCTTAAGAAACTGCCAAGAAGGGGGATGTTTGGTTTTCCAGATACAAAGCTACAGCGTGAGGTTGGCCTTGCATAGTTGTAAAACCTACTTTCTAAGAGCAACCGAGAAGGGTGGAGGTGAGTTGGTCCTTCTATTTGGTGCTTGATCCACTCAGAAGCATTTTTTTATCAGAGGTATTTGAATCAGTAGCAGTATACAAAAGAGCAAAAGAAGTCACTGTTGGCCAGCAGTTTACTTCTTGAAATATTTTGGGTACCAACCAGTGCTGTATGCCAAATCTGAAGGCCAAAGTTGTGGTTTAGACACTACAGTGTTCATAACTGTTGGCAGATTATTGGGTTTAATGACTACTCCTGTGTCACGCTGTTACTTCTCTTCTAAATTTGCCCACGAGAGCCCTGAAGCCAAAGATCATTTTCTTCAGGATCACTGCTGGGGACGAAGGCACTTCTGTGGCATTAAGTGAACCATGGTAGGCAGGGAGAGTGTGTGAGCAAGCAGTCATGCAGTGCTGTTGCCACTGTCCCATCCTGAGTCATCTTCTGAGATCCCCAGACACATCCGCTGCTTTCCCAGAAAACCAGGGCATGACAGAGCTGCAGCACAAAGGCTGCTCTCCTCTTCCCAGCAAGGAGTGGGTCTGTCGTGGCTCAAGGAGGCACCGAGCCATGTTCCTCTGCCAGGGCTGGTGCCCCAGCACCCAGTGAAAGGAGGGAAGGAGGTTCATGCCATGGAGTCCATGGAAGCAGATGGGCTCACCACCCCTGGAGGCATCCAACTCCTTTTGCTGGCTGTATGGGAGGGTTGGGGTGGTTCTGTTTGCAATGCAAGTGCTTGAAGATGGGTTAAAGGCTTTTCACCCCCCTCCTAGTGTTACCCAGCTCCTGAGGCCCAGGGCTCTCAGAGAGTATTTGGGCTGATTAGGTGCTGCTGGGTCATGGGGTCACTGCGAGTGGCAGATTTTTTATTATTATTATTATATTTTCAAACTATTTCTTTCTCAGTGTTTCTGATGCTGGCAGGTTAATAGTGTATTGTGCTAGAACATGAGCGCCATATAATTTTCTTAAGCATTTTTTCCAATCCCATCCTTCTAGAAGTTTGGCAGCAAATGTTGCTTCCTAACCTCACTCCTTCATAGCCTGTGGACACACGGACACACACGTAACAGCAGTACCAATGAGATTCTTGTAAATATTAATTTTGGGATGTGGGGTGGTGTTTGGTTTTCCACTCCTAATGCAGGTAAGCACAAAGCAACTGTTGCTTACAGCTAGTCTTCTTTTATGTGCTGTATACCAGCACACACTGGAAGCAACTGGAGAGGAGTTTCCAAGAGAGACATCTGGCAATAGCAAACATGACTCTTTCTGGCTTGCTTGAGGTACCTCACGTTACTGCACAAATTAAACTTCCATCGCAGTAAAGTCCTGTGGCAGTGTTTGCAAGGGCAAACACGTCACCTGGGTGTGGAACAGAACTAGCAAGGCCAGAGGGACCTCCCCACCAGCCAGGGTGATGTCTCATGTAGCACAGGACTTGGCGTTACTCTTCCTGCTGCAGACCTTTGTAACCTTGCTTTTGGCTGGCAGGTCTGGTGGGCGGATGGCAGGACCACCTGGAAATCCCGTCACGGGCAATCATTTTGATTAGCGGAATCATTTTGATTAGCGGGTTGAATATTAGTCATCCTTCAGAGAAAGCAGAGTGGAGAGTTTAATATGTGAAACAAAAGCAAACTGCCTCTGAACTTGGCAGTCCTTTCAAAAGCAGAAATAGATTTATAATTATTTTAAGAGAACAGCTAAGCATAATTCAGTATTAATTATGTGGCAGTGTATCAGCAGGCCACCCCATATGTATGTATTTTTACAAAGTTATTAGCAAAAAAGTTAGCATAATGCACAAAACTGACTTTTTAAGATAAAATGAGCCAGCGGCTTCAATATTTCAGGATGCTGAAAATTTCATTTATTTTTTTTTCCATACCAGCAAGCATCATCTCATAATGAGCCATTTCAGCATTAGTTAATACTACGTGGCTTAGCTATAAAGAGAGGCAAAGCTCCTGATGGTTACTTAGTTTTCTTCTACTCTTAAATATTTCATTCATCTTTAACCCAAGAGGCTTGTGTTTGCCTTTAAATCAAAGATAGTGCATAGATGTGAAATTACTTCTAGTGGGTCTTCATGAGCCTATTGATGGGATGAGTTTTCATCCCTTTCACTTGCAGGAAATCTGACTGGATAAAAGAAACCAAAACAGGTTGCAGTAAGTGGTGATTGTAGTATGTTGGTGTGTGGCCCTTTTGACCCCGAGAGGGCCCAGATTCAGGCCACATACAGGCATCACACTTCAGAATTTCTGGTGGTGCTTGGCCTTGCCTGCCCAGGTCAGAGCACTTGAGCTCATATCCCTAAATAATCTTTTGAAAGAAGCAAAGCGATTAGGAATTACTCCAGTGGAGCCTAAATATGACATCCAGGGGATAGCATTTACCCAACAGCCTAGTAACACCAGCACGTGTGTGAGAAGTGAGCTTGGAGAGATTTAAATCTACGGTCAAAGGAAAGCTGCCAAGAGATGCCCCAGTGCAGACAGGAGCCCAAATTTAGAGAGTGGAGGAGGAGAAAAATATCCTGTTGGTATGCCCCAGTACTCAGGTTATTCCCCTGGGAAGACGGAGGCCGTGTCCTGGCCTGAGGAGTTCATGTGCTCTTAGCAGCCGGCAGGCTGGATCCTTCCCAGAGATTTTGCTTCCATGACATGGCTAATCCTGTACCATGTCAAAAATGACACAGCTGTGTGCCAGAAAGCACAAATTTAATCGGTGCTCATTAGAAAGTTGCTGTGCAAATTTAAATCAGTTTCAGCATAGTAGAAGGAGAAACTTTGTCCGGAGAAACAGGCTCAAATATTGTCTTGCCCCCACAGCTAGCATAAATTTTAAAGCCAAGAAACTGCTTGGTTTGATAGAAACAGAAGCAAGCTTATAGCTGATCCAGATCAGATTTTTTTCCCCTATTGGCAACTCACAGTTGGCAGATAAAATATTAATGACTGTAGTCCAGGTTCTGGAGTATTTACAGGCTGCTTTGTGCCTTTCATGAGAACCATTTGCACATCTTACCTTAAAACAAGTGCAGAGAGTGAAATCCCTCATACTGCCCAAAGGGAAATGCCTTTTTGGTACCGTTTGGCAAAGTGGCCGTTGAGAAGTGGTTGAATATATGTACGTGCATCAGGAGCAATGATCTGTACTTTCTTCAGCAGAAAGGAGCCTTGTTTCTTGGGGCTAACGAGGATGGAAAGCAATGTGGCTGCTTGCAGCCTTCTGCACTTGCTAACAGCTTGCTTCTGGAGCTCCTGTGCACACTCTTTCAATGACACCTTTGTCCCCCGAAAGCTGTCTCTGACTCATTTCTTTTTACTTGCCTCCCCTTAGCCTCATTCATGCTTCACAAAACCACCGGATGCTCTGTCAGACAAATCTTGCCTTTCAGGAGGAGTGGCAAAGGCAAGGAAACCAGCTCATTTTTAAGGCCTGAGCTTTATTAATTAAATGTATCTGCTTGTGACGGGGGGGGACGACTTGGTTCAGTGGTGCAGCTGGGTCCCTTCTGGACCTATGGTCTTAAGTTCAAGGAAAAGATTGGTCGCCAGAGCAAAGTACAGCATACAGGGAGGCTAAAATGTACTGGCACGTTTTGTGGGCTCTCCTCTACCTTGCTTGCCAATTCTGTTCCATTGCTCACTTGTCCTCCACCTTTTTCATCTCATTTACTAAATTATCTCTTGCCTGCATCTCTTCATTCTTTCCAGTTTGATGTTTGTTAGGCCAATAATTGCTCTTAATTCAGTGTTTATGAACTGCCGCTGGTATTTATAGACCTTGGTGCCAGCAGTTCAACAGTTGTTCTTAGATGTCCAAGAGAAAGTCAAAGCTGTTGACATAAGTAGGAGTCATGAACTCTGAATGTATAAAAATCCTATACTGTAGTTTGCACACTGTAGTAAGCGGTGAGGAGGAGATTTCTGACAGGCTTTTGGCCAGTTGGTTATTCACATGGCTCATTTGGGGGAGGAGAGTAGCTTTAAAGACTCTTTTTTCCCCTGCAGCAGCTGCAGCCATGCTGATGAGAAAACAGGACAGTTCACACCAGCTGGCAGCAGGCAAGGTTCAGCCTCCTGGTTAGTCACCTCGGCTCCCTAGCGCCTCAGCCACCCAAATCTGCGAGCTGAAAAGGGAGCACAAACAGAGAGGGAGATAAAAAAGGATGCATGTGTGGGCCGATGTTAAAAAACAAGGAAATATACCCATGATCATTCTGTAATTTAATTATCATCCTTCGTTCAGTTCACTGCTTGAATTTTGCCCACTGATGCATTCCCATTCCTTGCCTTTTGTTCCCACCAGGCTCGTGTGTCACCATACCTCTTGATGTGCTAAAACATATGGGTTTGGAGGGGCAATCGGTTGCTTGGTGGGCCAAATTATCCCTAGGTACAAGAGCACAACCCCACTAGCACCTTTGTGGCTGTGTTAGGAATATACAGAGTAGGATTTACATTGCCAAGCAGACACAAAAAGAAGATAATTTAGAGTTTTCATCCTAGCATGTTCCTCTGGTAACCTAAAAACCCCACCATGTGTAATAGGAGTCTCAGTAATATTTTAGGAGCTGGAAATCTGCAATACTAATGAAACAACGTGTCATATAAGGAACAAAAGTACATAGGATTTTTCATACCCATTTATATCGTCTCTTTTTACGTAGGTGTATTCACGCTTAAGTGATCAAAATTGGTGGCTAATAACTGTATTACAGACTAAATTATGTAACAACTTTCAGGTTTCCAAGTTAGGCCTAGGTTTAAACATTAAGAAACTCTCTGAGCTAGCTACTTCTTTTGTAGTGCAAGGCAGATTAAACCACAGTTAATACGAGGTAGCACATACTTAGCTTTTTGATACAATTTATTTACAAACATTGGTTTTCACAAAAGCATCAGGAATAGAGGCGTTTAAATACTGGGTAGATACAAACATACAACTTCCTGGAACTAGATTTACTTCAAGAAAAACTGAAAAAGTAATGAAATAAGTAATAAACTTATAGTTAGGGAACAAAGCAGAAATAACACTTCTTTCCAAATCATAGAATGGCAAGGGTTGGAAGGGACCCCAAGGATCATAGAGCTCCAACCCCCCTACCACAGGCAGGGCCACCAACCTCAGGCCTGGATCTACACAAGGTTGCCCAGGGCCCCATCCAACCTGGCCTTGAACACCTCCAGGGATGGACCACCCACCACCTCTCTGGGCAGCCTATTCCAGCACCTCACCACTCTCTCTGTAAAAACCTTCCCCCTAATATCCAATCTAAACCTTCCCTCCTTTAGCATCAATCCATTCCCCCTTGTCCTGACATTATCTGCCCTTTTAAAAAGTTGATTCCCCTCCTGTTTGTATGCTCCCTTCAGGTACTGGAAGGGTGCAATAAGGTCCCCCCGCAGCCTTCTCTTCTCCAGGCTGAACAAGCCCAGCTGCCTCTTTGTAGGGCAGGTGCTCCAGCCCTCTGATCATCTTTGTGGCCCTCCTCTGAACCCTCTCCAACAGTTCCCCATCTTTCTTGTATTGGGGGCCCCAGATCTGGACACAGTACTCCAGGTGGGGCCTCACGAGGGCAGACTAGAGAGGGACAATCACCTCCCTGTTCTGCTGGCCACCCCTCTTCTGATGGAACCCAGGATACCATAGTTTTCTGTGCCTAAATCAGATGACTAGATGGTTCAGTTGCTCTTAAATAATACAGACTGAGATTATCCCTAATGCTTAGGTACACATTGAATACCATCATGTGTAAGTCATGGTTTTAAGAAGCACAGTCAGAATGGTGCTTATTCTATGTGAAACAAGTAGATAATTTGAACAATTTCTGAATTGCTCTGCGTTTGTCACATGCAGGTCATTGTGCATTGTCAACAGTCTTTGCTTTGATAAAGCAAAAGATGTTTTCTTTACCATATGTGAAGAAATAACAGTTAGCCCAAATGTAGCCAGTATTATTAAGGCACTTAAACTGTTAGTAGAAAGCTAATAGAAGTTACACTGCACATCTGTAAATGCACTGTGCTTCCAGAAGGGGTTGTTTCATCACCTTACTGAAAATATTTGAATAGTATTTTCTTTTTGAAGTTCTTTAGCATTAAAAAAATGCAGCTGAAGGGCTGTTATAATCACTCACTGTTCTTCTACTCAGAGGTGGTTCACAGCTAAGACATAAATTAAAATTTAGGACCAACTTTCCCTCGAGTCATCGCTTATTTGGGGAATGCTTTCTTTTCAAGAGCCCAACTATCCATCAGTGCTACTGTTACTGCTCAACAGTTCCTGGAGTACCTACAGCCCTCCCATTTTTCACCCTAACCCAGTCCCCTTTCTGAAGCTAGTGAACATGATAATATAAGAAACATGACAAAATGGAAATTTTAACTGTGACTTTTGGAGCAGGTCTTTAGCTATAGGCCTGTTGAACTGGTTGTCATCTCTAAAGGCAGCCTGTGATACCTGTTGTCAAGGGCTGTGGTTAGCCAGAGTTGAGTAGGAATGACATCTACCTTCCTTGAAAAGCATGTTGCAAAACCCAGAAGGTGCCCTATCTCTGACACTGCAGTACGAGAGCACATGCTGCCACAGTTACCTCTAGGGATAAGTAATCTTGGATTCCCCTATATCACCTGAACAAACAAAATAAATACATTTTTAAATAAATCTCTTTGCTGGTCTTTCCCCTGTCCTAGCTGTGTCTCCTCCCAGGATGTTGCCCACACCCACCCTACTGCTGAGTTGGGGAGGAAAGTTGGAGAGACAGCCTGCATGCTGTTCCAGCACTGTGAAGGCTGTTGTGGGGAAAGCTAACTCCATCCCAACCAGGCCACACTTGTGCCCCACAGTCCCCCCGTCTCTTGGTTTCCTTCCCCTGCCCACATGCGGGTTGTGCTTTCTCCCCCTCGGAGGGCAAGGGCAGCAGCCAGGATCAGGGGGAAAGCAGGTAGCATACAGCTCTGCTCTCCTCACCTTTCCTGTTCCTTCTTGGCACAAACTGTGACTCTGGTGGGTTGATCTTGGCTGGCTGCTAGACACCCACCTAGCCACTCTCATACTTCCCCTCAGCAGGACAGGGAGAGAAAAGAAGGTGGAAGAGCTCACAGGTCAAAATAAAGACAGGGAGATCACTTACCAATTGTCATCACAGGAAAAATAGACTTGATGTGGGGAAAATATTTAATTTATTGCTAATTAAAACTAGATTAGGATGGTGAGAACCACTACCTCCCCATCCCTCTTTTCCCAGGCTCAGTGTCCCTCCTTCATTCCCAGCTCCCCTACCTCTCCCTCACAGACCACTCGCTGCATGGGGATGAGGAATGGGGGTCTGCATCAGTCTGCTCCTTCCTCCTCAAGCCATTGCTCTGCTCCAGTGTGGGTTGCCCATGGGCGGCAGCTCCCATCAGGAGAGCCTGCTCTTCAGTGATCCTTTCAGCTTCTTCAGAATCTATGCTGCACCATGGAGCACCACCTCCCACCCCACCTCCTCTCACCTTGATGTCTACAGGGCTGTCCCCCACACTTTCTTCCTCATTCTGCCTGTGTGATATTTTTTTTTCCCCTTAAACCTGCTCTTCCCTGAGACACCCACCTTGGGCGGGTGGCTCAGCCATGCCCTGCAGTGGGTGGGCTGGAGCCAGCTAGAACCACTTGTGTTCAGCTCTGCATAGCCCCTGCCTCTCCTCGCAGAGGACACTGCAGCCCCTGCTGCTGCCAGTGCCTGGGCACCTGCATGGTTGACATACAATATGGATACTGTAAGCTGTGTATGGACAAAACAATCCTGCCATTCCTGATCTTCAGATGTTCCAAAACCTGAAACCATGTGACTTTTCAAAAAAAATCTGGCTAAGCCGGCCCATCATCGGCACCTGAAGGTTAGTTGCTGGTGTGAATGCAGTGGTTTTGCCACAAGTAATATCAAAGGAAGGCTCCTTCAGAGGTTGATACTGGCATTGAGTCAGAAATCAGGACGACTGGGTTTTTTCAGATACATAAGTTTCAGTTGACTGGAGTAACATGGGCCCCAGCCTGTTAGCAAATGATGAAGGCTCTGAATTGATTGCTCCTGCAATTTGGCTGTTAAATTTACTCTACAGTGTTCCATGTTGTACAAAGCAGATGTAGCCCTTTCCCTTTACTTTCCGAAGACAGGGGGAGAGAGTAACTTGAGGGTAAATGGAATGGTTGATGGATATTATGTGTGCAGCTTTATTTCAGGTCCACTGACTGCGTTGGTGTAGCCTGTGTGTGTTCTCACGCCTGTATGCTGCTGGAAATGCTTGTGCCTTGCTGTAGTGCACAGCTACGTGACTTTGCCAATCTGTCACCTGATTTGGGAAGCTCAGCGGATGTGTTGTGCGCCCTGATGTTGTTCTGGGGCGAGATTAATTTCAGCACGCTCATATTAATCCATTATATGTCTCTTTCCAGCACAAATGGACCCCCGAGGCCTATCTCCCAGACAAATTAAAAGTGACAGTGATGATGACGACCTGCCAAATGTGACCTTAGATAGCGTTAATGAAACTGGATCTACAGCGCTCTCCATAGCCAGAGCAGTACAAGAGTAAGTATCACATTCCCAGAGTGAAATGGGTGTTGCTGAGGCATTCCTGGGCCGGTGGAGGCACTGGCCCTTGGTGGCTTGGCAGGGGTGTTCCCCCAGCTGTGGGCCAGCATACCTGCTAGCACCTCTTCCTTGTAGCCTTTTTCCCTTTAGGAAGAGGTAGCTGCATCTCTCATCTCTCTCTGATCGGTTGTTTCCTTTCTTTCTCTCTGCCCTTATTTATTAGGTGAAGTTTCAAATTGAAATAGTTTCTTCCCCTTTATTTACTTGCAAAGCTTTTGGTGTTTTTATATTCTCTCCAAAGGGCGACTGGGTTAGACTTTCACTCAAAAACCATGAAATTCTTTTCCTGACTGAAAGCAGCATCAAGAAGTTCATTCTAGTTGCTGTCAAATAGGAACTACCGACATTTCTTCTGAAGGCTGGTGTCATTGAAAGGAAATCAGCAAGGTTCTTTGAACAGTTTTTCCATTGCTGTTATTTTTCTGTGTACTTTTACTCACTGGATGGACAAATAACTTCTTAATTTAATGTCTGTATTGCTTGTTTGGAAGAAAAAAAAACCAAACCAGAAAAAGAAACAGTTTATCATGAACATTAGCAATTCTGTAGATGCATGAGCTTGCTCAGTCACTGTAGCAGCTGGAAGGGAACCAACTGTGAGGTAAATAAGTATTAATATCCCCATTTTATAGGTGAGGAAAATGAGGTTATGCGTAAAGGTCACCCTGTAGGTCTGAAGCAGAGCTGGAAATAGAACTAGAGCCTTCAGGCACTGATGATGCCTATGCTAGACCCGTGAAATGCATTACTTTATCTGAGAAGTTCAAAATATGGGCATTCTGGACATTATTAAATAGGAAGGGATATAGTAAAATTCTTTAGATGTTGTTGTTATATAATGTATTATGAATACATTTTAAACGTCTTAATGCTGTGTCTCAAAGTGCATACATTTGGCTTGGTTTTCTTGCCCATCAGTAGCCAAACGTGCTGATGTTTCCAAGCCATGTTTGAGGAGGAACAACTTTTCTTTTTTTCATTTCCACCAGACACCTACTAATTAATCTTCTAGTCAAGCACAGTAACTGTGATCATCTAAACCCATATTCCACTTAAGCAGAAAGGAAGGTCTCTACGGACAAGGCGAGGCGTTGGCTCTCACTGTATTTATCACACTCCCTTTCTGGCGGTGATAAATGAGGGGAAGGTTTCTTCACTAGTGACACTGTTGCTTGATAGACAGGCTTTGCACTGTATTTTGAATTCGCTAGTTCCAACACTAGGCCCTGAAGTGCTAAGTATTTTTTTTGTCAGTTTATAGCATGCATAGTAAGCCAGAAAAATAAAAGAACCCATCATGATTTTGCACTAAATAGTTCTGTCTAATCAATGAAAAGAGAAATCATTGGGCTCTAGCAAATACTTCTGTTATATGACTGGCAGACAGATACTTTTCTCTGTGATTGATATTGCTTGAACACTTAGAGAACTGGCCAAAGCATGAAAAGGTTTTTGTTTTTTAGCTTTTCCACAATGCATTCCACAGTTTGTGAAGGTAAATGTGTTGAATATTACTTGGCTGGCTCTGGAGTTTAAGAATTAAATTAAGAAATTTAATAATGTAACACCAACTCATCCTTGTTACAGGTTTTATTTAAACAGTAATCTGTTAGTTTATTTCAAAAGCCCCATTAGGAAAATCTAATTTGACCGTGATCTGCAATTTGTCTTCTTCTTTACTTCATTCTCAGTCACAGACAGCACGCATACAGCTGCAGAGCTGAAAAGAAACGTTAGCACATTATACAGACTTCACTCAATCCGTTTCCTTCTTGGGCTGTAATATAGTGCCTTACAGATGGGCTCTGTTCTGAATTTGGGCAACTAATGTGTACCTTAATATTCGACATTCAGCAAAGCGGTCCACTGGTAAAAAAAGCCCGCATTCTACATACCCTTTTTGGAGAGACGAAAGTGCCTTTGAAGCCTTCCAAAGGGAGATCCTGTGTGCTCAATTTCAGCATCTAAACTTAGCAGACAGGAATTTCCTCTGAGGATGTGGAAAGGCACCTACTGTTCTGCTGAATAACTGGGCAGCGTAGGGACATGCATAGAAAGACTGCTTCAGTAGGCAGTAAAGCGTAGGGCTACACTAAGTGTCTGTGGGGCAGGTCGGACCTCAGAGTCTAGAAGATTGCCCGACAGTGTGTGTTTTAAGTGTGCTGGTAAAGTCTTTCTTGTGAATGGTTATGCAGTTAACAACAAAAAGTAACTTCTTGCATATACCAGCTGGGAAGTAAGGCATGGCATCTCCAATGGGACGGCAGCATCCTTGCCTTCAGTATCAGGCTGCTGTTGTGTAGTCTTGTCTTTTGTTAAATGCCAAGCTTAGTTTGTAGATGCTGGAGGCCAGGCGCGAGACAGCAGTTGAGCTGTTGCTCTTTTCTGTTCAGACACATTTTAACGTATTCTGCAGAAGGATCATAAATATATGTATGTATGTATAGATACTTCTTTGTTGCCAGGAGCAAAGGGATTTCAAATACCTTGTGGCGGGTATTTGCTTTGGGTCAGTCATATGCAGCCCCTCACGCAATGTGTGGGGCTGTGGGGGATTGCCTTGGTGCGACTCCTGACTTTCCCTATGTGCTGTCTGTAGGGTTCAGGATTTGTTAGATATCTGTAACATAGATATCCACATTGGAGCTAGTTATCTCCCCCCCTCCCCCTGCTTACAGACAGGATAACAGTTGGCATGTCCAGGCGGTAATTCTTTTGACCTCTTCCAACTGACTAATTTAGGGAGAGAGAGCGAGTCAAGCCCATGAGCTCTCATTCCTCTCCATTGGCCGCAGGCAGCAGCAGGCAGCTGCCTGGGAAACGTGTCAGCACTGCAGATCTCTGGTGTGAGGTGAGGGTAAGGCAATCCACAGCGCCTGACTGGGGAGTCAGCATGCCAGAAGCCGGGAGTGACAGGACAATACTGAGACCTCCAGCATCTTCCCTTGAATCTAAATCTGCCAGGTAGTGTTAGCAATGCCAAGGTTCTAACCAAGAGCTGAAGGAAATCAACTAGTCCCCATTTGGGGAGGAACTGTTTCAATAAAGCCATTTGTAAGCTTATTGTCTTGGAAATTGCCCTTATGTGGCTGGGTCCTGGGGCAGTTTGGTATGGCTATGTGAAAGCTTGGCTTTTCACGTCCTCTAAAACTGGAAGGCATCTGCCTGTGTTGCTGCTTTGTTTCAGGTCCACCACAGTCTTACAAGCAAAAACTCTTACCATTAAAAACTGTGACAATCAGACGCTAAAAGCCTCATGTTTGGCATTTGTTCTTATTTACTTAAACAGAATGTAATTTGCTTGCATATTTATAAAATAACCAAGTATGACTATTTTTTAATGTGGGAAATTTCCTTCTTGCTGCTAGCTTTATATTGGCTGAGCTTCCAGACTTCTCAGTAGTTCTTTTGGAATGACTTCACAGTCTTTCTTCAGTTCAGCAAACCCAATCAATAATGTAAAGTTATAGATAAACAAAGTCATTATTTCAAGCAGGGTACTTTGGTGGAATTTCTTTACATGACAGTGCTGGTTTATGGCAGTTGCTCTGCCTTTACCATAACATGGACTAAGAATAATTTATTAATCTCAAATAATACGCTCCGGCTGATAATAAATATTACAGCAATATGTAGATTTTGGTGGGCTTTGCATTGTAAGCAGCACTTCATCCTTTCTGTAGTGTGTTTTACAAACTCATTTTGATGTGTAGCTCTCTAACAAAAGAGCAGATTCACCTCTCTACGCCTAACACCACTGACGCTTATTACACAGCAAGAATAGCATCGTATATTCAGGGTCAGATCTCAGATATGCTCTAGAAATCTTTTTGAAGCCAAGGGAAGAGAAGGCATTAATCAAGCCCTAGAAGACCAGTAAAACTTCTTAAGGGTCCCCCTCGGAGGCAGCCTGCTGTTCCCAAAGCCTGGCAGCCCTTCCATCCCTAGGCAGCCCTGATGCAGCAGGGTACATAGTACCCTGGTACATACTAAAGCAAGCCCTGAACACAGCATTCATCTCCTTCTTTCCCTGCACACTTGTGCAGTAAAATACATTATTTTGCAGCCCATAGCTCTCTCTCCCTGAACACAAACAACATGAGCTTTGCAGAGGCAGAGGCAGGAGAGGCAGAGGGTGGTTTTCAGCATGAACTTTTGATCCAGTAAAAATCCAAAGATCCAGAAATACATCCTTCTCTCTCCAGACTTTTTTCTCCCTAACAACTGTAGGCAGAGGGAACCCCTGTGACAAAACCATTTTTTCTTTCAAATAATGTCTGGGAGAAAATGGCCTGTGTATATAAACTGGTGATGTTTAAGGTAGGTTCTTGGTTTTCTGGGGTGATGAAGAGACAGAAAATTCAGAGAGGAAGTCCTGACTACTTGTAGTTGCACTTAATTCATAGAAATACAATTTGTCACTTGGAGGTGACCGTGGTGATTTTTAGCGTGAGCTCTTCTTTGGGCTGAGCTTGGTGCCACTGGGTGCTTTTATGGAAATGGAATTAGGGGCTTTGACCTTACCCCTGTTCTCTTTGGCTATGTTGTGTGATTGATACGTTGATGGTAGTGTGATCATCTTTTTAAATTCTGCTGGGTTTTATTGTTGCAGTACAGTGGGAGATAGGTTGGGATATTGCAGTAGTGAAAAAGAAATTCCACAGCAGACAGGCAGCATAGCCACAGTAGAAATGTCCTCTTAAATTGGTATGTATTTTTCAAGTCTGAGTTTTTCTCCTTAGATGTCTTTTTTTCTCCCTCCTCTTCTTTAATGTAAATCAACTTCTGTAGTTGATTTTTATCTCCTCTGAGGTTTGTAGCTGTGTCCCATCAGCCATTCATTTTCTAGGCGGATATTGTCTGTTTTCCTCTTTTCGTCTCTAATCATTACTACCATTTTGCTATTCATTATAGGGAGCTTTCACCTCAGGTTTTCTTCTTGTTACAAGCAAAATACTTCGTTCTAAGCCTCCAAGAAACATAAATAGGGGTGTTTTGCCAGTGCTTGTGTGAACTTTGCTTTTCTCTCCTCTGGTACATCCACTCTCCATGAACAAATGGTCATTTTAAAACCAGGATACAACTGGATGGTGATTTTACAGATGGAGAACTGGCTAGTGCTGGTCCAGAATTTCTCAGCTAAGCATTTTTTTCACTGGGGAATGTTAATTTGGATAAAGCAAAATCATGGGAATACATCCATCTCATTTTTACTTTTCTGATGAAGAAGTCTGGGGTGACTTTTTCCATTGCAGTAAGGCTTTACAGTGGAAGATTGCATGGTTGCTGCAATGCTTCTGGAGAGAAACTGGACCCTACACTCAGAAAGCAGAACAGCTCATGTACTTCCCATCTCCCCACAGGCTGTTGTGAGGTGGGGCTTCTCCTCAACCTCCTCCAGCATCAGTCTACAGACTGAACAGGCTTACTAAACTTTAGAGAGAGAGAAATGTGTATGCAGCTATATGAGCGAAAGACACTGATGACACAGAGTGTTGTAAGGCAGCTAATCATGTGTATTATGGTTGATGCTCTCATTGTGTCATTATTTCAGGGACATTTGTGTTCTAGTTTTTGGTTATTTCCTTGTCAGGCGTCTCAGATATGTATTTTGTGGCAGAAAAGAAGAGGCTTTTGTGGTGAAAAGTGAGATGTGCATACTTCTTGGTCTGATCACCTCATCAGTTGTGATCATCTTTCTTTTGGAGGTGCTTTTCTTTCCCAATGGTTTATAAAGGAGCCTGGGAGGTAGGGAGAGTGATAAAACTTAACATTGCTGAAGTTACATGTGAGGAATCCCCCTCTACACGATTTTCTAAGGCCATGGTGGAAGTCAAGAAGAAACTGAACAAACATATCTAAACTTTGGGCCTACACAACTGCTATAGGTATGATTTCTTGTATTTACATGTGGTTCAGAGAACTTGCTAGTGAACTACTGACGTGTTCTACAGTGTATTTTCATGGTGCTTTGCAGTATTTCTCATACTAGAATTTGAATCCTCAGAATTGTCTGTATATAAAAAGGAGCGTGCCGAAACCTGTACCAAGGACTTGCACTGCAAGAGCTTGGAAGCCCTGTATACCTTTGGGAATAGGCACTGTGAGACTGGTTTCAGGACCCTAAATGGACCTATACTATTCTAAAATGGCTTTTCTGCTTCTCTTATTTTCAAGTAATAACTTGTCAGGTTGGGCAATAAAATCAAAGGATGCCATTCTCTGCATGCACGGAGATTTCAGGAATTTTAGTGTGGAAATTTGCCAGTAGATGTCCCAGAGCCTTTTGCCAGGATAACAGATTTCCCGTCAGCCAGCGATCATTAGGGACAAGGGCCAGGTGGATGGCAACTGTAAATCAAAAGCAGCCTCTACAAAGAAATTGATACTGCTGCCTGCTTTGAAAGGATGGTATTGCTTAAATGGCATTGTATTAGGAGATGGGGATATTGTCAAATTGTTCCCTGAAGAAAGCTAATTTGAAAATAAAAGTGCTTTTAGCTTTGCCTACACAAAATTATGTTTTCCTGTCTCCCCAGTAACAGTAACTTAACATGACTGTTGAGTAGATGAATCTGGAGCAAGGACACATTGCCATTAGGTTGTCTTTTCTCTTCTGTTGAATCACTTGAAGTGCTAGACATTGCTCTTCAACACCTATTTTACCACACTATTGCTGGGAGTAATATTTTCTTTTTATATAGAAATACTTAAATTAAGTGCATAATAAGCTGGAAGAACCAAGGAATCCAGGTTTTGTTAAAGTCCAGAGGACTTTTCGTATTAACTTCATTGGGTCTAATGATTGGCCCTGAAACTGTAACAGAATTCTGGATGCTAAGAAGAAAAAAATAAATAATTGACCACTAACTTAGGCTAGTTTTGGGGACCAATGTGGTCAAGCAGGTGACATAACTGTAGCATGTACGGGTTCATAGATACCTTTCCATCATTACCTTTATCCATCACAAGCAGACCGTCAAAGATCTCGTTTCCCAGCTTCAGTTCAGCGTCTGTATTGACTTGTCTCACTTCTCAAAAGTAGATTGAATTTTTTAATTAATTTAAATTTTAGTCTGAAGAAGTGCCAATCATTTCAAGGTAGTTGTCAAACTTTGCCGTTACTGGGACTTTATATTACTCAACATGTTCACACAGATGTGCTTTGGAATAAAATGCCCCAAAACAATACAGTATGATTATAATTCACATAGCACTTCTTATCTTTGGAGTGCTTTGCAAACATTAACTAATTAAATTGCACAGGTCCCCTGTGTGTTCAAATATTATAATTATCCGCAGGTTAGTGACTTGCTCAAGGCCATGCAGCAAAGCAGAGGATGAGCTGGGATCAGGAACGTCTGCCTTCTAGTGCCATGCTTAATCCACTACAGTGTGTTGCTCCAGAGTGAAGCTCGTGTCATTAGTGCTTAGATATGTGAAATGCATTTTATTGATAGGGAGGCAGGCATTGTGTAATTGCCTGAAGAGCATGACACCGAAGAATGAATTACAAATAGCATTATGCATTACTGCTACCCAGTTAGCGGTTTGTACACCTATTTGGCAGCTGTTTCCCCAGTGATTCATTATTCAGCATTTTCTGGGTTTTTTCTTTCTAAATGGGCACAGAAAGCAGAGGCAGAGCTGCGTGCATCAAGAAATTCAGAGCTGTGGCAAATACTCATCAGCGCGGATTAGATAGCAGAACACTGCCAGAGAAAAAGCCACAATAAAACTACCTCAGTGAACTGCTACCTTGACTTACTGATAAGAAAAAGAAAGAGCATTGTCCTCTGCTGTCACTTGAGCCAAAATTACTTCTTTTTCTTTTCATTATCTAGATCAGATAAGTTTTTATCTTTCATTTTCCATAAGGCAGTTCCTGTGATTTTGTGACAGACAAACATGCAGCACAATTAAATCTTAATAGCAGTGCTTATACTGATTTATGGAAAAAAATGTTTCCTAAGTGTTTAGATCAATGCATTCAAAACCACTAAAAAAGTTGCACAGGTCACAGGTATGAAAACTGCATGCAAAGGAGAACACTGTTAAGAGGGGAACGCTGTTTACCGAGGCCTAACTAGGTAAGTGTGTGGATGCAGGGGTCTTAAAAAAACCCCACAGGTTTTTTCCTCCCATTTTCCTTTTTCCTGCACAGTGGGAAAGGATTGTACTAGGTTTTCCCCTTTATTAGTTCAACCCTCTTTCACTGGTTAGTGGCTCCACTTGCAACTTCCTTTCTCACAGCAAGTTCTTTTTAGTCTGGAGATAAAGAGAAGTGAAAGGAAGCTCCTGGGTGATGGATATGGATGAGGTTTTTGTGCCGAGCACGTGTGCCAAGGAGGTGTCGTTCTCCATGTGCATGTGACTGAGGACATGAGTGTTACTATTTTGGACACATCAAGAAAAGGACAATTGGATCTTAAAGCTACCACACTTACAGAGTTACTCTAGTGAAAATGAAAAGAATTGAAGGCTGAAACATGGAATAAAGTAACACAGCAGCTGAGATAATAACATCTAATCCTGAGGTAGGTCAGAAGTAATGATAGCCACAGGTTTCAGAGTCAGGCAGAGCCATTGTTACAGCCACGACAAGCAAAAGATGTGTCAAGAATGAAGCCTAGGCTCATTTTTTTATTTATTTACCCTTCTGGGATACACATGCTCTGTTGCCCCAGTATACAGCACTGCAGAGGAACATGAAAACTGAGGCAGGCAGAAAATAAGGAAGACACCAGCCTGAATCAGAAGGACACAACAGTGGCCAAAGGGCTCTTGCCTAGTGTGTATCGCTAAGCTCAGGCAGTGTGGAGCAGGCTGGCAGGTACTGAGCAGCCCTAAAAAGTGCTCGTCCTAAGGCCTGGTGTCCATCCTAAGTCCAACTCAGTGATTGGACTTGATGATCTCTGGGGGTCCCTTCCAACCCCTACAATTCTGTATCTGCTGCTGGCAGAAAGCTCCAGTGTTGCAAACAAAAATGAAATAACCTGGAAATGAGCAGAACCTGCCAGCAAGCACAGAAGGAAATACTCACATTTATATATTGATTAGAAGTCTTTATCTTGTCAAAATGTTTCCCTCAACTTATTTGCATTAAACCCCACAATATTTAGCATAGGGCTGGGTTACTACATGCTAAATCAGGGACACATAATGCTGCCAGATAAACAGGTAACTTCACACTGAATGACAAAATCACAGAGCTTTAGGATTCTGTGGAGTCGCTCTGGTGTTTCTCTAAAGAACTGATTGCTGTTGCTACCTCTGTGATCGGTTGCTTACCAGGGCCAAAGAGTCAAACAATTTATAAATAAGTTTAGAGGAGGCACTGGAAAAATGACTAAAATCTCAGTCATAAAAATTTCAAAAGCAGAGTAACAGGATATTATTGCATAGTGAATTATTTGCTGAAAATTACTGACTCAGCTGAGCAGGTTGATTCACTTTGCACTCAGTATTTCCACTTCCAAACTACTTGCTATCCATATCAGCACATCATTTCTGAGACTCTTAGCCACTGCTAAGGCACAGTCAAAATAAAATGTGGTTTTCCTTTTGCTTGAGAGGAGCTATGAAGTACATGCAGTTCTGTAACGGGTACATCCTCAGCAACATAGTGTGTGTCACAGAGGTGCCACTGTCCCCATATGCTCGTAACTTGGGTGAAATACCTCTGGTACCCAGAACCAGGGTGAACCATAACAACACAAGCACGTGAGGTAAGATGCAAATGGCTGGCTTTGGTGGAGGGGTTGTGAGGTTATAAAATAGATGATAGGCTCCAGCACCTACATGAGGCATCAAGAGTCCCACACACAGTATAGTCAACACAGAGTTAAACACTCTGAAGGGGCAGAGAAAAACCAGCTTCCCAGAACTGGCTCTGCTTACCCGCTAGGTATTTGGCTGTGAGTCATCTCTACTCTCTTTGGAGCTTGGGCTTCTGATCTGTACTTGTGCATTAAAACATAACTGGGGGGGACATGACCCAAAACCAAACCAAGCAAAAAACAACCCAGAAACAGCTTACATTCCCAGCTTCCCGTTGTGGAAAATAAGAGATTAAGGATTTCGTTCTGAGCTTACTCCGTTTCTACCTGTTTTGAAGCCTAAATTGTGCTGTCCTCTTCCTACCAGCCTTTACTGTTTAAAAATGTGATGGCCAGAGGCAGCAGTGGTGCAACCACCCACGTCTGGCATAAAAGCCTAGTGCTTAGAGCACTGCCTCGGGAAGCCAGATACCTGTGATTGCCAATTGTGGAACACAAGGCAAGGATGCAAAAGGTAGTCAGGAGTGGTCCTACAACATAATTTTCCTCTTCTTTTTTCTCCCACACTTATATTTTGGATCAGGAAGTGATTATTACAGATCCCTTTTATGTTGAATCCATGTTGTCAAGTGTGTTTTAGCCATTTTAGCATAGAGAAGGTTCAAGCCCCAAAGGGAAGGATTGGATGTCTCTCCCCAGTTCTTGGATCAAAACAGAGGATAGGTGAGAGGCCACAGCCGTTTGGCTTTCAGGCCAGAGAGGAGCATCCAAGTTTTTAGGTAGGTGTCTGTGGGGTTTGTTGAGCTGTCTGGGCATCTTTTGCTTCAGTGCCTGGATACCCTTGGCATTAACGGGAGTTTTAGTTGACTGCTAAATTTCTCCCTGACAAAAATTCAGCAAGGAAAAATACCATCCTCACCAACTATATGATTGCCTCCCTACTGCTTAGCTGTTAAAAAGAAACCTTGATGAAGTGTGCAAAATTTAGAGTCGTGACTTCTGGGTAGTGTGTTGCTGGTCACATCAGCTTTAGGAATAAATATTTTTCCAATGAAACACAAGAGATGGTCATAAATTAATTGACATGGGAAACAGTGGTCTGTGTTATGGCTTCCAGTTGCCATTTTTCCACTGCATGTTGATTTCAGTTGAGGGCTAATGGGGATGGGGAGATTTTGTCCTAGTGCCCTTTGATTACATCCTGACTCAACTGTGGAGTAAAATCTCTACTGAGTGATGCGATGGGACAGGCACCTGGGATGTGTGTCTGAAGAAGGAAGCAACTCCGCACAGGGAGTGGAAAAAGGGTGGAAAATAACAGTGTCAGGCTATGATAAAGCTAATAACTCAGACTTTGCTATGAGAAGTCTTTACATCAGTCTGTCATCTTGATAGCAGATTTCTGCCATTATCAGAACTTTAACATTTAACAAATGGCAATATCAAGCAAATGGATATTTCTTGCACACTTGAAGCAAGGAAACGTGAGAGGTTCAAAAGATGCAGTGTAATATACTGGGAGAATGTAGATTATTTGTAGGTTGCCAAGGGCCAAGGGAAAATGCAGTTATGTAAATTAGGAGAAGCGGATTTGAAAATTTCCTTTTCACTTTCCACAATTATTTTGCCAACCTGGCCATTTTAATTGAGCATTATAAAGGGCCCAAAAGATTTCCAATGCAAATGCATTCAACTGCTAGTGTGCCTAGAACATTTTTATGATTCATGTTATTATTCTAATATTTTTTTGGTAGATTGGTGGGCGTTGGCCTCAGATTAATTTCGTGCTACATTTGAGGTCTAAACCACAGAGAGAAGGGCTGAAGGGGGTTATTCATGAACTTGGCTTTCTATAAGGTTTGGGGTTTTTTTTCCTAACGTGGTGGACCTGTTCCCAAAAGCCAGCTGTATGATGTTTCTTGTTTGAGCACATGCAGTAGATGAGAATTTGTCAGTGAAAGGGAACATTCCACGTTGTCCAAATCCCAACGTAGGAGTTTATACAGTTGTGTCACATATTTGTGTTGTTCAATATTCCAAATAATATTCTAGAAGATCATCTATTTTCCCTGGAGTCTCAGTTTTAAATAAAAAGCGTTAAAGGCTGGGTTTTTCAGTGATGTGTGGGGAATAATATTACTTAAGCAGCAGAATTCTGGGAGCGGTTGTTCCCTCCAGCTTCTCTCTGCCTGCTCTAGATTCCTGTTAGTGTTTTCCTCTTGGTCACTGATAATAAGAAAATGAGATCCACCATGACCCAGAATTACCACTCAAGTGACGCCTGAGCCTTTAACTTTTGACTCTGCCCCCATGCAAATTAATGGCAGAGCTCCTAATGACATGCTTAGCGTTAGTTGGGACCTCTACAGAGCAATTTCAGTTTAAGGAGGAGTTTTAAGTGAAAATCCTAAAGAGTCCCTTAAACACTGAGGCTGTGTGCTTACTTTGCACTACGTGTTCCTCAAGCTTGTCTTAAGCCCCCTGCAATTGTTTGGGGTAACTTAAAATTCCTAATTGTCTGTGTTCAATTTCCAGAGAGAGCATGTGGGGCTGTGCCAGGTCAGCTGTTAACCCTTTTCGTTTTTTCAACTCCAGGTATGAAGCATTTTATTGTGTATTCTATAATGTTCTGTTTTGTTGACAAAGTCTAGTAGCAGTGCTTTTCAGCTTTCTTTCCCTCTTTATGGCATGACTGGGGAATATGTGGTGCTGTGCAAGATCCAAAGCTGATTTTTGGTATTGCTTTCTCTGTTTGGAGGTTGGGAGGGTGGTGGTGTGCATCATGGGAAAGCTGCAGTTTTTTTCCAAATCCCAATGACTAACATAGAATCATAGAATGCTTTGGGTTGGAAGGGACCTCAAAGATCATCCATACAAGGATAGGGAAAAAAAACCCCAACCTGTCTGATGTCTGATAGTGCAGTGAAAAATGTTCAAAATAAGATTGAGTAATACCTCTTACTACTCAAAAATAATGTGGATCAACATAGATTACGGTGTAATGGCTCGTGTGCCAGTTGCCATGAAATAATTGACAAGACAAGCTGTAAAATGTAGGAAGAAGTATTTGCAAATGTGTCCTTGCTTTTTTTTTTCTCAGGGATGTCAACGTTTTCAAACTTTACTATGTAATGCCCCTAGTGGATGCCCTACTTTAGAGTGCAGAGTTTACATACAAGTCCAGTGGGAGGTGGACGAGGAGGTTACAGTTGAGTGTTGTGAAACCAGAAGGTGCCTTGGGTTCACCTCACTTGCCCAAGTAGAAATGATGTCATATGACAGAAGGGATGTACCAACACTGATAGCATTCCTGGGTTTTGTTGGATTTGTTGCTGGTGCTTTATTGGGTTTTAAAGTAGCGTGCAATGAAAAGGCCACTCTCAGTGTGCTTGTTTGTTTGTTTGTCCTTCCTGCTTCTTTGTGAGCCCCTAAAAAAATTCCTTTGGAGTCGTGTTCATCGTGTGACAAGTGTAAACCTGTCAACTCACTGCTTTATCTGCTCTAGTAATCTGTGGGTCTTCTGCCTGTAGAATACAGAAGGAAAACAACTTCACATGTTCAGTATAAGCAAGTAAGCTGCAGAATTCCTTCACATTTATAAGTAGATCCAAGCTTCATCATAAAATTAAGAAGATGGCACATTTAAGAGCAATTACACTTTCAAATTGCTAATGAGTAGTCAAATACAGAAATCGTTCCTCAAATCTAGTCCTATCTCCAATTTGCAGTTAATTGCAATACAACTGGTATATTTATATTAAAAATTAGCAGCTGCAACTTCTCTGTTAAAGCTCACACTAAGCTTTTAAAATGTATTTGGGTACAGATATGCAACATTATTAACAGAATTTGAGACTTTGATGAACTGAAAAGATAGCTTGTTTTTAAAAAATCCTTAGAATTTTCTCTGATCTGGTTGAAATCTTCAGAAATTATTTTGAAGAGCCTACTGGTTTCCCAAAATGTTGTATTTCTAAAATAAATGTAGATGTTAGATACAGTTTTGGATACAGGCTCCTTTAGTCAAAATTAGCGATAATATTCTACATAATCATCAATTACATTTGCTTCTGTTCTACAGGAAGCATTTTCATGAAAGAGGCTTATGTTGTCAAATTTTTGCTGGCTTTTTAATGGTGTCAACATTTTGCTAAAATAAAATTGCCCATGTATTTATATGTAGTATTTATACATACCATAACAATTAATATGAGAGCCTAATGAGGAGGCCCCCAGAACAACATGCATAGTTAGATGTAAATGAAGATGGCATAAGTCAGTTCACGTAGCACTTCTAAATCACTGAATGTTTGTTGTCTGACTGGAGGGAGATGAGACTGAAATGTAATATTTTGGTGAGCCAAATAGCTGCTAATACAACTAGACACTTGGAAGAAACATGTGGGGTTTTCTGTGACTTCTTAACATACAAGACCTAATTGTTAAAGAAAGTCACATCTGCCCAACCTCATTTAGGCCATGTGGACCTATCTGTAGAGTGAAAGGTGGAAATGAGACCAATGAGATGAATATTTAAGTCAGTGTATCATTTGAAAGTATGAATTCTTATGGTGCACTTAAAACTGCTCACAGTGCTAGGAGTATTCATCACAGCTGGTCTTGCATCTTGGAGTACAGAGCTATTGCAGTTTAGGAACAGTAACTGCTTGTTAGAAGTGAATTCTGCTGCAATTAAATACATCTATGTGAGTGGATATATTTCAGTTGAATGAAATTCCATGCATGCCCAGTTTTGGTGGGGTTTGTTTTAAATTTCAAGAAAGTTATTCTTCTGTAAAATTACACTCAAACTTATTCTAGTTCTGAAAGTGCAGAAATAGTCTTAAATATTTTATTTTATTGAGGGGGTGGGGAACAGAATGGATCACAGAGTCTTGAAGAAACAGTTTTTGTATGCTCGTTTCCCCTTTCTTAATTGGGTTAATGAAATCTACTAAATGCCCTAAGTTTTACTCAAAACTGATCCCACACAAATGTTGAGCATCTTCTGAACTCCATGGGTGGCCACAGGCTGGGACTGTTGCTGCAGGCCATACATGTCTAACTGTTCCTGTAAAGTGTTGAGCGTTTGGCCCATACTGCCTTCCCTGATCCAGAAGTGCCCTGATCCACCATTTCACTGGTGACAGAGGGATACTGTGTGTGAGTTTCAGATGTGCCTCTCCGTGCCTTTCAGAGTCCCTCTTTGTCCTCGGTGTCTCGCAGACAGTACTGCTTTTGCTCTTGTATGATTTACCCCCGTTCTTCTTTTTTAACACCTCGTTCCACAGGCTCAGCCAGATGGGATATGTTTGGCAGCTGGAGGACCCAGATGCCAAATACTGGAATATAGCTTTCCTGCACTGGCATGTGGGTTCATGGCTGGCGTCTTGGCTTGCACCTCTGCTAGCTTCTTGGCTAGCTGTCTAGCTGGCAGCTGTAGCACTGCCTCTGGGGCTGCATTAGGGTCAAGCTGCTATTGAGTTGGATGACTTTCCTGATCTGAATTACTCTGCCGGACACCATTTTCACCTTAGTTTGCTTTGACTCTCCGCTATTCAAAGACGGATGTGTGCACTGCTCTGTTTTATTCCTGCCATTTGTAAGACTAACTGGAAGCAGTAGTTCTCATTTGTCACCAGTTCAGGAAGAAAATAAGCATTGCAGAGTACAGTATTTCACTTGTTAGGCTTCCAGTTTGGTTAGTAAGAATGTAAGGCTGAAGTCTGTACTTGTAATTCATCTCCGGAACCAAACTACAACTACAGAGAGCACAGGCTTTAAAAAAAACACATTTCTTACCTCTACACTTTGATTGCTTTCAACCAGGAGTGAATCTAGCCTTTGTGAAACAGAAAAAAACCCAAACCCAAACCACATTTGGGAAGACAATTGGGATCATTTTTAAAGGAGAAGGCTAAAGAATAATGATGATGATAATAAATAGGATGTTTCTGGTAATAATTAGGAAGAAAATGCTTGATCTTCTCTTTGCCTGATTTGGAATGTCCTCATTACATACTTTAGTTTTACCTCAGGTTTTTTGTTGTTGGGTTTGTGGGGTTTTTTTCATAAATAAGCTAGTGAAAAATTAATGCATCTAGGATAACCAAACTATTTGAAGTAATTCCCTCATCTGCGTCTTCTCCTCCGTGCAGCTCAGTGCATAAACATGACTTTCAGTGGGAAAAACTGCAAAACCAGGAGGTCACTAAGACTCCTGATGCTTACAGTAAAGCACAGGTTAGTCATACCCTCTATGAAATTTTCATTCCCTCACTCAGCTGCAGTGAGAGTATGATGTGCTCTGCTGGAGGCTGCAGCATCTCTATCATGCATTTGCACAACTACTTTAATGCTTGAGCAAATAGCAGTTGTGTCACACGTGGACACAGACGACTCCTACCTGTAGGTTAAGGTTAGGCTTTGCCAGGGTGATCTGACCTCTAAGGAAAGCACTGGAATTCCCCACTAGGATCACTCTCTGCTGATTGCCTAGGAACTGTAAGTGCTACCATAGGAATACAGTCCAGTTACGTTATGTAAGTTGTTATGGATCATAGAGGGAACCAATAGGACCTAAAGGATCTGCTTTCCTCAGAGGTAGCCTGCATAGCCCTTTCTGCGTGATAATGGAGCAGGCATAATTCTTCTAGAAAACAAACAGGCAACAGAAACCACCACAATATTCCCACCTTTTTCAGGACAGCTTTGTAAAATAGCTTGTCACAAAAGTGGGAGACCTGGGTTTTAGGTTTGCAGCACAGGCATCACAGAAGTGTTTTAACCATGAAGATCCTTGGCACAGGTCTAATCGGATGAGATATTTGGGGAGCAGTGGAAGTCCCTCAACTCCCTCCTTGCTGAATATAGGCCATTGCATAGACAGGAGCACAGAAGTCACGGAGTAGGAAGCAGAGTAGGTAAGAAGAGCCTGAATCGTACCTGAAAATGGACAGGATTGGGACTGCAGGCTCCCTTCCACGGAATAACATTTGGCCATAAACAGCCATGTATACTGAAATAAAGCTTTCATCATTCCCCTTTCGAAGCTGAGTGTCCAGATCTCTAGTATGGAGGCAGGATCCCCCTTTTCTGCCCACCCATTTAGCCTGCTGGTTCTTGGCATTTCTGGTTACAGAGTAGCCTCGCTTGCATGGACACTCATGCAGAAGACCCCGAGTCCTTATAGTCAGGTTATTCCTGGGGTGATGGATTTACTGAATCAACCATCTGTCTGAGAAGGACTTAAACCCAAAGTCTCTCCTTCACAGGGCAAATTTCCTGACTGCAAGGCTACAGTGCACCTTGCCAGTGCCACCGCCATCAAAACTCTGCCTGCCTTTGGGTGCTTCTCCACAAGACATAAGACAAATCTCAGGATGTCTGTAGGTGGAAAATGGGCACCTGCCAGAATGAGCATGTGTGAATGTGCGTCTTGTGGTCGGTACCCAAAGATGCTGCAGTTTAACAGTGGAAGGACCTTGTGAGTTTAGGGACATGCTTGGTAGGACCATTCATGGGACAGTGTGTGGGAATGTGGTCATGGACCTAGGGAGGCTTTTGGGTGCCTACCTGTTGTGCTTTAACTCCAGCCAGCAGCTGAGCACCACGCAGCCACTTGCTTGCTTCCTTCCCCTGCCCTGGGACAAAAGAGGTAGAAGAAAAAACAAGGGAAGACAAAGGCAGACCTCATGGGTTGGGATGGGGACAGTTTACTGGCACAACTTACAGCAAAATAGACAAACCTGGTGGTGATATACAATGCAGTTTCTCACCGAACTGCACAACTCAGGCTGCACAGTGCAGACACGTCCCGAAGCCCAACTGTCCCCAAATTTCATGTCCTGGAGCTGTGCACCCCTCCCCCACCAGGCCCCCTTGGGGTCACCTGCAGTGGCTGTGTCCCTTCTCAGCTTCCTGGGTGCCCTCCCCACTGCCTAATCATTATGGGCAGAATGAAAAGCTGAAAAGTCCTTGATAGCATGTTTGGCAACAACTAAAAACATCCGTGTGTTATCAGCTCTGCTCTCATCCGAAATCCCAAACATGCCATTACACCAGCTACTAGAGAGGAAATGATCCTAGCTTCACCCAGGATGCTGCCTCCCAAATCAGGGTTTCATCATGCCAGTTGCCACCCTTCACCATGTATTTCACTTTCTAAACTATATTATTCTTTCCAAATGAGCAAGCCTTCAATGCTTTCTTAATGTAATGGAATTAAAGATGTTATTCTATTATCCATAGTATTCCTTTCTCCTGTTTACCTGGTTTTGTCCCTTTTGTGTATCAAAGGATGGGTCTGGCTGTCCTTAGTTTTTAGACCTCAGCCACCATTTTTGCCCCAGAGACATTCTTGCCACTTTCTGTATCCTAATGGCTTTGGAAATCATGTACAATACTCTTTTTTTATTCTTAAGCAACTATGATTGTTGTTTCTTTATACATTCTTTTCAAGCAGAGAAACAATGTGTGCTGTTAAAAAAGGAAAATAAACAACTGCAAAAATGTTTTTCCCCTTCCCTCACAATTCTGTAACCCAGTTACTGTAATTGTTTTCAAACTTTTTTAAACATGCATACTGTCGAGAGGTTGCAGTAAAACAAGTGTAAGCATTTCTCATAAGGCAAATGTGACCTCAAGGGATGAAAAAAAGATGGCAGTACAAACAGAAAATCCCATGTTCTCTGTTTATCAGTATCTCTTTTTTTTTTTGCCTAGTGGCAGATACTTGGACAGAGAAACTGTTTGCTTCAATAAAAGACTAGCTCAGAGTTTGCTGATTCCCAAGGAAAAAGTAGGCATAGTTTCCAAGTTGCAAGCTATTCAGTGTGTGTGTGTGATGAGCTGAAGGCAGTTGTGGATTTGTGTGTTGGGTTTTGACGTGATAAAATGTTTTAAGTCTATTGATTTCACACTGGGGATTAATGGTGCTGAATGAAAGAGCATCAAAGAATAAAATGTGTTTACATGCCCGATTGAAATACCTTAAAAAAAAAAAAGAGCCAGAGTACCTATTATTGGTTAAGAATGAGATAAGAGCAGCATAGGCCCAATCACATGTTCTACATAGAAATGGAAATGAATTAACTTCTTTAAGGCACAGAAAGAAGAAAAGCACAAATTTGATAAGGATTGATGGTACCTTTCTGAATGCCTTTGCACTTGGGTTTGACTCCTTATTTCAGAAGAAGGGATTAAAGAGGTTTCATTATCAGTTACCACAGATCTGTTTTACTGAATCAATCAAAGCATGATGCTTAGCTGCTTGGGGTTAATGAGATGATCTTTTAACTGGAGAACTTGTTGGTAACAGCATGTTAATAAAGGACAAGACCCAAAGATATTCAGTGCCAACGTGGACGTGAGATACAGTAAAAATGGTGTTTGCTGCTTTGAATTTGCATAATACTTTTAGATCTGTTTGCCTTAGCATATTAACTCAAAAAACATACCGTTATCTTAGAATGTTCCTAGCGCTAATTGCTTCGTATCTGCTCTCTGCAAATGTGCCTAATGGCTGTCTGGATTCATGGGTCGTATCTGGATTTGCAGTTAGGTGTCACATTCTGTTTACCAAGATAATAGTAGATGAAGATGGAAAAGACCTATTTGCTCGTTAAATCAGTCCTGTTGAAAGCACGATATAGACTCTTACAATAGTATTAAACTGTTAGTACCCCTGATGTTAGCCAGAATGCCAGAGAAAGAATTTATTTGGGCTTTATCTCTGGAGTGGGATGCCTTAATGATCGAGTTAGCATACGAAATACTTGATGCATGTGAAATACTTCCTACTGAGCTGGGGAGAAGTTTAAACGTGTGGTCTAATACGGCTGAGTAAATACCTGACAAGACCAGCTCGTGCACACATTAGTTTTTTTCTCTGCTGATGGTCTGATCCGGATTAGCGTGTGTGAGGTGAATTCAGCAGTCTGATAGAAACTACAGGTTCGTTTGGCTCATGAGGGGTTGAACGATTATCCTGGGTTTGGGGCGGTGGAGGGGCAAATTTGACAACTTGAGGTTATTTCCCACCACCACCACCACACTTTCACTGGTTAATACAAGACCTGAAGCCGTTGGTTACAGAACAAAGTGAGCAGCAACCAAGCTTGTGCAAACCCAGGAGAGGAGTAATGACTGTTCCTCTCGAGCTTCCTGCCTCGGTGCAGGTGCAGGAATCAGGAATGCCTGAATAATTCATAAGGTGCAAATTAGCCCCAGCTTGCTCCCACTGCTCGAAATCTGCTTCTGCTTACCTACCTAGCTGCTATAAAGAAAAGAAATTAAGGAAGCTTAGGGAACCAGGGAGGGCAAGGCAGGAGGTGTTAAAGGCCAGAGTCAGGGAGACTGCTGAATACTGGCTCGGGGCTGGCTGAGGAATTAGTCTGTGCATTGATTATTCATGAAGAGTTTTCTCAGGAAGAAGTAAGCTCTGGGGACCCATTCCATTGCTCTCAGAGAGGGAAAAACTTCCTTTTAAGAATTAGGTTTTTCCTGCTTTTGTTGTTATTGTTTCTAAAAATTATAGCTTGAAAGAGCCTCTTAAATGCTCATTTAAAACCTATTAAGTGATGTGGAGAGTATACATCTATTGTGTCACTAAACTCAAGGGTCCAGAGAAAATTTTCATGAGAAATTTCAGATGTTAGGATGCTTACTGCTTTGAGTAAAGGTGGATTCCAAGATTTTGTATTAAGCTAGTTAGATCTGGAAATGCAGGGTGTAATTAGCTTGTTATTTTATCATTTAAAAGGCAGCACTGCTCTCTTAAATACTGTTAGTGACTATTACCTTTTCTGTAGGCTTACTTAGCTGTTTTTCTGCCCAGAAGAAAAAAATGAGGAGTGGCGCTTAAATCCTTCTGCTGCATGACACTACAGCTTACCCAAATATCAAGTATAAGGTTTTGCTGAGTGCTGCTGTTATGGGAGAGGGGAATTCCTTACACAGCTCTCTGAGCAGTTTGCCTTTCACTGTGCATCATGGAGAGGAGTTGGCCTGGAAAAGGCAGGCTGTTTCTGCTGCCTACCTGAATATCGCTTTGACATCACTCATGTGGGAGAGGGAAGCATCCGACATCCCCAAGCAGGAGCAGGAACAAGGTAGTTAATTCTCCCTTATCGGCAGGTGTTTGTATGGAGAAAAACTCTCCTAATGAACAGTTTTGCTGTGCTGAATATGAAAAGGGAAGAACAGCGAGGGGGGGTGAGGGGGGAAAGCTGCTTTTTAGTGGTTTGGGAGGGAGAGGGGGTTGACGTATACCCTTTCTTTCTCCATTCCCTGTTACCCCACCCCCTCTTGGCTGCCGCCTGCAGCAGCTAGGTCACGTTGCCATCATCTGTTTTTGTATTTCCCTCATTTGGGTGGCTGGAATAGGAGCTGGCTCTCGTTTCTAGCTGATTCTGTCATTTCCGCTAGGCCCCAGCTTGGGCGAGTGCCAGGACCAACAGGTGATCCTTGTAGCTGCAGAACAGCAGGAAGGAGGCTGTGCGTGTAGGAGACAGTGCACCAGAGGGGCTGCCTGGCCCAGCTCCATCTTTCTGTATAATTAACGCCCCCCCTCCCCAACCCCCCATACTGAGCAGAAAATCTGTGCAGAGTAGCTCAGCTGCAGCAGCCATCACAGGGAAAAATGTTAATAAAGAGTCCTGGAAGAATGTCAGCTGTGCGAGCGGAGAGGTGCGCTCCGTCTTAGAGAGAGGCCATGGTTGGTCCTTTATAGGAACGGGGGCAGGGGTGGCAAAATTGTATTAGCTGCTGAAAAGTAATATGCATTCTGTCAGTGGTTGCAGGAGAACCGAGCATTTCAATAAATTTCTGTGCTGTACTCAGGGGCTTTCTTGTTCATATAGGATCTAGGTTGCAATGAAGCGATAATTCAGTTAACCTCTTCTCTTCCAAGAAGCAGCTTGAGAAGTCAGGTGAAAATTGCTTAGGAAAGAGAGTTAACTCTGGTCAGGCAGGGCTGTCTCGAGCTGTAGAGCTGGGGGCAGGCAGTGCAGGAGCCATGAAGACTGCAACTTCTGGGCATCCCCACTGCAGAAGTTTGGCTGTGTGGGGCTTTGCAGGGGTAATTTTTAGAACAGGAGAAAAACTTCCAGGAATCCTCAAGACAGCCTCATAGAATTACTGTTTTCAGAGGAAACTCCTAAAGGATATCTTTTTCAGAATGAAAAACAAAGTTATATTTAGGAGGTGGCAGTAGCTTAACAAACCCAGTTTCAAAATGTATTTCTGAGGCTCAGTTTAACCCCTTGGCATATAGCAGAATGTGAGATAATGCGTCCCTAGGAACCCTAACTGCATGTTTGTATTTGTGAGGCAGGCTGATGTTTTAAGATAGACACTTGGTAGCTTTAATCCTCTGCAACACAGATGATATCTCAAATTCTTTCTGCTCGGTACACATGGAAGCCAAATTGCTTCTCCTACCTGTGGAGTCAGTGCTAGTGGTTCGAAAGCTGAAGGGTGTATATGAAAAAGCTGTACGTTTTCTGCATGCAGCTCTGTACAGAGCTGGGCTGTCTCTCAATGCACCGCAGCAAGGGCAGGCTGCTGGGAGAAATGAACTGGGAAGCCTTGCTCAGCTCCGTCACTGAAAATGAGGTGTTGCACCAGATCTGCACATCAGCTAGCATTCGCCCTGCCTGACCGTTCCTGCTATACATAGCAAACCAGACACACAAGCAGTAATGAGAGTAAACTCCGTTATGAAACATCAACATATTTAGTAATGCTTCTAGCAGCTAGCTGCCTGCAGTCCTTTTAACTAAGCCATCCGTCATTTCTCTGTGCATTGTTCTGCAGCTTGTCAGCTCTCTGAAGCGGGAGGAAGCACCCTTGCAGGGACGCTTTGCATCTCAGGGCTACGTCATGTTCTGTGGAAACTTGAAGCGATCCAAGACCTCAACTGCAGTGTATTGCTGTGAATGGACATTTTACTTCCCTTGGACACGTCATCCCATGCTCAGGGGTGCACCGATGTACACGAGCATCTCGATTTTATTTTTTTTTCCCCTGGTGCTCCTTCCTTTCTCAGTGCTGGTTTACTGCCTTTACCTTCATCCAAAACCCTTGGTACATGATGCTATTAACAGGGACTGAGGTGCTTCCCTCAAAGCATTCTGAAATTTTCTCCTCTCCCCTCTGTGTCTTGTGAGACTGTCATGATCCCTACATGGGAAGTGAGTCCTGGACGAACTTGAATAGTCCCTCTGCTATTGCTTTCCCTTGCATTAAGGGACTAGGAGGAATGATTTCTCTCTCAAAATCTCACCACTGTCTTCAGTGACCTCTATAAACCCCGCCCCAGGTATGGCAGGATGAAGCAGAAGCCTTTGTCTGTAGCGGGGTTGGAGTGAGCCCAGTGGCTCATCAGAAGACAGCAGTACCAGTTGGGGAGGCTGGAGAGCAAGCAGGAGTGCTTCCTGCCTGCATTGGCTCAGTGCAGCACAGTCCTGGCAAAAACCCTCCAACGAGTACTGCAGAAGGGAGAAAAGCATCTTTAAGCGGCCCCCGGAAAGTCAAGTTTTCCACTGCATTTGGCAGGCAGCCTGGAGCAGATCCATTCCTTATGCCAGCCCCGTGGAGCACTACCCCTCGCAGTTCTCCCTCCTGCTGCAGCACATACCTTACTATTATTAATAGTCTGGAGGCGCCAACAGCATGCTTTGTTCTGGATGGTATCTGGTTGCCCAGAGAGCAGGGAACTGTGTAGCAGTTGGTTTTTATGCTGGTAGATGGGTTTAGTAACAAGTGGTCTTGTTTTTCCTGGTCTTCTGCTCTTTTAATGCACCTTCCCCTCTTCTTTCCCCCACCCTGAGCAGTCCTCAGTGTGCTCGGCAGGTGAAGGATGTAATCTCTCTGGCAGAGGAGGAAGTGCTGTCGGGGCACAGAGGTGTGTGGGAGCAGCAGGCTCACATGGATGGCATCATAGCACCTCAGTGGGAGTGGATCAGCTACACCAAGTGGGCTGCACAGTTCCTGAACACTGAGCCCTAAAAATCAAATGAAGAGTGAGCGAGAGAAGCAAACTGGTTGCAAGTTCTTCTGACTTGTGCTGTGAATGTGTGGAGTCCCACGGTGTGGTCCGTTGGTGCACGATGTAGTGTGTAGGGAAGTCAGTTGCTCCTGTGCATCTGGCATGGTGCATCTTGGCTCAAAGTCGTGGACTTTGTTGTGCCATCACTGTGAAATCAGTGAAAGCTTCAAAATCTGTGGTTGCTGTTTGTTGAAACATAAATCCTTAATAGCTGTGTTTACTTTGGACCTAACAAAACTTTCAACTCTATCTGCTTTCAAGCTGCAAAACCTAAGCAGAAAAAGATGCGGATTAGCATGTGGGCAAACTGCACTTTTGGAATACACAGAGGATTTGGGAAGCATGCTGACAAAATGTCCAGTCACGGGAATTCCTCTCGACTCAGTGTGGAATAAGAATAGGCAGCGTGCGCTGAACCTCGCGTCCCCGGGATTAGTAACTGTTTCATGTTATTCCTGTAAGCAGTATACTTCCTCTTGTTATACTACCTCCTCCTGTTTTCCACCCAGGGTAGTTCTACTGTTTCACCGAGTATTAGCTCACTGCCGCACAATGGTTTGTCATTTTAACTACTTTGAGAAGTACCTAGTGCTCTTTTGGGTGCCACAGGAGGAGGAATAGTAGTAGTAGTAGTAATAATAATAATAATAATCTGCCAGGTGTACTTCGTCATGTTCTAGCATTGTTTGTGGTACAGACACAAAATAGAGGGGACTGCTGAAGGCTGGTAACTGCTGTAAGGTAAACCTCTAACACAGGAAGGGAAATAGTCTGGTTTATTTATGAATACACTCAGAAACAATGTCTGCCTTCCAGTATACCCATACTTTTTTTAGCTTAGCGCGTTTTACTTGGATGCAGCATCGCCAAAGGTCAATAATAATCAGGGCTAAATTACTTACAACGCAAAGGTAATGAAACGCTCTCATTACACCAGTCATCATTTTCATTGTTAATTCAGTGTTGCTTAACTTTTCACTGGCTTCTCCGTTACGAACGGGGGGGCAGCAAGACAGCCAGGCTGAGCCATCTGCTGCTGGTGCTTGAAAGGTACAGAAAGGCACCGCAAATAAAATTGATTGACTGCAGTTGACCGTATTAGGGAGAGACCTTACTTGAACCAGCAGTAACCGGAGGGAAGTGTAAACTGGCTTTAATTCTCTAGCAGACCTCTGAATATTAAGGATGTGCACAGCAGTTGGGAGGATGCATTCAGAGTCTGGTCATGTTCGGGATCACATCCCCTCGGCTTTCCTGTTGTCGCTGCGGTTGTTTGCAGCCAAGGGAAATTCTCTAGCTTTTGGACTTAATGTTAGACATGTAATTGGGTGGAGAATTAATGTAAACTTAAAATAATTCAGTTTCACAGTCATTATACTCCTTAGCTTTAAATTATTTAGCTTTGTGTCTCCGGTATCTCCCAAAAGCCTACAGATCGTCTGACTCTCTTTATTAGCTTATATTTTTCCCTAAAAGCAAGGCCTCGTGTACAGTATAATTATCCAGCAGTGCCGATTAACTGCATAATTCTCTTTTCTGTAAAACTGCTGTGTAAATTACTTTTCATTTCACAAAAATGACTTGTCAGGCAATTTTGTGGAGGGTTTCTGTTGGGTTTGGGTTTTTTCGTGTTTCCCTTTCCCAGCCACCCTCTCCATCACTGTGTCGTGGTAATATTGTTAAATACTGTTGTGTGTGATCCTGGTGCAAGCACTAAGCCCTACAATGATGTCAGTGGAGAGAATTGAAGTGGTTTCCATGGTGTTCTTGCTTCTACCACCACACCTGATGAGCAAAAGTCGCTAAGATATCCTGCTCTTACAGTAGGGATGTTTTTAAAGAAAATTGTCTTTAACAGCAAGATCAAGGATATCCATTTGGTTGAGGTAGCTGTTGAAATCTCCACCACTTCTTAACCTTTCAAACTGCCCATTGCTGCTTCCAGTATGCATCAATCACTTTGGCAGCCTGCACTGCTGTTGTCCCTTCAGCACTTGCCCTGGCAATGCTTCCTCACCCTTCCTCCAGCCCCTCTCACCAAGGCCAAGAAGCCCACCTACCCATGCCCATAGATATTTTTTCATGCCCTGTAATTACTGGTATAGGTGATCCTGAGAAGGTGGCATGTCCTTATGGACTGTAAAATACTCTTCAGTAGGAAGGGGTACCATGCTTACCAGCTTGTTATAGAATCATAGAATGTATTGGCTTGGAAGGGACCTTTAAAGGTCCAAGTCCCCTGCAGTAAGCAGTGACATCTTTACTAGATCTGTTTGCTCAGAGTCCCATGAAGCCTGACCTTGAGTATCTGCAGGGATGGGACCTCCACTACCTCTGGGCAACCTGTTCCAGTGATCTACGACCTTCATAGTGAAGACCTTGTCATGTGGATTCAACCTGAATAAAACAATGGGCAGTGTACAATGAAGAGCCCTGCCTCATTAGACAGTAGATAGACTGGTGGATAGCCTTGGTGTTGCAAATTGAACCTTTTCCTTTCTGATGAGCGTGATTCCTTGTCTTCTGCTTGTAAAGCTATCATTTGTTGCATTTGTCATGTGTTTGTAAATGCCCCAAGTAATGTGGAGTTTGGAGTTCATCCTAGTCCTGCTGGCATAAGAACCAGCTGACCTACTCCTCTGATACAGGAGTCCTTCACTAAAGCTGACATTTGGTTTCAGAAGGGGACATTTGTGTGTGTGTGTAGAAATAACTGACCAATGTCTGAAATCCTTCCTGCTGAGTCAGTCCAAGACGACTCAGTAACCCTGCTAGAGTTTACCAAAAGCACAGAAAATGAGCTTGGTATAGAATAGGCCTTCTTCTGGAATACATGTCCCCTCCCTCTATACATCATCTACTTTATACAGCTTAAAAAAATGAGTAGTTTATCCACCTCCAGTCTCTAAGGCCATTTCTTGGCCGTAATGTTTAATATCCATATATGGCCCTGCCCTTCATGAACTTGTCTAATCCTCCTTTGAGCCCATTCATTCTCTTGGCCTCTGCAGTATGCAGTGACAGGGAGTTCTGAGTTACGTGTTCCATTAAAAAGGAGTTATTCCCTCTGTTCAGTTTAAGCCTCCAGTTCTTAGAAAAAACAGTGGATAATCACCTCCTATCATTACATTCTTGGCCTTGCAGAACTCTACTATCTCCCCTCAGTTATCTCACAAATTTGGCATTCACAGTGTAACGTGGTTGTGGCCAGCTGTCAAAGATGTGGGACACATCTTTTCACAGGGACACTTTTCACTCTGCGCTCTCTTCTTGAGACCCGAATTAATCCTAGATCTGCCATTGTTTAACTTTGTTACTAAGAACTGGATAAAGAAATACCCTTCCCATGAACCTATTCTATCACTCTTTGCATTCAGAACATCATTACAAATCGTTTCTCGTGGCACAGATAGTTGCAAAGCATAAAACCACTGAAATGCCAGTCATTAGCCTACTCTCCCCATTTGCTTCTAATGAGTTGGTAGCTTGTCCAGCCCTCTATTTTCCAAGTATGACAGAATGATGCTTGTTGCTGTTCTGCTGCTCGAGCTATTGGCATATCCCCAGTAGAGCTCCTCATTTCTGCAATGCCAGGAAGAACTAGATTTACTATACCAATTCTAATTTCTCTCTCTAGCTTGTATTTCTGGAGCTAATTCGTTGTCTTTTGACTTTCTAAAATGTTTTTTGGTTGGGTTTTTTTTTGTTTGTTTAATCCCATGCACCTGCTCTTTTACCCTGTATGTCCTTTCACTAACGTTGTGTGCGCTGCTGTGTGTTACAGCAGTGAGCAGATGGAGTCAGACAAATAAGTATCTTTTATGATTAAAAAATAAAAGTTGAGTTAATGTGCCTAAAACTGCAAATGTGTATTTTGCATCACATATTTTCACAGTTTTATACTTTAACCACTTGTGTTAGAAATAGTCCTGATACAGTTATTTCCCTGTTTCTCCTAGTCTCAGCGACCTTAATGACCAGTGTTTTTGTTTACACAGGACTTGACAAATAAAGGCTGAAATAGTCAATGGACCATCCCCTTTGATGTGTTTCATAACTGTTTTCCGTCAGACATTTGCAATAGGGTTTTAAAATGTTTAATTATACTCCAAGTCATTGGAAATTTATTACATATGTCTGACTTTGAAGGGAGAGAGTTAACCACTGGAATACATACCACCCGCAGTTCTACTGCAATGTTGTGACTGACAATATTTTCTCCTATTAATTAGGTTTTTTTACCACAGCATGGAGAGGACTGTCTTCAAATTTCCATAGGCCTTTGACCAGAGTAGCTATCGATACTGAGGACAGACTTTTATGGGAGTTAAGGGACATAATTGCTCAGAGCACCATAAAGCCTGTGTGTTTCCCCTACTGTGTATCAGTACACCTCTGTACTGCAGAAGGGTACCGGTATGTGTACCCAAGAGTTGCTCTACATTAGCAGCCCCTTATAATTGGGAGAAAAAGACACAAACATGTTGCTGTGCAGCAAGGATCTGCTTAATTGTAACAGAGGTAGGGCTGTAAACCATGCTAAGTCATAAAGGTCACAGCTTCTGTGAAAAGTTTCTCTATTAATAGTCTATAAGTATTTTGTTTCTGCCAAGCTAGTGCTTAGAACCAAATTAGTTCTCATTACAAGTCTGATACATTAAAGTCAAGGGTGTATCAGCATGCCCTATGTTGCCTCCAGACACCTTCCGTGGTCCCTCCCTCAGACTATATTTTCATAAATGTATGCGTATGGCAAATATGAGTAGAGAAATGACTAAGCAATTTGCTGGGCAATCAAACAACTTGTAAAAGAAGTGAGCTTTTTTTTTGGGGAGGGGGGTTGGGTTTTTTTTCCCCCTCTCTCTTGAATGCATTTCACAAACCACCACCTTTTTTTTATTAGCTATGTGAAGTCTTGATTTCTCAGTGTCACCTGTTGCCTTCAGCACAATTGCTAAAGGTATTGCTATGGAAGAATAAATGCTCAGTGTTTCTGTTGGCATGACTCCTTTCACTGGGAAAGTACCTAAGTAGAATTCATTCTGCATTTAATAGAGACGGTTGGACATCTCCATCCCATTTAAAAATACATATATCTTAAGATACATGAAGTGAATTATCCCAAGAATTGCCAGCGTCTCCCTATGTCTGCCTTTCCTTTAGCTGTCAAAGGAGTCTAAAACTAAGGTAGAGAAGGAGTTTTAATGAGGACAGGATACATGGAGAAGAAATGTAAGGTAAAAATACCACCCTGGAGAAACAAAAAAAATCTTTATTTGAAAATTAGCGTGTGAGTTCTATTCCTGAATGGTGTAAAAGGAGCACCCAGTGAAAGCCAAGAAAGAGGAGTTTGAAGGATGAGTTATCGGGTATCACATTGAGTTTTGCATTCAGGAGGTGTATGGGGTCGTGACTTATGTACTATATACCACCCATATTATCTTAACTTTCTTATGCCCTGACTTTCAAGGATGCCCCAGTCACCCATATTTTCTATTCTAGATGATATTTAATGAAGGAAAAAAAAAGGGGGGAAGGGGGGGCAGTTACTTATTCTCTGTGTCATTCCTCATTCCTTTGTCTGACAAATGGTAGGAACATTGTCCATCAACCTCACTTAGATATTGAGAGAATAAATTCATAAATCTGAACTCTTTTCAGATATTACCTTGGTTCTCATAGTAAAACCTATGAATTATAGATAAACCTGATAATAATTGAGAAGAAAGGGAAGAGGGGGGTTTACTGCTTTGTTTGCTCTCTTTTTGCTCCCTCTAGTAGCACGACAATGAATTGTTTATTAGCACAGTCCTAAGGGTGAGACCACTGGTGACTTCTGATGCTCTCATAAATTGTGTTGTGCCCTCAAGATACAGTTTTTTTTTTAAAGTGGTTGTGGTTCACATGTCATTTCTGAATCGTAATTGTGTTAGACCCAGAAGTAAAGATTTTGATCCTGGTGGTGCAAGTTCACTTGTGCAAGCAACCCTTTTCCACCTTCAGGGAATGTCTTTAACTTCCATGGGGTCCCACATGGACACAGGTTCAGCCACCTGCATCCAGTTGTGGGACTTAATGTTTAGATCCACCAATTTGTTACCCTAAGGCGCGCCACAAAACACAGAACTATGTAAGTCGGCGCTGGTTAGCCAGGGCTTTCTCCTTAAAAAGCACTGGGATTGTGTTAGTGTGGTCTTCTGCAAGACACTTTATGTCTGGAGTGCTTCAGTTGTGATGTGACAAGGAAGTTAAGTTTTGGTGTATATGTAGGTGAAAGTCTTCGTTTGTTGACTTTGTGTTCAGGTCTTTCAGTGGTGTGACTTGGTGAGGTTACAAAGTAGGGGATAACTTGACAGCATAGATGGATGGGCAACTCTAATGGACAGGATCCAGTCCTTCCTCCCAGTGATTTGTTTTGGCCACTTCTCTTGTGTGGGTACCAAAGTTCAGCAGAGTGCCAGTGAACCACACAGGAGAGGGAGGGCAGTGGCTCATGCTAGCTCCCTAACCTGCTTCTCCATAGTTTGAGAGGCACCTATGGCTTGGGATGGAGTGGGAAGAAAGCAAAATTGCTGCCTTTGGTTACATTACTTCAGGTGTATGGTAGAACTGTGCTGTGAGAAATGTCATGGAATCATCATGTAATTAGTAATGGTGGTCAAGTAAAATCTAGTAATAGGCCTGCTCTGTATTCAGGCTTCTTAAAATTGTCTGACCTTGCAGTAGAATGAGATAGAGATTAATTGAGAAGGTAATCTTGGGGTTTTTTTATATTTCCTCCATGTTTTTATGTTCCTTATGGTACATCTTCGTCAGGCTAGTAGTCTTAAAACCTTGTTTCTCAGAATTCTCATTTCTGTTGTTTCTGTGCTTCTCATAGAAGTGGAGAAAGGTGAGGATTAAGGTATCTCTTGGATGTTTCTGTATTTTTATAGCTTTTATCATTCCACAAGACTATGCACATGCCTCACAGCAAGCATTAGCCTCTTAGCTTCAGCTTCACCAACCTTAGGATATTTGGGACCCTAAAATGGCATGTAGGGGACTGAACTGTGTGGAGGCTTTCATATAGAAAAAGGAAGCCCGTGAGCTGTGGAGGTAGCACAAACACAACCCTAGCATGCAGTGCTGACATGTTGATGCGCTGGAGCACTGCATTTAAATACCACTTGTCTGTAACTATTCCAAAAGACAGTTTCCTGAGTGGTCTCTGATGTCCCTGTGTGTCCTCTCCAATAGAAATAAGGCCATGGTAATGTTTGTATGTGGGAATCCTCAAAATGCCAATGGGAAATGTGAACTTAGAAGTCTAATAGCTTGGTTTTTGCAAGCACATTTGTGAAACTGCACAGAGGGGATTGATCCAACCAAGCTGGAATTGCTTGCCCAAATAAAATTGCTTGTGGGCTCACAGAATCAGCCTCTAATTGCAACAGTTTGCAGATGTTAAGGAATTATGTGTGCGTGGACTTTTAGAAATGTCTGTTTAGGATATTTCTGTGTTTTTATTTGATTCACATGAATGCCAGCAATGTGATCAGGTTGGAGAATGTGTGAGAAATGCTGGAGTTGGGAGGAGGTATGGTACACTTATGGTACACTACCCAATGCCCATTACAGGCAGAAGGTAATAGCAACAGTGTGGGGGAAGGACATACGGAGAAAAATCCAGAGACTTGCTGAGACTGGTGGCTGAGTGGCAAGACCAAATGCAAATACCTAGGAGAAGGGGAAAAGGGAAGAAGTTCAGATAAGGTGTTTTAGCTTGAGTAATAGCTTCCCTTACATGTTAAGTTTTACAATGCATAACGTAGCCTCAGCTCATCTAATTAACTCCACCAGCGTAGTGTCAGTACACTGTGCCTGAAGAGAGAGATTTGTAACATTGTTCAATGCTTTCAAGCTGTATTCTTCAGGTAGACTTTCTTCCCCTGTTGAAAGTCATTATGAAATGGCACTTTTTTGTTCCATTTCTTCTGTGGCTCTTTCTTGTCTCTGTCCTTTGCCCCCTCCCTTTCTATCTGAGGGGCTGTTGTTAGACAAAAAGAAGCACTATATTTCTAACGTTTCTCCAGGTGACTGTAATAGGGGAAGGGGGAGGGGGTGTGTGGGGAAATCTCCCTTTCTTTTTTTACCCCCCCACTTCAGGCCTCAATTATTCGATAAGCTTTGAAGAATTGTGTGGCTTAACTGCAGGAATGGCCTGATTTCTTCTAGTGAAAACGCCTTCCAGTCATCTTCCCCCCAAACTGCAGCTTGGAGCACTGAAGTCTTTATTTTGGGGGAAGTGAAGGAAGTATAGAATTGTTGGGAGCGTTAAAGAACAAAGACCAGGAAACTAAGGATGGAGAAAACTGAAAACGAAAGGAGGCTGCTGCCATCTAGAGTTGAGACTGAGTGTTGATTTCATTTTCTGGAGTTGTCGTTCAATTAATCTGTATGTGAAAACAATAGTAGAGAAAAACCCCTTGGAGCATTAGGATTGATCTGTTTGCTTTCCATTTCAGTGGCAATAATGGGAAATTCTAAAAGTATTTCGGATTTTTAATGGGGTTTTTTTTGTGTACAGGTAGTCTAGGTATGCTAATTCTATTTTTCTAATTTCTAATTTTTAGATATGCTAATTCTAAAATTTTCCAATCACATGTAAAAATTGAGAAATAAGATAGTGCTAAAGGGAGGACAGCAAGTTACATGTAAGTATACATTTACAGGAGGCAAGAAAACATTGCAACCAGCTGGGTATAGATAAGTGAGACTGAAAACATTCCCTTCAGTATTGTGCTCAGTAAGATGCCATTTTCATCCATATCTAAGATATTAAGTAGGAAGACATAAGTTTTACTTATTTCATCCTTTTTAAAAAAAAATAAATTTATAATACAGTGTTGTTACAATCCCAGGCTTCACCTGACAGTCAAGTTGTAGAGGGTTTTTGAGCTTTCTTTCTTGAAGATATTAGTTTGGAGCACAAACTATGTAACATAAAGATGAACTTGAAAAAGTATGTGTGTAGAAGCTAACCAAGCTGGTTAGAAGCTAAGCTTTCTCTCCAGAGAGAAAGAAAACATTATGTTTTTCATGAGTTCAAACCCTGGAGAGATTGAGAAGGACAGCAAACTGCTAATTGAATAAAAGTATGTTTCTTTTTTTTTTAATTCTCCGTTTTTATAGCATAAGCACATACCTTTTTAAGATAGCTTCCAAAAGTGAACATTGGCATCCTACTTTGTTTTTAGACTTCAGCAATTAATTATATCATAAAGTTTCTGGGCACTTTAACATAGGACCTGAATTTTAACCCCCTGTACCATTTTGTGGCTGTATTCCTGCAAGTAGTTGCACTGGAAGCAAATTGGATTTAGTAAAGATGCTGTCAGAATTGTGGTCTGAATTAGGGTTTGCTAACTGACAAGCATCTTTTTGTTTGTTTTTGCTTGATTTAAAAAGTCTGCTCACTGTTTCCCAAGTTGATTGCATTCTTCTTTACAAGGGCTGGCAGACTATCCTGGGAATGCAGATGGAAAAGCAACGTGTGTATAGAAGGACATATACAGAGAGGCTGTTTCCACTGCAGTGTTGCAGGGCTTTTTTCATCTCTCATTTCTCCTTTCTCTCAGATGTTTCTCTAGCTCCAGCTTCTCAGTCCCTTGTGTAACACCATACTGGGAAGTCTGGACTCTTACCAAGTGGTAGCATACTGGGGAGGACTGGGAGCAAGGCGGGTGCGTGAAGAAGATGGAGTTGATTGAAGAAGGCTGTGCCTTTTGACTTGGAAATCACAAATAAGAACAGTTTGTTGGGGTTTGTTTTACATTTTTTCCCCCTCTAGTTACAATTAGGAAAAAGAATTAGTGAATTTAGTCTAGATGACTTGAAGACTTGTAGCACCTTGAACTGGAACTTTTGTCCTATGTCACATTTAGTGCCCTCACTTGTCTGGTCCTGCTTTGCTGCTCCTTCTGCCCCAGCTCTCCCATTCTGTAGACCCAGCAATGGTGAACCTCTCATGCACAAGCCCAGCCTCCTCTGTTCCCACAGGGCAGCACCCCACCAAAGTCTGAGCTTGCAGGAACCAGCAAACACTGTTGATGAGACCAGGTACCACTGATCTCTGGCTCTGGGGCAAGCAGAAACTCATGCTTCTATGTCTTTGTTAGGACTGCGAAGCAAACAGCTTCATGCATAGGGTGGCACATCCCATCCAGTTCCTGAAGGCATTAGAAATCCTGTTGCATGCTTGAAGGAGTAGAGGTATGGTGTTTGATGTAACAGACTGTCATGATTTTCCCTGCCTGTGGCAGGAGGGTTGGAACTCTGTGATCCTTGGGGTCTCTTCCAACCCAGGCCATTCTGTGTTTCTATGACTTGAATCTATGTGAATGTCCCATCCCTCAGGTATGGTGTGCCAGGTGACAGAACGCCTTCATTCACCTTGGTGGGTTGCGGGTGGGGACAGGAGAAAGGAGGAGCAGAGCAGGGTTGGGCTTAGCATGGCATACACAAAAGCTCAAAATACCTAATATTTGATGCTCAGTGTGATTTCAGAGTAGATACCTCTTGCCATTACAACATCCTTATGTCTTTTCATCACTGGTGCATCTTCCTTCTGGAGCTTCGATACAGCTGTTAATTAGAAAAAAACATTCTGAGAAAGTTTATGTATTTCATTCTCTGTATAAAACACTATGCTTCAATTAGCCTCCTTTTCACTTGTGTCATGTGATGCTATTTTACTTTTCAGCTATTCAGATTTGATCTCTTGGTTTTAGTCAATTAAATGTGTAAATACCCATTGTGTTTGGGAGCTGCCTTTTAGCTACATATATAGAGACGTTTGTGCCTCCACATGCAGCACTCCCTAATTTAAAATCAGAAAATGCTCTTTGTCCTTTTCTTTGGCTCTGGCAACATTTCTCTGACCTCCAAACAGAAAGGAATATGATTCTGTTTTCATGGAAGTTCAGCTTAGGATCAAACATTTCACACACTTTGATAAATCTGCTCAGGCACTTTTTAAAAAGAAGGCTGTCAAAAAACGCTTTATAGTTTTACTCTTCCTTTTTGTTCTCAGTTCTTTGAATTATCCTATCCCAAGTCTTGAAAATAACTTCACGGTCATTAGTAGTTCTGTCTTCTTCCATTTTCCCCAGTATACTCTTGTCTTGTTATCGCAGCTTAGACACAACCATTAAGAAGAAGTTAAATTCACAACTTACAAGAAGTCTTTCTTCCTCCATCTCTTTTGAACTACTTGATCTCTGTATTTAATTCTGAGGTCTAAAATGAAACCCTGGCACCGTATCTTTCTCTCTACCTTGCTCATTTCTCCATAGTCCTGAAAGCAGAATGAGATTTATGACAGATTACTCATACTATTTTTCTTTGTAGCTGCTGCAGTTAAGATAGGTCAAAAACTTTTTTTTTTGGAGGGGGGGGAGAATTAAAATTTTCTGCTTGCTGGTCTAATGTGATTACCTCCTCCAATCTCTTTTTTCACTCTTCTGATTTAATAGAGCTTTAAACTAACACAATATTTCTGTTTACTTTCTTATTTGGGCATAAGCATCTCAGAATTTATGAAGCAAGATCTGGGTTTAAAAAGGGTAAATCAGTTCTAGTAAGCTCTGACAGATTTATAGGATTGGGCATTTAGTCGTTAATAAATTCATTGCATTCTTTGAAGTAGAGCTCTATAGGGAAGAAAACGTGGAGGGGAACAGTACTCTGCAAAGGGAGGTATTTACCTGGTTTTGAGAGTTCTGCATGCTGGCTTCATTCTTGGTGCTGGCGGTTCCACCCTCCCTCACTTAACAGTGGCTTTTCCTATACTGCCTCCACACAGCCCCACGTTATTAGATTACACGGACATCATATGGGCCTCATCCCGCAAATGCTATTGTCATGCTTTTTTGCCGAGAATACAGCATTATTTCAGGGAGCATTGCTGCATTCAGCACCTGTACAAATCCGAACAAGACCTGAGAAGAGCAGCAAACTGCTTAGATAGCTGGAGGGAGTCGCTGAGAGGACAGAGGTGAAAAGTTAAATATACGGGGCTTGGCTAAACAACAGCTCAGGGTAACGTAAAGAAGATAGAACAAGAAAGAATCGATTAAGACTGTACATGAAAGTATCAGCTAAAAGCAGTGGCAGCAGATTAATTTCATCTATTTAGCACTCACTGAAAAACTTGCTGCCAGCACCTTTCTTCTGCATCACAACATATGGTGGGAAACCCCCTTTAGAATCTTGAAATGAAGAAAAAAAGCCCAAGAATCCTTTATGGGTGGGAACTGGAAGAAGGTATGGCAGTGGACTCTCATTTTTTTGGGTGTTAAATTTGAGAGAATGTCCCAGTGCTACTGTAAGGAATAGTTTGTGGCTGCTGCTTCTTCTTTGGATGGTTTGTACTACCTCTTCCTTTCTCCTGTCAGCACATCCTGTAGGACCTTTGTTATTACCGGTGATGTCTCCATGCAGTTGCCTCCAGCAGGGAGGACAAGGTGTCAGGTGAAGCATATGTAATTCAAAATTCTGCTGCATTGCAATTTGTCTTGCCTGTGTAGAGAAAAGGAGTGTGACCCATGCGGTGTGCATGCTGCCTTGAACTCCCACCACGCTAATCCGTACTTCTGATCAGTTGCCATGCTGATAGTCTGGGCGTTGTTTGTTGTAGGCCTCAACCCAGGAAGAGCTGAGAGGGATGGGTGAAATGATGGGTCTGTGGTGGTGTGGTTTCGCTGCAGCCGGCAGCTGAGCACCACGTGGCCGCTCACTCACTCCTCCTCACCCTTGTGGGGTGGGAAAGAGAATCAGAAGAAAAAGGTAAAACTTTGGGGTTGAGATAAAGGCAGTCTACTAGGACAGCAAAAGACAAAGAAAATACCAACAGTACTTAAAATACTCGCAATGGATGATACACAGTGCAATTGGTTCACCCCCCCCCAAAACCCAATGCCCAGCCTGTCCCTGAGTGGTGACCCCTCTTTCCTGTCCAAGCCTCTTTATATACTGAGTACAACTTCAGATGTTATGCAATATCCCTTTGGCTAATTTGTCTCTCCTGGTTTTGTCCCCTCCCAGCTTCTTGTGAAAATTACCTCTAGCCCAGATGAAAACCAGGACACATGGAAATGAGTAGGAGGTTGCTAGCCAGTGTGACTAGAATTTCCCCCAAGACAGTGGTGTGTTAGTAGTTATCTTCTTGTAAGGTGGCTCTTCTGCATTTAATAATTTGAGCCATTAGAGATTTTACTCTTTTAAAATACTGGTTTTTTCCTCATACATTTTCTGAACAGCTCTTCACTGAGGTGACCTGTTAGATTTTGGTTAGCTCAAGTAAAACAAATACTTACATTACCATGTCTCTATTTGAATAGACACTACTGTCCTTGAAATGTCAAATGTAATATGACATGTCAATTATTGTATGTCAAGCACATGATGTATTTTCAGCCCCTGTTGATTTAGATGGGTTTTGACGTGTGCTTGACATGTTCTAATGGTGCTTCTTCAGTTCAGTGAATGTCTTGAAAACAACATTAAATGGCACATAAATCACAGCACCACCTTTTGCAGGGGCGTTTGCCAGAACATGAGGTAGCAGCTTCGCGTTCCTGTGAGTGTTTGGTCAATAAGGGCTCTCTTGTCTGAGAGCTGGGAGCCTGTAGTTTCTGGCAGGTTTGCTACCAGGGCAGAAGCAGTCTGATGGCAAACCTGTTCCACTCAAGGATTTTTAGCCATTACTTTAGAAAAAGAAACCCTAACATTTTCTTGCAAGATCTTTTATAAGTCTCATACCAGTATTTGGCTCACATCATGTCTGGCACTGTTGGCATGATATGGAAGTATGCAGTGGGACCATAGGTGTGACCACCATATAGCATTAGCAAGGATTTCTTCCTAACCACGTTCACCTACAATACACACCTAGAATTAGGAGGAAGTACCCTCTCTAGACATCATTGCAAACAGTAAGTAGCATTTAGTGACTGCTGGTGAGTGAGACATGAGATTACATTTTGATCCTTCATACTGTAAGTTTCCAGATTCTGTTAGTACTGTTTAGTGCTAGCTAGCATTTACTCTTCTCTCTGAAAAACATGAGTGCAGTTGGAGCCTCCTTGCTGCTGTGCTCATACGGGGACGCAATTCAGCCACTTGCAAAAAGATGATGCACCTAAGGAGGTGGGAAGAGAAGAAGGGAGGGGTAGTATTGCCATACCTTTCAAATCAGGAAGTAAACAAAAAGAATAAGGGACGGGACATAAGGATACTGTGGAAATCAGTTGCAACCCCAAACCTTCACTACTGTTTGAATATAGCATGTTGCTTCAACGTGTAGTCACGCATTTAATTTAGGTGTACTTTCAAATGGTATTGTTGAGTGAGACAAACTCTAAAATAACTTGAGACGTCATGGTAGCGTCGTCTTCCAAAATGGCTTTTAAATCCAGAGCTTTCACAGAATCACAGAATTATAGGGGTTGGAGGGGACCTCGAGAGATCATTGGGTCCAAGCCCCCTGCCAAAGCAGGCTCCCTAGCTCATATTGCACAGATAGGTGTCCAGACTGGTCTTGAATATCTCCAGGGAAGGAGACTCCACCACCTCCCTGGGCAGCCTGTCCCAGGGCTCTGTCACCCTCACTGGGAAAAAGTTCCTCCACATGTTGGTGCGGAACTTCCTGTGCTCCAATTTGCAGCCATTGCCCCTTGTCCTGTCTCCACAGACCAAAGAAAAGGGGCAGGCCAATTCCCACTGCACCTCATACTTAAGATACTTATAAACATTGATTAGGTCCCCCCTCAGTCTTCTTTTCTCTAGACTGAACAGCCCCAGCTCTCTCAGCCTTTCCTCATAGGATAGATGTTCCAGGCCCTTCATCATCTTTGTAGCCCTTCTCTGGACTCTTCTCCAGGAGATCCCTGTCTTTTTTATACCAGGGAGCCCAGAACTGGAGACAGTACTCCAGGTGGGGCCTGACCAGGGCAGAGTAGAGGGGGAGGATCACCACCTTTGGCCACACTCCTCCTGATGCCCCCCAGAATCCCATTGGCTCTCTTGGCAACAGTGCACGCTGCTGGCTCATGGCCAACCTGTCGTCAACCAGGACCCCCAGGTCCTTCTCCACAGAGCTCTTCTCCAGCAGGTCGCCCCCCAGCCTGTACTGATATATGCGGTTGTTCCTCCCCAGGTGCAAGACTTTACACTTGCTTTTAGAGTTAGGCTTCAGTCCTTCTGAAAAGAAAAGCTCACCCACAGCACACGTATGTAAACCACGTCTCTGCTCTTTGAACTCTGGAGGCTGAAATGAATGCAGCTTGTCACAAAAATAGGTGAATACAAGGCCATTTTTTGTGGTTGCTCTTTTTTTGTGTGTGTCACAGAAATGAGATAGTAGGATTTAGCATCCCAGAGTTAAATAGCGAGCAGTGTGGTACGCACTACCAGTTTGGCTGATATCCTGCAATTTTATATACAGTCTCTCTGCCTGCCTTGCCTCTTGCAGAAGAGGTTTGTCAGACTGTTAGTATGAAAAGACAGGAAAGGTCCACATGACAGGCCACCGGCCGCTGAAAAGGTTAAAGATGTTTTGAAAACGACTATAATTTACTGAACACAAAACACATTGAAATTCCAACATCTCATTTTTGTAGGAAAGACTGTAACAAGAGCAAGAAAGAACTGGCCAGTGAATGCAGCCTTTGAACGCTGCCTCGAACGAGTATGTTGGCTGAAGTGCTACAGATTTATTCTGTGCCTGCTGCAGGGCAAGTGGTGGGGTGGGTATCCCTGTCCACCTCCTCCACCTATCTCCTGTATCGCAGGAGAGAGACTTTGTCATGCCACAAGATACTTCTGCATCACATTTAATTAACTTTTTTTTTCCTGTTAAAAATTTCATTATATCGTTATTCAGGACTACTCTACCTCTGCTTGTGTAACAAGCCAGATTTCATTTGAGTGGCCAAATGTGAGACTTGAGTGAGAAATGGATTTTGTGGCTGCTGTTAGAATTAATGTGATATTAAGAAAAAACTTCTACTTATCCAGGCGGAGGGAGAAGAGGGGAACTTGGAAATGGGAGTTTCCAAAGAGGATTCATGGCTGTAATTGAACTGAATGGCTTCCCTGCAGCAATATTTCTGGAAAAAAATGGATAAGAGCACATCAAGTTGGGTTTTGCATGTGCAGGGAGGTGTTGGAGTCTCTTTCTCTGGAGATATTCAAGGTCCATCTGGACGCCTATCTGAGTGATATGTCCTAGGGAGCTCCTTTGGCAGGGGGGTTGGACCCGATGATCTCTGGAGGTCCCTTCCAACCCCTATGATTCTATGATCTTGTATCAAACTCCATTTCAGTCTGTGATGACAGTCCATCCGTCCCTCCATCCCTCCTGTATGGGATAAAAGTATGTAGCAGAGGCAAAAACACAAGAATTCTGTTGAGGAGGGAAGAGCCCTGCTCCCTCTTCATCCCCGAAATGTGTTTCCTCACCTCGGGCTGGCTGTTGTAAGATACCTCGAGCAACCTCCCACACCTCCTAGGCAGTGTCAGCAGGGATGCCTGCTCAAAGCAGTGAGTGGGTCCATGGGCACAGCACCCCATTTCCAGGGTGAGATGCGTAGCTTGTCTTATTCAGGCAGTTGCTCTCCATGGTCATGGTTGTCTTGTCTGACCTTGCGCCAAATGCTACTCTGATGTCTCCCCCTGACCTGCCTAACACTTCTCCTTATTTACTGCAGTTGTGGCAATATTGTTATGTCTTGCTGGGAGTTTTGGATTTGGATTTGTTGTGTTTTTTTCCATGCCTCTTCCAAATGAACAATTGTGACAGCAAAATGCTTTGATAATTATCCCTTTTTGCTGCGTGTGAAGGCTCCAAATGTTTTAGGAAATTATGGGGTTTTTTTGATCTTTAAAGTTCTGGTATGTTCCATCCCATTTAACAAAACAATACAAAACAACATATGTGCAGGGTTGAGTTTTGCTAGATTTTAACAGACTCTGATTTCTCCAGTAAAAGCTTGAGTGTAAGCACGCCGGTTGTTCTTAATTACTATATTGGCAGCGCTAGTTGGTGCTTTATTTGGTGACTGATACTGTTTATAAGATCTCAGATAGTAAACAAGCAGAAGTTTTAATAGATTGGAGAGGGGAAGATATCCAAAAGTGGGTGCAGGGGATTATTTATTTTTATTTTTTTCTTTCCAAAAAGGAAATTTTAAAAGTACAACTGAAGAAGTCCTGATGTGGATTTAAGTTATTAAGCCAAACACCCAAATAGTGAAAATTTGCGAGACTGGTGCTTTCAAGGAAGCAACAGAAATTCTGGAGATGAACGAATTGTATCCCTGGTCACCCCAGCTGTCTTTGGGCTGATAGATGTAGGAATAGATCCCTGTAGCAAAGGAAGGGAGCGCTGGGTCCCAGGCTGGTGCTCCTGACCACACATTTGAGACGCTTGAAATTCAGAGCACTCTCTTCTAGCCACTCAGGTCTGTTCACCTGCCTTCAGGATTTAAACACTGTGCCTGGCAGTGTGCTGATGAGTAACATGCATAAATAAGTGAGGTGAAACAGGGTGGCCCATTATTACCATTTCTTGATTCCCAGCATTGTAGGAGACACAGTGGGGAGGGATGTGCCCGCTTCAGGGAGAGCAGCTAGACTGATCCACTTCACTTCTTCACAACATTTCCTTTGTAAAGTGAATGTACTTCCAAGTGTAAGAATAAATGATAGTGACAGAGGTTTAAAAAATAAATACATCAAGTGCTAACAAGGCCATGGAACTATTTTTTAGCGCTAAAATAGAGCAAGGATTGTCATGCAGATGAAGAAGACTCAATATGCATTTCTAAGGCATCTGGAAGAAATCCTGCTGGTGACTGGGCCATGTTTCTGCCTGGATGGAAACCAGGCTCCTTCCCTCCTCTCTCAGCTGTTTTGGAATCAAAGGGAGGAGTGTGCCCATCTGAAGGTGATGGCTATGTAGCCCCCTGGGCAAAAGTGGTCATTTAACTACAATACTGTATGACTCTGTGTTCTCTCTCTTTCGTTGGGCAGCCATTGTTTCTAAATAGTGGTCTAAAGTTATTTTTTAGGGTGAAACTAAATAAAATTTCTTTCATCAAGCCTGCAAACATGTAGTTTTGCCTGTTGCTGGTCCTTAGGGAAGGGCTGGGTTAGAAATCTGACAGTTGCAAAGCTTGTTCAACTTTGTATATTTTTATCCTTTTCTAAACAAAACATTCAATGTCTGTTGGAAATAGTAGAATAATTTCCCTCAAATAATTGAATACTTGATGTCCCAGAGGGAGACATACGCCCTTTAGCCGGTGGGAAAACATTTCTTATCAGGAGAACACATTGTGTTACGTTTCCAAAAACCTGGAGAGGCAACTTCATTTAGATCTTACCCAATTTAAATCCTCACATGAGAACTTTCTATAAATTGACATGCAAAGTGATGATTTATATAACCAGCTAAGTCCTCAATCTATTTTTGCCTTAGTGGGGCTGGAACATGCATAGGGTGAAGTCTCACCACTTTTTTCTTTTTTTTATGGGAGAGCATCCTCAGGATCTTGTTCTTGCCTTTCTAAAGAAGTATTTTACTATCCTGAATGTGTCTGTAGTCTTTCCTGACCAGGTAGTAGTCACATTGAGGATCATCTAGTTATTTAAGTGGAAGAGCATAAGAGCAAGACCCAGTGAAGCCCAGGGGAGTGGAGCTGCTTGGCCACCAGCTTAATTGGCACTCTTGAAAAAGTGTTATGAGGTTATTTGTCGTGAAGTATAGAGGCTGTGTACTCTGTGCACAAATGGAACAACTTATAATGTGACAAAGAGATCTGTTAAAGATACATTTCTTTACATTTCTTAGTACAAAACATACCTTATGGCTATATGCAGTCTGCCAACAGAGTAAGGTTTGCTGCTAATCCAACCTTGCCTTACACATGAGCCCTTGAGATGGTAAATGCAGTGCTGCCTTGGTGAGAAAGCATTAAGGAGACCAATTAATGAAAACCACAATATTCTGTTATCCCCTTTGTGTTGGGACAGCGTATGTCTGATTCTGCTGAGCACAGGGGCAGCTTTGCCAGACTTTTCCAAGGCCCATCTTCAAACTGGGTATCTTTCTGACCACAGAACTGGTGTAACGATGAACAAGAAATTGTTGAAGTTTGCCCTTCTGATACATATGAGAAGTAGGTAAATGTTCTGTTGCCTAATTAATTACAAGTGAAAAGACTCTACCTACCTGAAGTTATTTGGAATACAAGTATTTGCTGGGTGGAAATTAGGTTGATTTCAGTGATACAGAGAAGAAAAGGAATGATCCAACTGATCTGTCCAAGACCCGTAAGAAGGCATGGTAACACTTCTAACTTGTAGATGTTAGTCATGGGTTACTCTTTGTTAGAAATTATATGTCTGAGTAATTTAGACAGTTTTCAGGGACACCTTCTGTCCCAGTGTGCAGCTGAAGCTGGTAGAAATCTTTCTCATACTAGCAAATACGGTGGAACAGCAACTGTATAAATTTCTGCCTAAGTAAATAATTTAGTCAGTGACAAAACCTGGCCCTGTGATCCTCTGGAGAGGCAGTTCCCAGCCGGGGAGGTAGCAGCAAGTCTGGGGGAAGAGGGGAGAAGACTAAAGGACAGGAAGATAAGAGAAATGACAATTGCCAGGAAAGGAGGGTGAGGAGCTGGATCTGGTGAAGCACAGAATATTGCCTGGTTTTCAGGTGAGACTATAACATAAATAGGCATGGAAAACCATGGATGCAAGGAGAGGTAGTGGGGTTTCTTTATATTACAGTAGTGTATTAGCAGTCTGTTCATGGGCTTGGACCTCACTGTACTTATTTTGCTTTGCAAACACAAACCAGAAAAAAAAGGTGTAGCAAGGATCTCTAAATGAAAAGATACTTCATCAACATGCATGGCTGTACAGCCAGGTACAAGTTAGCATATTGAATAGAAAGGCTAGCTTCTTGTCTAACATAAATACATTGCTTGTTGTCGTTATGGAAAATGCATTGTTACACAATCTGTATGGCCTCTGAGGTGTAGTAACAATTTTGATTTATAGAATGCTTTCTCATGTTCTTTTCTAAAAAATTCCTTTCCATAGGAGAGGGTGCTCTGGAAGGCAGAAAACCCCACGTAAATCTCAAGATTTATGGATTAGAAATTAGTTTTTGAAAAAGAAACACAGATTCCCTGAAGGATGAGCTCGTTCTTGCTAACTTTCCTCCCCAAAATAGTTTTTATTTAGTCCTTTTCCTCCTAGCCAGATCAAATAAGGATGATACTTAAGTAGACTAATTCTTTGCAATATGTGTTCTCAGGGACAGGAGCTTGGAGAGGGCTGCAGGGCATACAAAGTAAGTTTTTTGAGATGACATTCTGATGTGGGTGGCAGGTTATCTTTACACACATAAGCACTGAAGTGTGCACTTCAATGGTGTCAACTACTTAGTAGCTATCAAAATCTGCTTGATGACACAGAGTATGACAGATGACCACCCATAATTGCATTATACATAGGTGTCTAGGGTAATCAAATATTTAATGTACTGATAATAACCCTTCCGAACAGGAAGGAAGAAACATGAGGAAGGTCATTCACATGAGCTTCAGTCCCAGTGGATGCAATGTCCTCATTTAATGTCACTGACCTGGCAAGACATTACGCTGCAGTTTTGTCAGCTAAGGCTACACAGGAGAGGCTGTTTTATCACCACTGCAGCCATCGGCTCCACGTTTATTAGCCTGACCAACTAGAGGAGGTGGACGCACGGGTGAGAATCATCATGCTGCAGATGTTGGAAGTGATTCCTGTGCTGCACTGTGGTGAGAAATCAGAATTCAAGGTGTAAGAAGAAAGGGAAATCTGGAGAGCAGCGTACAACAGGCAGGGAGTCCTGTGCTAGAAAGTCGAGCGTCTACTCTGTTTCTGCAAGTAACCAGAACAAAGGTGAAAGATGTGAATATGTGCATACTCATCTGATTTGCATGCTGGAAATTTCAGCTCAGCCCATGTCTCCAACAGAGTAGTCTTTATTTCTCTTTTTTTTTTTTAATTTCCTCTGCTGAAAAATACCAGTATTGCTGTAGTTAGTTTGCCTATGTGTTGCCAGAAAAACATGAAGGAAAAGTATGAATCAGAAAGGAACAGGAAAGGTAAAAAGCGGGGCCCTGTGCTCTCAAAGCTGAGTTGGAGGTGCTCAGTTACCCAATTTTCTGCTCTGTTTAGAAGGGAACAAAAAAGAAAGAACAGACTCGGCATTGATGCAGCCTCTGTCTGGAAGGAGTGTTAGAACGGCTGGTGCGTTAGAGATCCTGTGAATGATCGCTGCTGTTCTGCCAGCTCGGAAAGGAAGGGAATGAAATAAGATGCTCTTTCTCTGCTAGACCAGGTTTAGCTCCCAGGCCTGAAGTAGCGTGCAGCAAACACGTTTGGCATAAAGGATTTCAGGAACTGCTCCTGCTTTCAGGAAGAGGCACAATGCTTTGTGTTCAGATCCAGAGAACAGGCTTTATTCCGTCTGCAGGATCATTGTGAAGATAGGTTTTTCCCACTGCCCAAGGTTTCCTTGTTTTCATGTGTATGCAGCTGATAAAAGGGGAGATGGATAATTCTGGTGAGGTGTGCAGTGGTTAATATCGATGCTTTCCCTAGCAGACCCCCAAAGCTCCTTCCCACTGCCAGAAGTTTGTTCTGTGTACACTCATTCACGCTTTCAGCTCCACCACAGCTGAAGAGATGTTGTAATGCATTCAGGTATCACAAGGCAGCTTCAGCAGTCTAAGTAACTTCAGTTGCTTTCGGTGGGAATAAATGCTGCAGAAAAAGCGATGGTCAGAGAGATGTGCAGGGTATTTTGTTCGCTGACCACCCAGGATAAGGTATGTAAGAGCATAGCAATGAGCAGAGCCAGAGTTGAGGATCCGCTTGCCTATGCTCTGCTGCTAGTACAATTTTTCACTTCCTTCAGCTCAGGCATGTTCTGAACCAAATAGATTCAAATCATCTCTTATCTGTGTCTTGCTTACACATGTGATTTTCCTATTTAATGTGTGTACTGTTTGCGTATGCTGCCAAATTCTTCCCTTCTTTCTTGACAAAAAGTGTAATTTCCAGTATAACATCACCTTAAAGTACACTGATTGAAGTAACTGCTGCTAATAAAAGGGTAGTACATATTTTCCTTCTATGATCGCCTTAAGTACTGCTTGATTTGTTTTAATGTCTAACATTCCTAAGGCAGATGTTTGCCTTTCATGAAACATTAATTAGAATCTAAGAATAAAAGAGGGGGGAAAAAAATATGTATGTATATATGCATGTGCATCTGTTTGTCTGCGAAGGGGAAAGAGTAGAAACTTTGTATTAAAAAAAGCAATGAGTAAATATTTGAGGGGAAGACTTTATTGGGAGAATACACTGATCTTTATTACATATTAAAGCAATGATACTGCTGTGTTTTTATATAGCATGATTTTGGCATCTCGCTGCTGTGGTAAGTGAAGGTTTATAAAATGTAATGATAAATAATCTAGACCTTGTTTCTTCAGAGTTTAATATGTTGTGTTTATAAGGATGCTTTCACCAATATCCTGAATGGGAAGGTAACATTGTACGAGCTATCAGAAGAGAAGATTCCGTTATGTGAAAAGCTACTACAAAAGAAAGCAATTGAGAGCTGGAAACCAGGAAATACAGTTCAATCCCCCTTTTCAGAACCACACAGAGTACCCAGATTGTGCCTGCTGGCATCTGAAGCTTGGCCTCAGCAGAGAGAGGATACTTTATGTTAAGCAATATTAGCTCCCTGAATGGGCTTCACGTGACTCAGAGTTGTGCTGGAGGAGTTAAACAAAGGCATTGGGACCATGGTCACCTCTGCTTCCAAGGGTCCTTGGTGGGATGCCCCTCTGTGAGCCTTTGGTCCTGCTGCCTCACATCACCCGAGGGAGGGCTGATGGCTGCCATGGGTTTGCATGAGGTGCGCTGACATGCTCAGGGAGGAGTGCCATCCCACCGCTGGATCCAAAGGCCGTGATTTCAGAAAACAACACAGAAATACTCAACACTGATGCCCATGTTTATTCACCTAGTTTTTGTAAACATTAAGAGGCCAAACCCCACGGTGTTATTGCAGCCTGGGTTCCCTTTGAACATGGAGCAAATGGTCGAAATCCAAGGGCTTTTCTTCGACTGCTCTTTACCATCTGAACGCAGACATGCTGTATTCTGCTTTTCTGCTTTTAGTTCACTTGCCTGCACTTTCAGTTTCCCCAGCTGAAAGGCTGGTCCAGAAGCTTTGCATGTGCTGCAGTGATTCACACTGCTAAATTTATACACTCTTTGTGTATTTAAACATTGTCTGTTTATACCTTTTCTCCCTTTAAAAACAATGAGAAAACATAAATACCCAGATGTCCAAAATTGGCATAAGGGTAAGATACAAATGGCTTCCTCTTGGTCCTATCCCCTGGTATTGTCAAGGACAGTGTCACCTCCTAAGTATGTAGGATGGTCCTATTTCCCAATTTTTCTTTTCCACCTATTTATGTTTTTATCTTTGTGTGTGTTACATGCACAGTTATAACAAGAAGAAGCTTCAGAGTGGAGTGAAAGGTGGATTTTCCCGTTGCTCCTTGTGTTGATTGCATATGTCCATGTTCTCGATTCCTTCATACAAATACTGGATTTCCATGGAAATTGTGGCATTGGTGGTAGTCACAGCAGTTGCCACTGAAAGGGGTGATGCCACTGCCGTAATCCTTGACCACGGCTTCCCATCCTCACCCATGTATCAGTGCAGGTACTTGGCAGAGCCTGCTCTTTAAGGAGTTAAACCAGCAAAAGCAAGCAAACTGTGCAGGCTCTTTTTGAGAATTGACTTTTTGTCTGTGGGGACTAATACTGGCTGGAGATGAGGTGCACACCAAAGCTGCTCCATCATTCCCCTCTTCAGCTGGGCAGGGGAGTGAAAATAGAATGAAAGGCTTGTGTGTCAAGATAAGGACAGGGAGAGATCATTCACCAGTTATCATCATCGGTGAAACAGACTCAACTTGGGGAAATCAGTTTAATTTATTACCAATTGAATCAGAGTAATGAGAAATAAAACCAAATCTTAAAGACACATCCCCTCACTCCTCTCCCTTCTCGGGCCTAATTTCACTCCAGTTTTCTTTGCCTCCTCCCCCCTGGGCAGCACAGGGGGACAGGGAATGGCGGTTGTGGTCAGTTCACCGTATGTTGTCTCTGCTGCTCCTTCCTCCTTAGGGGAAGGGCTCGTCACACTCCTTCCTTGCTCTAGCATGGGGTCCCTCCCACAGGAGACAGTCCTCCACAAACCTCTCCAACATGAGTCCCTTCCATGGGGTGCTCCAGTGTGGGCTCATGTCTCCATAGCTCCACAGGTTCTGCCAGGAGCTTGCTCCAGCGTAGGCTTCCTGCAGGGTTACAGCATCCCTGAGGGACATACACCTGCTCTGGAGTGGGGTCTTCCATGGGAAGCAGATGGGATCTCTGCTCTACTGTTAATCTCCATGAGCTGCAGAACAGCCTGCTCTCACATGTTCTCACTGCTCCCTCCAGCTGCAGTTGCTCAGTGCATTCCCACACACACCCACCTCCCCACCCTCACCTTCCTCCCCCCCCCGCCCTGTTCTTACCTGTCTGTCCCAGAAGTGCTACCACAATGGCTGATGGGCTTGGCCTTGGTCAGCAGCAGATCCGTCTTGGAACCAGCTGGCATTGGCTTTACTGGACATAAGGGAAACTTCTAATAAGTTCTCAGAGAAGCCACTTGTGTGACCTCCTGCTACCAAACCCTTGCCATGCAAACCCAGTACATTGTCGTGGGTCCCTGATTTGCATCACTGCAGGATCAGACAAGTGCCAGTGCCAACACAAAGGAAAGCCACTGGAGCAGGAGCTGTCCTGGTAGACCAGCTTAGCCACATCAGATTCTCCAACAGCTCAGAACCTGAGAAACACATTCGGACCACAACTTGTGTTATGCCCACCTTGTGGGGCACACTCTGGCTTAGCCCCTCATCCAAGCTTAGCAGATGTCATATGGGGCTAAGCTCAGTCTGTTTCTCCTTCTCATGGCAGCCAGAGTGGAGGGAACACAACTGATGCATGTCTGGGTCTCATCCCAAAGTGAAGTTCACGTCTGCTTTCAACAGCCGTGGACTGTTGTTAAGGTACAGCCGTAAGTCTCATTTATCTACAGGGCCAGCTAGAGAAGAAGGTAGTACGGCCTGAATGCTGTGAAGAAGAGACATGCAGTAAGATAAGGTGGGGGGAATTTGGACATAAGCTGATCTATACCTGGTGACTCTGGGTCAATGTGTTTTCCATGACATCCTTTGCAAGCCAAAGAGCCTGAGCTGTAGTGGAGGGGCCAAGGAAGGGTAAAGGTGACAATCACAAGGACAGAAACAAAACACTGAGGGACTGTTTGGGTTTGTACAGCAGTGAGCAAAGCATCAGCTTGCTCCACATCCTTGCTGGGCATGTCAGCCAGCTCTTGCCCAGCTTGCTGAGATGTTGGCAGTGCCAGGAAGCTCGTACTTTGGCAGGCAGAAGTAACGCTGCATGTTTGCCACAGGGTGAGAGCAGGTTATGGGGAGCAGCCAGCGTGCTGTGACTTCTCGCCACGTCATATGTTGTTGGTGTGTGGCAGCACTGAACACAGTTCAAGGCTTTAAGCAAACACACCGTGCTCCCCAGGCAGCTCCGCTTGGAAAACACGGGATCAGTTTTAAAAGACCCGGTATGAGTGTTTCTGACAGTGTTCCTGCATGTGCCAAGGGCCTTTCCCGGTCCCTGTGTAGAACAGAGGTGAAACACCTCGGAGGTCATGGGCAGCGTTTGGTGTAAGGAAACGTAATCCTACACTACCAGGGCTGTTAGGATCCCTGTCGCACATCACGCTCAGGAGAGCTTGATGGCCATCTGCTGGCCAAGCCCCAGTCTTTGTTTTACTTCGCAGGCTTTTCCTTGCCCCAGAATGATGACGTGCAGGTTGCAGAGATCCGTGCAGTCTCTGCAACCTGTATGAGATCTGGAAATAACGCGGATGGAGTTTTGGAAATGACCTTAAATGCTCAAGTTGGTTTCGTTTGTTTCACCCTGAGGCAAGCAGGGGTCTCCCAGGGTTTCTGATGGTGAAATTCCTTCGCTAATACAGAAATTACACTGATTTTAGAAATGGCGAGCTGCGGATAAATAAAAGGCAAGATGACAAGTGAGAACACAGTTTTCTTCTTTGTGAATTTATGTTTCAAGTTTGAGATATCAGCAGTGTTCTGATACATCCTGCAGTTTGCTTGGGATGATGGGACAGGCTGTCCAGAGAGGTGGTGGAGTCACCATCCCTGCAGGTCTTCAAAAACTGTGTAGATGCGGCACTCCAGGACATGGTAATAATAATCTTAGTGGCCTTTTCCAGCCTTAAAGATTCTATGATTCTATGGTGTCAGTCCTTTTGCTAAACCCACCTTGAGTTTTTAAAGGCTGCCTGAGATCTTGGTCATTAACAGAGGAACTGACAGCTCCTTGTCCGGGCCCCTTGGCAGCTCTTAGTGGCTGATATGTTTTCCAGGTCTTTGCTTGCGGCAGTTTGTAAGGGACGCTTATAGTCAAGAGAAGCTGCTACAATGTCAGTGTGATGGGTTTGGTTTTTAATTTATTTATTTTTCATGAGTCTAAACCAAATTGTAAATGAAAAAAAATCAGTTAAAGAAAAACATTCCTGGGAGTTTCCTGTCATGTCCCTTAATGCTAAAGGAGAGAGGGTTTAGATTGGATATTAGGGGGAAATTCTTTACAAGAGAGAGTGGTGAGGTGCTGGAACAGGCTACCCAGAGAGGTGGCGGATGCCCTGTCCCTGGAGGTGTTCAAGGCCAGGTTGGATGAGGCCCTGGGCAACCTTGTGTAGATCCAGGCCTGGAGGTTGGTGTCCCTGCCTGTGGCAGGGTGGGTTGAAGCTCTATGATCCTTGGGGTCCCTTCCAACCCAGACTATTCTGTGATTCTATGATTCTGTGTCCATTTTCAAAGTCTTTGTCCACAGTGGTGCCATCAGACAGTAGTTTCTGGAACCCTGTGCTGACCATAGCCCCCACGGCCTTTTCAAGACACAAAACATGGTTTTTAGGACATTTTTTATGTCTCTCTATGTGGCCAGTGAGGATATTTTGCAGAAATTGCTTGAGAAAGAGGAGGGTGTCCCTTTACTGCTGCATGGCCAGGGGAAAGAGCATCTGCAAATCAACTGACAGTTACTACGAGAGGGACTAAGCTCAGGAAGCTCCAAAAAAGCACCCTGGGCTCTTTTTAAAGCTTCTTGTGGTCTCACCATTTAAAAGGCGGGGGGAAATAAAAATCACACAGCTTTTGTAAGGCTGAAACAAGGTTTGTGGGTAGAACAAGGTAGAATCTGGCTCTTTTTCCACTGGTAAGTGTGGGGTGCGCCTGTGCCACGTGGGTTCGGGTGGCAGAAGAAGATCACCTTGGAGGTGTGCTCTGACTTGCTGTGTGTCACTGCCACTGGCTTGTTTGTCATTTAGCCTGTGCTGCTGCAAAGGGAAGGCATGAGGTTACATTGCTGGTTTCCAGCTGAGGGTGAACCCTTTCTCCTTGGCGTGCTGAGCAAGCGATGGCTGTGAAGCTGGCGGGGGATGATGGCAGTGTGTGGCACCTTCTGTGACTTGCTCAGTTGTCTTCTGTGTCATGGAATGGGTAGGATGCTTTGCCTTTTAGAAAGAGGGAGCAATCCAAGTTAAGAAGCAGCAGCGCTCTAGCGATCATGTGCCACCTTTGCAGCACTGCTTCATGCCACCATCTCCTATATAAATACCAGGGAAAGCACAGAACAGTTCCCAGCAGTGAGGTCACTTTCTTGTACGTGACAAATAGCTTTTTATGAGGTGCTGATTCTGCTCAAGGTTCATTTTGTCTCGGGGCTGGAAACTGTGGCAGCATTATAAGCTTGATCCTCCTCCCATTTAAACAAGCTGTACTATCCAGGAGCTGAACGCCCTGTTACAAAATAGTCTTTTAAGACTGCTCATAAATCACAGGCGGCAAAAATGGTGCACAAATATTTATTTTTAAAGATAAAGGTTTTCTGGGCTTGAGCACTGGATTTTGTGCCTTCATTATTGAGCTTTAAGGTTTGATTTACATGTTTGGGTTTTATTTTACCTGGTGGGATGTTTAAAAGCATGGAGTAGCGAAAGCCTTCTCAGTGAGTCATCTAACCCAAAACTTCTATTTGCCCTGAGATGCAGATGCTTAAATGCAATTCCTAAGCAATTCCTGTGACAGCTGAACATATCTGTATTCTTGTCACACAGCTGAAATGCTGATGCGTTGTCTTCCTCTCTTGGGAACTAGTTTTTGCTAGTTAACATTGATATTGCAGCCCTCTGTCCATTTTTCCCTCCACTTCAGAAATTCCCCACATGCCTGTTTACACACATTGTATTATATGCAAAACCTAATTAATCTGGAAAATCTTTTTGCCTGAAGGTGAAATATGAATACAAATTGTTAAGAAGAGGGCTGTCAGAAAGTGAGGACTCCATTTTTTAAAACAGTGCTTTAAATTAGGGTTGTAGTGTGAAAATACTTCAAGAAAAGTAATCTCAGCTACCATGAATTCAGTGTGAACTGGACCATCAGTGAAATCACATGCTAACAATACAAGATGCTTTGTGCAAAGTTTTAACTCAATATAAATAGTCCTTGGCAAACTCTGGCAGAAGTTTCTGGCAGAGCAGCTATACCTGTAACAGGTCTGTCTATTGTAAGAGAAGGTTGAAGACTGGTGTTGTGCTTCTCAGCAGATGCATCAGCATCAGTGCTTCTTTCAAATGCCTTTCTTAGCATCTTAGCTTCCCCAAAGGGTCATGCTTGCTTCTTTTGGTGTTCAGATTCAGTTTCTTTTCCTCTGATTAATTCCCATTTGACAGCCACAATTTTTTTCAGGAGAACTGGGAGCTTGAATTTTAAGACTTCAAAAGAGCTGGCTCACCTTCAGTGTCAAGTAAACCCAGGAATGTGGGGGAAGCCCCAGAACCCTGATGAAGGCCAATGTTGTTGCAGTGCTTAAAGTAGCTAAACAGGCTAGTATAATTGTAGGTGAACGTGACTGCTGTGCGGTAGAACTGTAGTGGGGTTGATAAGGAGATCAATTAATAATGATTTATAGCTGGGTAATATAATCAGTGGAAGTTGATGAGGGTTTGGATCTTGGCATGCCAGCTTGATAATCGTTTATGACACAAGTTTATCTAACCAAGGCAAGTGCATTGTGGTAGCAGGCTCTCCTCAAGTATTAGGCTTGGTACATGCTGTATTTATAAAATAAAGCAATGTGACTTCAACATTTCTTTTTTATCTGCTTACAGTTGGGTAACTGATAGGCCTTCAGATGTTTCTGTAAACGGAGTATCTTTGCTGAGCACAGGCGTTTCTGTGGGGATCGTTTGCTGGCCCTGTGCTAATAAACTTTTTTTTGTTTATCAGCGGTCTGAAAGAAAATAAAAGCCATTGACTTGCAGGTGATAGATTGAGAATTGTTAAATAAGTAAATGGAAAAATCGCTGTTGCAGGGTGATACGGATCTCTTAGCAATCTGTATGCAAGCAAACAACAGCTGTTTGGCCAAATGTGAGGATCCATAGTCCAGATCTGGGTGCTGGAAACACTTTTTCATAAAAGGTTTCGGGATTTTTATCTGTTTAAACTTGTCAAGGAGAAATATGGAGGCTATACATGAAGTTGGTTAGAAAGCAGTGTTCAGTGAGCTTGAATCTGGACACATGTAAAATAAATACAAAGCTCAGATAAAGTCAGGCTGCTTCATTATTGGAGCAGTATTTCAAGGGTCGTGGTGTTTTCTCTGGCAGTAGGCACTTGTAAATTAAGACTTGAATTATTTCATACTGCACAGCGTGCTCTAGTTCAAGCACAAATTGTTTCAAATATTAACTAATTGTTAAGGTCCCTTCTGGCAGAGTGATGTATTACAGCTGATCTTCTGGGGCCTGGGATATGCACCATACTCTTACTTCATTTTTTTGCTTCTGTTGTGTTTTTCAGTTCAATTTCACCCTTCAGTATTGAGAGCACAAGGCGTCAGAGGAGGTCCGAGTCTCCGGACTCCAGGAAGCGGCGCATCCATCGGTGTGACTTTGAGGGATGCAACAAAGTGTACACAAAAAGTTCCCACCTGAAGGCTCACCGGAGGACACACACAGGTAAGGCTTTGCTGGCGCTGCGCACCACGGCTAGGACAAGCAGGCTCCTTTCTGCCTCATTTAGGAGGTATTGAACCTGTCATCCTGCACCGAGAGCCAAAGGCTCTGAATAATGGAGATGCCTGCGAGTGCACCAGCATTTGCAGCTGGTGCAGATCAAGTCACCCCCGCTTCTCAGCACGAGCGCGGTGGCAGCACAGCCCAGACTCCTTTTAGATGGAACTGAACATAAAAGTGGCTTCCAGGGACACATCTGCTGTGCTGCAGCAATGGGAGCTCATTGCTTGGGACGGAGCAGAGCTACTCCAGGGAGAGCATGTGGTGTGGATGTTCAGCACCTTCTTTTTTGTTTTCTTCACTCTGCAGACCTGCTTCTGTTGATTGCAGATGTAGCCTTTGAATGCTAGGTGCCACTAAATGCCTTCAGTTCAAATCAAGTATAAACTCAAAAGCCTGGTGTTTCTTTCTGGAGGCCTTCAGAGGCACCTACCTCATACTGCAGAGGGAAGACAGTCACTTCATGCAAATAGGTTGCACTAGGCCTCTGCAACAGAGGTAGAAGAGAGGTGCCTAGATGAGCTGAGTCCCGTTCGGTGACAATTTAACACATAATCAATACCTGGTGTCCTTGTTAAATTTATGGGGTGTTACTTGTCTACATGACAGGCATGTAAGGGTAGCTGAAGCAGTGATGTGTAATTGTTGTAATTTTATGGTAGATAAACTCAGGAGCAGCAATTTGAAGTCATCAGGAACAATTGAAAAGGCGATCACTTGGATGGCTAGAAAGGCGGTGGACAGAATGCTTTGAGTTTCAGTGCTGTTCCTTACTCTGCTGCTGATTTGCTTAAATTAAATTTATTCTCTCTGCTCTTAATGCACTTCAGCGTTCTTGGAACTCCTTGGAGAAAAGAGGGTGTTTATACAGCATGCAACACAATGTTGTTCTTTGCTGAGAATCTGCTGGTGCTGTCTGTGGTGTGATGCAGTCTAAAGAGTACGAGTTATTATTTTTAAAAAGTAAGTGATGGCTTCTCCGTTTCAAATGAAGCCACGTCTCCATCACTCTTTCCAATATGTCTTTTGGTTGGTAGGACTTTTGTTGAGAGGAATACTGAACAAGGCTCCATCCTAATACCCCCTACTAAACCAATTTCTGTAAGGTAAGAGTCCCTTACTTAAACAGCGGAAATGTTCTGGTGATCTGGGAATTTCATTATGTTTCCCTCCAGGCCAATTATTCTAGTTTATTCATATCATCCCATTAATGCTTGCAACTCTTCCTCTCTCTTCATTTATCATGCCTTGTCTGAATTCTTTTTTCCTCTTCCTATTCTTTCCCATCTTCAATGTGGTCTTGCCTTCCTACCCTTCCAATATATTCCATATGCCCTTTACTTTGTTGCTTTGTTCTCTGTCATTCTTGGGTTACTTCTTTTATGCCAGTCTGCCCCTGTTCTGTCCCTTTCCTTCTCCCTGCACTAATTTCTAAGTTGTTTCTCTGTTCTTGCCTGTATCACCCTTTGAGCATTACATGGCCATAACAGATTAGGAAGCAGAGAGCCCAGCAAAGGTATGAAAACAGTAGACTTCTTGGGTTGAGCCAAAACCGCCACTTTATGTGCTTACACTACAGGGACCTCACTCTCTTCTAGCATGCAAGACTGACAACCAGCTGAGGAGTATACACAAGCACCATGTAAGGAGCTGAGTTATAAAACTAGAAGTGAACAATCTCAGAAATGTCACGCCCAAACTGGCCCAGAAATACTGAAAGCTTTTCTCTGCCATGACGTTTCAAATCACCGTGAAGCACGTTCGTTAGCGATCTTAGGGCAGACCAGCGCTCACAGGTAACGCACCCGAGTCAGTGTTAGACAGCCTGCACTGCTGACTCTCAGGCTGTGCTCTTAGGGTGCTCAAAACTCACCTCAGATGGCTTGAAGTGTTGGTAATTACAACTTTTATAGCTGTAATGCTCCAGCAGCACAAAGGGAATTGTTGTACCTGCTGTAATCGTAGGATCCATCTCCCCAGCCTTGGTTCCCTGGCAGCTGGGTGTCTAGGCTATGCTATCTGTCTGGGATCTCTGGGTAGAGGGATTGGCACCTCTGGGGCACGTTATTCCCTCTTCAGGTAGACCCAGATACTGGCTTGCAAGGGTGCTTTTCTTTCACTGCTGACTGCAGAAGAAGCCCAGATACCTACCTGTTAGCTGGCTGAAATGAATCCCCACCTCAGAAGGCCTGAAATATTTTGCAGTCATGTTGGATGTTGGTATATTACTTCAGGGAGAAAAGGAAAATAGCATCAAATCAAACCCCTTCATTAAATGGTCAGCTGTTGACTGCTTTATATTGTCAAGTCTTCATGCCTGCTGCAAAGTAAGAAGTATAGCCTAGAGAGAAGGTGAGCATTTGAGTTTATCCAACAGATCGAATGAGAAAAATCTGTATCATGCTGTTAAAATTGTTTTACAGAGCTCTTCATAGGTCTTGGTAAGAAGTTGGTATACTCTGACTTTGCATGTAGCACCAACCCTGAGCAAGCTTCATGTGTTAATCTCATTTTACGTTTTTTATCTCGGCCCTTACTTTTGCTTCAAGGGAAAGAAGTTAATTATTCACGTATAACCCACAGTAATTAGTGTGCAGTTTTGGATAAGTATAAATGAAGTATGACAGCTATGCACGCAAGGGTGAGCAAGTTTCAGTAGGAAACTTTCTGAGAAAAGATCACAGAAACTCAGCGTTGCATAATCTAGACCTGTTTTTTTTTGAGGGGGGATGGGGGAGGCTGATCTTGCAGACAATTGTCTACCTAAGCAGGATGTGTTTGAGAACTTTTTTATTTATATACTATCTTGAAGGACTTTTCCAACCAAAACCATTCTGTGATTCTAAAATACTTGCAGCTGTTTGGATACAGGAGGGCAGCAATGCGGTATTTTGAACAGATTTGTTGGTTGGAAAGTATATCACTTTTAAACATAATTAAAAACAGGGAAAAAAGGTATTATAGGTGGTAATGCATGTGCTTAATACCCTTAGAGGGACTCCTAGGTCTTTTCCTTTAAATGTGCCTATCACCTGAGTGCCCAATACTTCTCACCAGTGTTGGAAAAGCTTTGTGTACTGGTGTGGGCACACAGTCCACTGGAGGGCGAGCTTGAATTACTCATCGTCTCTCCTACCAGAATTGAGCGTTTCATAAATCAGACGCCCTGGTATTAAATTTCTCTTTCTTAGTATCAGCTTCTTGTTGTTGTTTTGCCAAATTGTCAGATAAAGCTATCGGGAGGTATCGGGTGTGATGGAGAGCCTGCGGGGCTCGCGGGCAATCTCGCAGCTCAGGTTTATCCACTCTTTTCCGCAAGGCGAAACTGTGAGAAATTGTCTTGCTGGGGTTGTGTTTGAGTTAGTTTCTGCTTCAGTGGACCTAAAGAAAATTACTAATGTGTGACTCTACAAATGAGTAATCCCTAAAAACGGGAGAACCAGCAGGCTCTGGGTTGCACTCCCGGTGTGCGTGTGTGTCTGCGCTGTGTTCGGTATAGGTGCTGGTGTCAGCCCCGGGAATGGAGAGAGCTGTAAATCCTGTTCCCCATGAGGTCCGCTCCCATGCAGCGTGGTGGGACTCATCTTCCTCAGCTTTCTGCTTTTATTTTGAAGATGGAGAGGAAAACAATTGTAACATTTTTTATATGCAATGGCTATTTCAGGCCTTTTAGGCGGTACTAAAGTTGCCACTGACACTTCCAGTAGGACAACTGAGTATTGCAGACTAAGTAATACTGTTTCCTTCCACTCTGGGTTCCCCCCCCCACCCCCCATCAAAATTTCATTCTAAAAATATTTAAATTTATCTTAATGAATTGCTGCTCCCATTTCTGCTAGCCCAGGTTTGTGAAAGAACTACAGATTCTCTTCCCTCTGGAGAGAGATGAAAATCTGGTATGTTTTATGGAAATCAAAGAGTAAAACCATGCCTTCTGTTGAGAAGCTGATACGGGTTATGAAAACTAGACTCTTAATAGCTGATCTGTGAAGTTGGTGAAACTGGAAGTCATGGGTCTGTGAAAACTGTAAAGCACAGTAAATAATTTCCTTATTTTGGCAAAAGCAGGCAGATATTTTCATGCCGTAAAACTGAGGATATATATCTTGACCTCCTCTCCCATTGGCTGGACGTTCCTGAAATGTCAACGGAAAGCTGCAAAGTAGTGAAAAATGTTTGCAGTTCCCCTGCAAAATTTCACTTGTCATGTCATTATTTTTCAGTCATCTGTAACTATAACGAGAACAGGTTTGTAAGCTAGCTATGGTGAAAGCAACAGGATGAAGCCATATGCTCACACCATTCACCAGGTCAGATGCAAGGCAGTCAAGTCTCTGGTGAAATTAAGCATTTCATTGTAGCCTTTATCAGCATAATAGTTCTGGGTAGAGGGCATGTGTCGAAAGATGAGAGGACAGGGGAATCTGTTTTAGGGAAAGAAGGAAAACAAGAACAAACACCCAGGACCCTTTAGGCTGGTTGCTTTAATGGCGTAAAGGGAGGCGTTAGAAAGTGAAAACGACAGTGATCATATGAAGAACGCAGAAACCATTTTTTATTCATACTGGTTTCAGCTGCCTTGTTAATTCATTAAATAATGAAAACCACAAATAGCCAAAGACGGCAGGTTCTGGCTGCCAACAGAGGCGCAGCAGGGCAGCGGCTGCCGGCTATGGGCGATGTCCTGGGGCATGCGTGCGGCGGTGCGCCCAACTGTGGACAGACTGTCCCACTGGCCAACCACGTGGCTAAAAGATGCTTTCACTTTTCATCCACAGGCTTCTTAGTCTACAAATCCTAGTGTGCAGTGTTGTGATTCGACCTCGGTCAGGAGCCCGTTGGTACCAAAGCTGACTGACGTTTGCATATCATGATCCAGTTTTCACAGACATCATCTGTCTCCTGTTCAGTAGGGAGAACATGTAAATCTGAGGCACATTATGTAAATTGCAGAGGCAAATTATGCTTTCTGTTAGAGGGAGGGCCTGTTAATGAACACAAAGACCCGAAACATGTATGATGGATAGTGTATGCAGAGGAGATTGAAAGCTCTTCCCTTTTTTCAAAGTATGCAGAGTACACTGGGTGGTGTGAATGTGTCACCAACTGAGACCCAAGAAATCTAACCAGCTACAGACACATCTAAAAGGAAATCTGATTTGTCTTGGATTTCACATCTAAAGTTGCTCACAGTTAATTCCAGTTGTAGCTCATTGTGGCTACACTCTTAGCATATGGAGACGCCTGAGGAGTTTAAGACATTGTGTGAATCATCCTGAAGAAGTCAATAAAATTTAAGGTTATGTGGGAAATCATTTTACAACAACTTACACAGAAGAGAGACCTCCAGCTCCATAGAATTTTCTTTTGTTCTAGGGGTAATCAGCATTGTGTATTCCTTTGCCATCTGATTTCAGTCCTTATTTACAAATCTCCAGAGGAACGTGGCTGAGTGACTTTCTGAAGTCGATCGCAGCAGAAGCTTTCCAATGGGCATGTGAAGTGGGAATGGATTTAGTTCGCGAGCGTAGGGCATTGGATAGCCACAGCTGTGGCTTTGCTTCTGCCAGGGAGGGGTGAAGAAGGGCAAAGGCTGTAACTAGAGCACCTTCTGTAGGGTTCAGATATTGGGCTGAAACTGCTGGGTTTTGCCTGTGAGGTCCAACGAGCACCAGGTCCGAATCGCAGAAGATGTGGCAGGCTCGTGAGGCATTCAGAGGCGGGCTGAGTATAGCCCCCAGGCCAAGTGAATTTTTTAGTGTTTGGTGCTTTGTCCTTGATCAACGCCTATATCATTCCTGAGAGATGAGAACAAATACCTTTGCCACAGACGTAATGAAGCCTATTTGTCAGTGTCAGGGGGTCTTCGGTGGCGTTACATGGAGACAGTAAACATCTCAGAAATGTGGTTTTGTACCTGAGAAAATGACAGCATTTCCTCCCTGAGATGTTCCTTTATAGCTGGGTTGAGACACCACCCTAGAAGAGAGAGGGCCAGTGAGTACATGGGTGATTTATTTAGTCTGTGCTTTTTCAAACATTGCATTCCTCTCACTCACTGTTGCTCCATATATTATTTTAATATGAAAGGGCCCCTGTCATTAGTCTTTGTTCACATTTTCCTTTGAGCAATTTCAGAGTGGACTTAAGAAGTTTCAGGCACCAAAAAAAGTTATTTTTGCTCTGTAGATTTTAAAACTCCATTCATTACCTGTTGTTTTCTTAAGGTCTGTTTAATGCCTTTTGCGAGCTATAAGTTCCAGAGAGATATTTACAGGTTTGTAATCCCTTCTTTAGGCAAATATTGGAAGGAAGCAGCATTTTTTAAATAATCCTTCTGGATTTGACTTGAACTGTGTAGATTTTTGGCCTTCTTTAAAACTAACACCTCTTTGTCACCTGCTCTCCAGACTTGCTCTTCAAAAAGCCCAGCTTTTCTTTTCCATGTCCTACATACATGTTCCTTAGGCCCTTATCCCAGAGCTCTCCCTCCTCCACGTAAGTCTGCTGGGTGAAAAAAAATCTACAAGTGCAGGTTCACATGCTGTTCAAGAAACAGGGAGTTTAAATAAACAAAGCCAATTTAAAAATTAATTTGCTTTAAGTAAAATGGGAGGTTCTGTTTGTATTGGGTGATGCTTTTGTTTTTTAAGAAATACTTTTCTTTTAGTACTTAAGATTTACTGCCAGTTTCAATAAACAGCAGAGCTTTCCAATGTGGAAACCAGTGTATTTTATGGAAGTTTTCACTACTAGCTTTTCTGCTCTTTTCTTCATGCAGGTTTTATTTAGAAGATAAACAGATTGTTTAATAAATGGAGCTGATGAAACCTCAGCTGAAGCCTCAGTCTATTCCCATTGATGTGACTGGGTTCAGATTTCAGGACAGAAATGTATTTAAAAACAGATGTCTGCTGGTGCAGTATGTAGCAGGGTATAAAGCAGGCTCACCGATGCCACCACAGCCTGGTAAGGTGATGTTCAGAAATGGGAACCTCTGGATCTAGTGAGATAGTTGTCTGAGTCCAGCTACTTACGGGCAGGTGTCCATACCGCAAGGAGCTTGTACATCCACGTCTCTTCCAATAGCTGCTTTGTGGAAAGTTAAATGATTTCATTTCTGGCACATTTTGTGAGCTCTGAATTCACCTTACACATGGGGAGTCATTCGTCTGCATTGTAGGTCTGATGCTGTGCCGATATGGAAGGGTGCCCACGTGGTTATTCCAAGGCGCTTTGATGGGAAAGCGAGTCTAATTGCATCTGTGATTGCTTTCAGTCTCTAGGTTATGAAAAATATTTGCAACAGTGCCCCTTGACTTCGTAAATATGGGGTGCATATGTGTTTTGTCTGTGTGTGGCACGAGGGAATAATGATGATTTCATTATGCAGGAGAAAATTTTCTCTAAGCAAACCATTTAGTACTTAATATTCTACCTCCAAAGAACTGCAGTTCATCTAAGGTCTCAGGCATGATTGTGGTCTGCCATGTGTAGCCCTGCAGTGGCATGAAGGTGAGAAATAGCTCTCTGCTCACATTCCCTCCACGTTGCTTTCCCAGATGTTGCACCCAGACCTGGAGGAGTAAATACAGAGTTTCCAAGAACATTAACTCTTGCAGCCCACTCAGTCCTCGACAGAGGGAACAGGATAGCAACTCGCTACTGGCATGTCCTTAACTGGTGGTACCCCGTGTCTTTTAGGAAGCATGTCTAGAGTGGCTCATGTCTTCCCTGTCCTTTTCAGGGCAGCCTTCAATCAGAAGCATGGTCCATGAGAGTGGAGTGTGCTCAAAACTGCAATTAAGCTTCACAAAGCCCTGTTTTGGAGTTTTATTTGGGTTTTCTGGATATCTGCTTTCTTTCTTCCATGGCTAAAAGGAAACAAGAGGTAGAGAGTGCTTATACTTTTTACAAATAAGTAGGTAGAAAACCAGGGAAATTTTACAAATGTTTCTTTTTTTCACAGGGAAGGATAAAGATCAGATTACATCTGTATAGAATGAGGGGTTATTTTCTGGCAAAACAGTTCAGTGTTTTTTCTATATAAAATAAGAAATGTAGTGGTTCCTTGGTCACAGTAGCTCTAATGATCTTTTCCCTCTCCATGTGTATTTTTGTGAGATAATATTTGTCTTTAGTATCATAGATACCCGGAGGTTTATGGTGACAGAAATTGGTATCTCTTCATTTGGGAAGTTTAATTCCATTCACAACTCTTTTACTTAAATGGGAGGTGGCTTTTTTACTGCTCTGTTTCTGCAGACAGCACAGGACACCAAGGTTGCGGCCTCTGCTTAAGCATGACTTATAGCACAGCACAAACCACAAGCAATCAGTTGTGCAAAATTAAGTGATGTGAAGCTCATCCCTTGGAGCCTTTTTGCTGGTTGTTGGATGGTTAGTTGGGTTTTTTTACAGATAATGGAAGGTTTAACATTTACACTGTGGAACATCAGTATTGCTCTTGATAAACATGGTGGAGTAATCTCTGGAGCATCCAGGAAGTGCAATGGTGGGAGACTTGGAGGCAGTTGGAAAGGGAAGTGTCACTTGTTTGGCACCTCCCTTGCAGTTATGGAGAAGGAAAGATGCATTATTTGGGGAGGCCAGACTAAAACCCAGGCCTGCAGCACCCCAGTTCAGGACAGTGTGGTGTGCTTGTACCCTCTGTGCAGTTGGCCACTGATGGAAAGGTGGATCTGTTGCATCACCTTTCCCAAACACTTTTGTGAGTGACGGCTGCCAAGAAAGGAAAAATCTCAGTCTTTCTGATGTCACTGGAAATTTGATGGTCCCCTGTATTTGTCGTGGCTGAAGGGACGAGGAAACTTCATGCCATCTTCCACTACGTAAATATACACATATACGTATGTGTGTGTGTGTGTGTGTGCACTTAACACATTCTTACATATTTATGCATGTACCACATCATGCAGAAAAATATTATTCAGGAAAGGTAATAAACTTTGTCATCTACTGTTGGGATTTGGTCTGGCTCCTGGATTCAGGGGCACAGGAGGAGGCCTTTTACATTTCAAAACCAATTTTTTTTTCCTGTTTTTACAGGAATTAAAATTTATCATTCTACATCACCAAAGCCAGGTTGGATGGGGCCCTGGGCAATCTTGTCTTGATCCAGGCCTGGAGGTTGGTGGCCCTGCCTGTGGCAGGGGGGTTGGAACTCTATGATCCTTGGGGTCCCTTCCAGCCCAGCCCATTCTATGATTCTGTGGTCACCGGTGCCCTTGGCAACGCACGTAACTAATCCTTGCCCCAGAGAATCAAATCATTTATATCTGACACAGTACTTGGTATGTCCCATCGAGGGGCAAAGTCTCTGTGCAGAAGCCCAAAAAGGGGAAATATGGAAGTTTCTTGGATTCCCTCTCTTCATTTCTCTCCTGTGAGTGTGGTGACAGAACAGGGCTGAGACCAATGTAATGGATTTGCCTTAAATTATGGAGAACTGAATTTTGTGGGATTGGTCACAAAGTCTATTTTGTTGGAATTTGTATTAAAGTAGCAGCAAACTGAGACAGCTGTGTACCTGGAGGAGCACATGGAACAATAGCAGGAGAAGGAAAGAAGTAAGGTTGCTGAACTAGTACTGATCTTGCAGAGGGAGTGGGCAGAATGGCCATGATGGCAAGGAGGACCCAGGCTCAGCAGTGCGGTGAAAGGAAAAGACCGTGGTGTGGTCTGATGTGAGAAAAGGACCTGTGTCTGAATTATCAGAAGTGAAGCATGCACATAGTTGGTTCAAGAGCTGTCAGAAGTGCCTCTTGTTGTAGGGTGGAGGTTGTCACTGAATTTTTGAATTGAAAAAATGGTTTTGTTCCCAGTTTTCATGTGAAGAAACCACGTCCCCATGCTTTACCTAAATCAGACTGAGAGCAAGGAATAAAAAAACCTGAATTTCAAGACGTGTCACAGGCAGCACAGTATGTTCTTGTTCTGATCGTAGAAATTGTTTTCCCAGATTTGCTCAACTGATATGAAACTTTAATCTCTTCCCAGAAAGATTTTTTTTTTATTTGCATATTTTGACAATACCAAAATACAAAAGTCAAATTCACTGTGTTCACCAAAGAGATACAGCGAATCAGTAATCACAAGTGACCTTTAGAAGGACATCTAAATACTGGGATAGGATTTTTGCATCAAAATGATAGAAAATAATTCAAACTTTTGCAGGGATGAAACGGAGATCTACCAGCTTCATTACAGAAAGTAAGGTGTTCCTAACATGTGAGTCATAGCATTGCTGTTCCCTGCAGTTCTCTGCAGTTTTGGGAAGGCTGCTGATGCTTGCTGTGTTGGCTCTCCTACCTGCAGAATGGACACAGTATTTGTTACACAGTTCTATTACAAAGACAGACTTTTATGAAGGATTAGATTTTATTTCAGAAAAAAAACACAACAAACCCTTTATAAGGCACTTTGAAGTTGGAAAGTGCTTTATAAGTGCTCTGATGTTATTTCATTAAAAAATTATGCTAATAAAAATATCACACAAAACATAAGACTTGTCATTTTTCCCTTTCCCCTGTGTCTAAAAGCTAAGCGGCCCTTTTCCTCTGGGAGTGCTTGAGGATGCTCATTATCAGTGTTTTTGCTGTAAAAAGATTCTTTTCTGCCTAAAATTGCTTATTTTTAGTAGAAATCTAATTAGCTGTCATCTGTGGTTTGCAATTTATGATTTCCCCTTCCAGAGTCCTGTCAGTACAGCTGCAGTGTGACTGTTTCAAAACAGTTCTGGTGTTCATGTGGGAGCTGAATCCAGCTGACATGAATACTACAACCTTGTATATGTTGCGTAACATCCTGTAGCAGAAACCAAACCAGGAGCTACCAGGAGACATCCTCAACCCTGAAAAGCTGCAGATCTGTTGACTTTGACTAGAAAATTTAACGTCATCAAACATAATCAAGCTTGCTGGATACTTTCTTTTCTTTGGACTTGTTATGGACCTCACTCTGTGTTTTTATGCAGGGGATACTCCTACACTACACTAACCTACAAACCAAGTTTCTTGTCCAAGTGCTTTTCTAACTTTGTCCTTCTCTAAAGTGGAATTTCAGCATGGGGCTCTTTCACAGGATGTTGAACACTTAAATACAAGGAAATTGAGTAGGTGGCTAAGCCTGTATCCCTGAATAGCCCCTCGTGTATTTTCTTGTTGATTCTTATTTGGAATAAAAACATCACTAGTATTTCAAAATGCTTAGTGCTGTTGCAGGAAGGGTCTAAAAATGAGTGATGTAATAACTGAGAGTCATGGTGAGAATTCCATGTAGAGAAAATCTGGATAGATGGGAATGTTTGAAAAGGACACGTAAGAAGGGACATGGCACTCACCTGTAATACCAAAGAAAGATGTGAGAATATGCCAGAGAAAGAGATTGGTTTAGTCCTGGTAGGAGACAGTATTACCTCATCATTACTTAATGACATGGCTAACAAATAAATGCCATTTAAATTATACACAGACGAAAGGAACTGCAAATGTGCAGGGAGTACACAGAATAAACATCTGGATTTGCAGTAAGTAAGGTTCCTTGCCTAGGGAACGTAAGCCTGGATTTTTCCTGGAGCTCCAGAGCAGCTGGCAGAATAACCCATAACTATTTACATGGTGTTCTTGTGGTGCCTGTCTTTGAAACATCTGGCATCAAATACCGTGCTACTAGCTAGTTGATGGGCAGAGGATAACTGCTGAGGAACATACTGCATGGGGAATTATGCCCAGGGTAAAACAGACCCTTGTCCCTTCATCTATTTATGTGACATGGTCTCCTCTTGGTACCCAGAAAGGGTGTTGTGTTTTTTTAAACTGTATGTGAATGTCATCTGGCTGCAAAGTAAAACTTTGTGAGAAATTTATTTCCATGGGTGAATGTTCTTCTGGATGTTAAAGTACATGAATAAGGAAAAGGGAAGACAGATGTTGGGCTGTGGGGAGGGTGGAAAACTTTAGAAGGGCTAGCTGAACAGTGGTCATTATTCAGCATTATTAATTCATTGTTTGCTTGAGTTTAGGGAGATTTAATGAGTAACCATTGTAACTCTGCTCTTAAGTGCTTAAGTGAGAGGAGTCATGGTAGGGTAGGAAAAATAATATGGTAAACGTAATTAAACTCATTTGGATTGTGGCATCTGGACTACAAAAGGTAAGATTTTGGAGGGCTCTTAGAAATAGATGTTTTGTTAATAGAAGATTAAAAAAATTACTAGTTCCATTTGGGGCATTGAGTCATACCTTTAAAACTTCATAATTAACTTCCCGAAACAATAGAAAATACTCGTTTTCTGCAGGGAACCGTCAAGAAAACCTTTTCATGCTCCAGGGTCCCTCTTGATCCATGTAAATGCCTGTCATGGCCTACTGTTTCCTGTCCATGTGTTGCAGGGCAAAGCTGTGGAATAGCATCTGAATGCAATTTTTCTGTGTTTTGGGATCTTTTTGTCAGGTTTTGGGACAAAACAATGGAGGTCTCAAAGAAAGGTGTAGAAGAAAAAAGGGTCAGTGCCTGTGAAGATGTTCACAGCTCCAGGCATTTATTTGCAAATGGGTAGCTTCTCCAAGTCTAAAATCTTAAGGATTCACAAGATTGAACTAGCTGACAGGGGTTTGTTTTTCTCCAGTTTTCTTCTCTTCACGCTAATTGCCACAGATTCTTAGTTTCTTTCTGCAGCTCTCTTTACTGCCTTTTTCCAAAACTTGTCCACTATTTTGTCTTCTCCTTCGTTCCCATGTTGCCACTACCCTGGGCAAGACTCACACCACCTGCTTGTCCTCCTTAGAGCTCAATGAGAATAGGAGTGTCAGGGTGCATGACAGTAACTCTGCGGTCCATGCTCTTGGCAGCTGCCAAGCCATCAAAGGAGCCAAAATGTGCCCACACTTTGAACCCAAGAGTTTCTTAGACACTTAAGCTCAAGTGCTTACAGAGAGGTAGAAGTGTCTGAGTCAAAGTGGTTGAGTATTTACTTCAGTTCCCCTGCAATCCAGTCTTAAAATGTCAATACATGTGTGTAAGCATCGGTGCTAGTTTATCCCTAACTAGCTTACTAACAAACTAGTTTTGTCCACCTCCTCGTTGCTTTCTGGGGTGTGCTGCTGAGGTCCTGCTTCTCTGTTGATTCTACAGAGAATTTCAGCTCATTTCAAACTCATCAGCTGAAGACAGTATGTGACCACAGAACCGTGGAATCATGGGGTCTGTTGGGTTGGAAAGGACCTCAAATATCATCTAGTACCAAGTCCACTGCTGTAGCCAGGAACACCCTCCATTAGACCAGGTTGCCCAAAGCTCCATCCAACCTGGCCTTGAACACTGCCAGGGAGGGGGCAGCCACAGCTTCTCCCATACCTGACAACAGCTTCCCATCCTCTAGCAATTATGCTGGTCCTTTTTCCATCCTTTGAACTCCTGGATCTTTTTTTTTTTAAAACCATAATCCTTAGTAGTCACTGCATTTCTGGGATGTTATCAAACATAACACAGCTAAAAGTATTGCCTAGGAAGAACATTCTTTCCTATCACCTGTCCATCCACAGGTAATGTGGGTATCTAATATAAAAGCATTATTATTATTCCTCAAAAAATGAGGTTTGCATTAATTTTTTTTGATTAATCTTAATGAAGAAATGTATCTTTCACAGTTTTCTTTACAGTGCCTTTTTTAAGGTGCATGTGAGTGAATGTCTTCAGAATAATGCTGCTTTGCCTGTTTTTTACCTTCTTTGGCTATACGTATGTATTTAATTGAAAATAATGAAAGGTCTTCCTAGGCTGAGCTTGTAAGAGTGATATTCTTCAGTGGTTTAAATAGCTTGAGAGGAATGTGGTTAGTCCTGTCTCTGTCACATAGCTCTATAGGGGCTGGGTAAGCAGGACTCATTGAGAAGGGAGGCTGGAAGCAACACCTGGAACTCCAGCGAGTGACCCGTGCTCACATCCTTCATCAGCTGACTTTCCTTTCTTAGCCAAAGTGATACTGTTTTAATGGATGAACAAACTATTTCTGGTATTTCTCTTTCACCAACTATCCCTCCCTGCGTTGGGCTCTCCATTTGTCTTCTGCCAAGGGAAAGAGGAGCTGGGATTTGTGTGCCAAAGAGGCCATTGCAGGGAAAGGATCTCAGGGCAGGGAGACACTTGGAATTTCAGATGCTTTTAAATAAGGATCCAAAGCTTTCGAAATACGTCCTCGTTTTGTTTTGAAAGTCTCCACGGTCAGAGAAGCCAACCAGGGCAGTGTCCAAGTCCAAACAAAAAGAGAGTTTTCAAGTACCTTGGGGATGGATGGGGCAAGTGCTCCACGTGGAAACGTTTTGACGCAGCGTGACAAGGTTGGTAGGACAGACCTGCCAAGTTAAATGGGGAGATTGCTATATTTGTCTGGTGCTCTGCACCAACTGTTTCGTGGCAAGGGTATGTATGTAAGACTGTTTGGTGGTGAACTTGAACATGTTTTGTTGCACTCTGTCATTGGCAAGAGCGTGCAACCCACCATCTGCCGTGTAGCTTGTGCCTATCCAGCTTGTGGCAGCTGCTGGATTCCAGGCACAAACTCTGCGGCCACCCAGGGCAACAAACATTATTTGGTGCTTTGTGCTTGGTTGAGGACTATAAAATTATCTAGGCTGAGTTGCTGCTGATGCAGCTATGAGCTGTGGTCACCTCTGAGCCTGGAATGCTGGGTTCTCCCCTCAGCAACTGTTTCCCACCCCCGCCTGACATCAAAACTGCAGCACAGCCCAGATGGTGCACAGAAGGTACCAGCCCAAGGAGCTCAAATGTTGCTGACAACCCTGCTGACATGCCCGTAAAGCATCCAATTTCCTTACAGAGGCACCCATGACCATTTCAGCTGGACTTTTGAGGGCAGTTTTGACTTTGTGATGGTATTCTTGCTTAGGAATTTCCTTTCGAAACCGAGGGCTCTCAGCAAAGCATTTATTGACTTTTGAAGAGACGCACAGAGGGAGGTGCTGCCTACGACAAAGCAAGTGTTGCGTCACTGTTTCATGTAATTGAAATAGTTTCTTGCAAGCTGCTTGTGATTCATAAGAGATAATAAATAACTGAGGAATGATTGTGCCTGGTGAAGGAAGCAGTTGTTGCAGAGGTGCTCTTATGTTGCCCCTGGTTTCAGAAAGGGGAGGTAAAACATAATTTTCGGCGCACCAAAAGAAGATACGCGCAGACCTCACACAGTCTTTTCCTCAGTTTTGGTGCATGCTCAGCTGTAGGATCAAGGTAACTTCCAAGAACATTTAATATGTAGACATTGAGGGCCAGTGATAGAAATCACAAATAAGTATAGCCTACAAACATGGTGAAAATGGAGTTTTATACCAGTTTGCTTTATAAAAGCACAAAATCCAGTTTTACTGTGTTAGTCTTCTCTGACATGGTACAACACAAAACATGGGTCGTGCATCGTCCTTGCCTTCAAATAAAAAGAAAGGCAAGGGATTTTCCAAAAATCTACATTTTGCCCCCATCTGATCTCACTGAAGTAAATGGGTATTTATCCCCAATGTTGTTCAAGTCTCATGTCTGAGTACCTTTTAAAATTGTACACCATTCCTGATAACATCTTAAACAAAAAATTTATTTTTCTGAACATGCAGTAGGTAAGAGGAACGTTTTACAGATTGAATTTTTATGTTTATCTGAGAAATCGTAGTTCATTTTTACCAGCTTGCTGAGAAATGTCCTGTGGTGTTGTTTACATAAATAATGAGAAACCTTCATAAACTTCATTAAAGTGTTTGGAATTCTGTCAGCCTGCAATAAATTGCTGAAATATCAGGTAATCTGGCCATTTTGGGAGAAAGTGTAGCCTGGCAAGATGAAGGTAGCAAATTCGTATGGTAATCATGAGAATAATTACACAGCCCTTTGTCCCAATGTTAATCCCCACATCACCCCTGCAAGGTAGGATCTATATTGTTCCCTTAATCCTGTTGATTTTCTTAGTCATGTGAATGCCACAGGAATGATAAATCTCAAGGCCTTTTCCTTATATTCAGCAGATTTGGTACCTGGCAATTGTGTAATTTGGCCTAAAGCAACCCCTAGGCAGTGGGTGTTCATGGGAAGCGTGCGGAGGGGGGGTTGCCGGGATTAAGAGCAACAACGGGGAAAGTCACCACCTGTTTTTCCACCCCCTTCCCCTCTTTCTTTTGTCTCTCCCAGGAGAAAAACCCTACAAATGTACCTGGGAAGGCTGCACCTGGAAGTTTGCTCGCTCCGACGAACTGACGAGGCATTACCGCAAGCACACGGGAGTGAAGCCATTCAAGTGTGCAGACTGTGACCGCAGCTTTTCCCGCTCAGATCACTTGGCGCTCCACCGCCGCAGGCACATGCTGGTTTGAGAAACGCTACCTGTTCCAGCTGAGTTTAAGAGCTGGGTCTCTTAACTACCCGGAGTGAATTCAGCAGGGCTGAATCCCCTTCTACAGTGTTAACAGACAGGGCTTTCCCTGATGTCCGTAACAAAAACAAAAAAAATAACAGAAATTTAGGGAAAAAACAAACAAACACAAACAAACAAACAAAAAAGCAGGAAAAGAAGTGCCATTCTTCTCCTCACCATCTGAAGTTAACCCCGTCTGCCCTTCAGCATGGCTACCCCCTGAAAGTGTCATCACAATCACCTGGGAAATAGCAGCCGAAATGCTACAGGAATGGGCATTATTTTACATGCTGCATCCTTTGACAAAAGATGTTTATGGCTTGTATGTTTTCTCAGCTGCCGGACATTTTGTTCCTGAAAAATCACTGCTGATTGGAGGATTAGATCTCACAAACCGATGAAGATGATGATGATGATGAGAGCAAGACCGCTAGACCTTTATTATCCCATCTTTTCCCCTTGTTTTGAATACCATCTGGCCGGTGTCAGCATTATGCCCGAGCTGTGCTACAGACAAGCTGCGTGCGAGCAGGCAAGAAGATTCTGCTGGAGAGGTCCTGTTGTTGGAGGGAAGGGTCGCTTGAGCAGACTTTTGCAATAACGATGGTGGCATTTTAATATTGTACCACAATTTGTCATTATGCCCTAGAGGACACCAGCCATTTAACCTTTTTCTTTTAATTTCCCCTCCACCTCCCCTCCCCTTTCTTTTCTTTTGTTGTTGTTGTTGAAGTCTGTATAATAAACAAGGGGCAGCAGCGTTTCTGCTGAAAGTACAACATTAAGTATCTGTATTTTACCACGGACTGACTTAGAACCATTTTCTGATTTGTGTAGAAAGAGACATCTGAAAACGACTGCCCCATTCTCAACATGCAGTTTTCTTTCACGCAGGTATTCTCCTCCCCACGACCATTATTTGAACATGAGGAAATAGTCAGATCTTAAACTCACTGGTACCAAGGTTAGTGCTGTAGCCATTCATGCAATGTAATTGAATGTACCAACAAAACAAAGCAGAGAAGAAACGGCTGCCCTCTCTTGCAGAGAAAAAGCAATAATGAATAAAATGGCTCTCAAGATAATAATTTGCTCCACACCAACAGAAGGGGGGGCTGCGCAGAAATAGCACATAAGGTCATTTAAGTTAATCTTTCGGGTGGTTTCACTGGCCTGCTAGGTACCACAATTAAGTACTTTCATTTCCGTCAACATAGTACTTGTGTCTGGAAAGCAAGAAGGATAAAGGAAGGAGCTGATTGTTGAGGAGTCCGTGGGTAAACTATAAGTAGGAAAGAGAAATGTTTCTGCAGTGGTGCTCTGCAAGACATTAGGTTTCTCCCTGGGAGTTAGGGAATAACAAGATTCTGCCAGCTGTCTAGTATGATATAAACGGCCCTTTATATGGGTACCAGTGGCTGCTGCTGCTGGCACTTTTGACCCAAGCCTTTTCAGATTAAATAAGGGGAAATTCTTGATCATTCCCATACAGCCCCATATTTGTGAAGCGATTGGTATTAATTGAATTACGTAGGAAAGAAACTCTTATTCATCAGTTGTTCGTGCAAAAGGAATAGTGTTTTTCTGTTTTCTTTCCTCACATGGATCTGCCTATTCAGCTAAATTTGACAAAGGAGGAGGCTTGGCAAGATTTTTTAAGCGTCGAGGTTTTTATAGCTTAGAGATGAAAGATGTATACATAAAGGTCTTTTGCAATGCATTTAATTATGAATATTTGGTTCCAGGAATTGCACACATTAAACTTGTGATGCCACTTGTTCATTTTTAAATGTTTGATCAGTCTGCATTAATTTCTGATTCCTGAAGTAACTGTGATATTTGGCGGGGGGGGGGGGGGGGGGGCGAAGAGGGGAGGATTCTGAAATTGAGGTAAATTTTAAGAAAGAGCACAGTGTACCCATGCAGATACTGAAAGCAATTGCCATCAATTGAGGATTAATACGACTGGGATAATACTTTATAACAGCATTCACAGGCCCCAGAGTTTGATTGGCTTTAAATACGTTCTTAATATTCCCCAGTACTGGATAGTTTATCGGCTCTCTGAAAGAAGAACTGCAATACTGTTAAAGTTCAGGTTCCCCACTGCCAACAGCAGAGAAAACCAAGACAAGTTATTTGCAGCCATCATAGGAAAAATGCTTCTAACCCGTTGACCGCGTTGGTAATCGACTTCCACTAAATTCTTCCACCAAATTTTAGTATCCAGCTTCAAATCAGGAATGAAACCGAGGCACTAAGTGTCCATGCAAACATGAAAAGGCTGTGACAGCTCAGGGCTTCTGGAAAGACTGTGAGGCATCGTCGCCCTTTACCAGCAGCATTACTGTTTGGTTTAAAAAACCTGGTTGTCAGTGTTGTGCGTGAGGTGGTTCATGGATTAAGTCTGAAATCTGTCTTTTATGTACTTGAGTATCATCCCCTTAAGTGGATCTGTCATTCTCAGCATTTAGGGAGAGAAGTCAGGTCAGGTAGGAGTCAATTGATAAAATTATTTTCCTGCCCAAGAACATTTTGCCCACTAATTACTTGTATAGAAGTAATTTGGTTGAAGAATTGATGACATACAGGATTCCTTTCAGACTCTGATATTTTTTTTTTCTCCCATAGAAAATTTGGTTTATTTGACCAGAAACTCTTAAGGCCATTCCGTTAGTGTACAGGAGGAGCAGTGAGAGTGGTTGTCTCTGATGTTATTCACAAAGGCAGGTTATAACTGAGAGATACCAGTGTCCTCTTTGGGCTTCCCCTGTAGTCAGTGAAGAGAGAGAACTCTTCCGAGACAAATCAAGGGGCCTCAAATTTCAGCATTCAACTCTGAGCTGCCCCAAAGAGGAACACATCTATCATAGAGCCTGGGGAGGCTCATCTCCTGAGGCCGAGGCTGGTCTGTGTGAATCCCTTGTCTTTCATCTGGTTGCTCATTACTTTATGCATAGGAAAGACTGCCGCAGAAAGAAGGCCTGGTATTATTCAAGGAGCCCCATAACAATACAGGGCTGCAGCGATTCTCAGGCCAAGGGACACAGGCATAGAGCGTGTCGGTGGGAATAGAGTGAAGCTAAAATGTGTACACTAAATTTTCTTACTTCACACACAGGAAATACATCCTCAACCTTCCCAGCACATGTGTAAGGGCTTTTTGTGCTGCTGTTACCTCTTGAGAAGTTACACGACCAGCAGCAGCCCACCACCACTGGGTTTCAAGTATCCAGTATGGTTCTTGGCAAGGCAAGTTCCATATTCTCACCAGCACCTGCAGGCTTTGACCTCAAAATACTCTGTGAGGGTTTTTTCTGGTTTGTTTTCCCCTTCAGATGTATTTTAAGAGAAACTAGTCTGTGGGAAAAGAGTGTTTGGATGTGGAGCTGATGTCCCCCAGATTCTCAGGGTGCCCTTCCCTCAGTAGCTGTGGTTCAGACCCACCAAACTTCTGTGCTTGTGCAAAACCCAAGGGTGATTGCTCCAGAGTAGTTTCCTTGAAAATCCTGGTACCCACCGCAGGTCCATGACATTTCACAACTGTGGCAAAGGCTTACATCACGTGTAGCATGCAGAGAAGCCGGATCTCGTCTTCACACAACACAGTAGGTCCATCTTAATTGAGAAGTTGGGAGGGACAAATGTACAGTGTTCCATTCTTTCAGAAAGACAGAGGTGCATGCTTTTAAGAGAGAGGTAATATTTACTGTGCCAGTTACAGCTAACAAGGGCGATTATGCCACAAAGTGTCAGTGTTCATATGTTTTCTAAAGGATTCAATGGATTTGTCAGGAAATCTCAGTAGCCAGCATTTTAGAAAAACGTTAACAAGGAAGCAGCTTTGATACAGACCTTTTTTAATTTTAAATTGTCATTATTTTTGGAGCACCTGTTTTATTCAGCACTGTAAAATTGGCTCATTGCAACAGCAGTTTATACTTGGGAATGAAGATGCAGTATTCCTTATTCTCTTTCATGCTTACACAATTAATTACATAGATTTAGACTGACTTGTATATATGATTATTTGCTGAAGTTATGTGTAACAAAATTAACAGTGTTGAAAATTACATCAGTGATGTTTTTTGGAGTAAACTCACAGTGCGGAGCATGGACAAATAGCTGGACAGCCTTTCTCCCCTATAATAATGGGAATAACAGTGATCATAAGTCTTGTTTTCCATTAGCCACATTGAAAATGTATTCTAGTTGCCATTTATAAATTTATCTTCTGATAATAAATGCTGTTTAATGGAAAAAATCTCTTTCTCCTTTATTGAAGGTGGGTACCTCAAGATTGGAGTAAGTTTCACCATTAGTATCCCACTTATTATTATTATTTTTTTTTTAGTTTGAACTTTGGTTTGGAAAGGTCAGTACATGAAACTGCATCTTCCACAGCAGGCAAGTCTTGTTCAGTAAATCCGCGTGCTCATCCATATGCCCGTGCATGTAAACCCCAGCACTTCCACATGCCTCCATCCATGTGCAGGTAATAAACAAGTTTATTTAAAAAAGAAAAAAAAAGATAAAAAATCAGAAAAGGATGAATTGGAAACAAACACTGTAAAAGAAAATATTGCCTTCTTAAGAAACCAGCGCTTATTGTTGTATTATGCCTTTGCCTGTGATTTATAACTGGAGAAGTGCACAAAGAGATGTTAAAGATGGTTCTATTTTCGCAGTTCTATTATGGTGTAACAGTTGCCATGTGATGTATGCTTATGAAGTCAAGCCTGCTGATACCTTAAAACTGCTTAAATTCTGATCAATTTCCTCAGTAAATCAGGTTTTAGTACAGAAATGTAACTGTAAGGATACTGCATCTTTAGAAAGCAAAATAGCCTTGAAAGTATTTTACTATCCTTGTAACAGTTTAAATATCCTGTAATATACGTGATAGTGGAAAAGTATTTTCAAACTCACAGTTTTACATGGGGTGTAAATAGGTTGAATGAAGTACATTTTTTTAAAGACCTTTAGTTTTCATCAGGAAAACCAGTAAGATAATGCCTCACAGAGCTTAAACACAACACATGTAGGAAGTAAATGATGCTGGTTTGTGGGAGCATGTTCTCTCTGCAGAATGGAGTGGCCACTTCTTTGCTGTTCCGCAGATGGCGTGCGATAACAGCGGAGCCGCACTGAGTCCTTCAGTGTCGAGTAACTCAACGCTCAGAGTGTCTTTGACTGAATAAAGGAGGAAAAAACCCCCAAAGACACAACACAATCGAAACAAAAACCATATGAAAGGTTTTGTGTTGTGTTTTTTTGGTTTTTTCTTCTGACATTTTAACAGTGAATTGCAGATCCAGTACGAGCAGCCTCTCATCTGATTTTATTTCTTGTATTTCCCTGACTACAATGCGACTTGAATAAAGGTTGCAGAGCTGAAATAGGCAGCTGCTTTTTGCTGATTCCAGGGGAGTTTAGTCTTCTCAGTGCAAGTAGCATGTCAACAAAGTCAGTGGTAGCAGGGCAGTTTCGACATGTAAAATGCACATACATTTCAGCAAGATAGCCTGAAATCTATTTTAAAAGATGAAACAGAAAGTGCCTGTTATTAGAACTGATGGGATGTTCCTATACTTTTACACAGCAATAACTTAACAGGATTCTCTCAACAATAAGGTGAAAACGAAATTGTACTCTGAGAACAATAATGCAGCACAGAAACAAACACAAAGTGCCATTTGTATTTGCACACGTTGTGATACTGTATTAGAGGTTATAGTTATTTTCTCGGATAGCATCTGTCATATCCTTGTAAGAAGAAAATGAATCTTAGTTTACAAGTGAACTCATATCCATATCGATTTTCAGTAGGTGTGAATGGAGGTCATTGTCAAGCAGTATTTTAGGGAATTTCTTCTTAATTTTATGTCTGATGTGCCCCTGTGTCCAGGGTATTCTCTAGTGAAATAATCCAAAAACCAGCAATAAGCCCCATGGAGCTTTTTTTTTTTTTTTTTAGGGTATTTGGTAGAATTGAGATTGTCTTGAAAAATCCTGTGCATCGAACTCTGGAAACACAGAGTTCACTTTCTGTCTCCTTTCTATTCATCATGTAATGTTTGGAGTATTTAGTAGCATCTTAGACCTGGTTGGCTTCAGGAGCAGACAAAATATATCGCTTGCTCTTCTTTCTTTTGGGGACAGGTGAGTGAAAAATTGGGGACTGTCAGGCTAGAGACAATTTTAGTAGCAAACAAGAAGTCGATACTCCTAAAATGGAGTCAGGAGATTTTTATATTGAGCAGCTGAAACACTTACGTCAATAGACTAATTGATCTTACAAGAAAATGGTCAGCTGTGACTCTTCCATTCTTTTATTTCTCAATTCTTCTTATTATTTTTTAAAAATCTGGTAAGTTTTCTGTTAAAAAAAAAAAATTAACTGCTGCTAATGGATTCTTTAAATAGCAGTGTAATGCCATCCCTCACACTTCTTCTGTTCCTAAAAATGAATTCATTTGAGATAAAATGTAACTGATTGTCCTGATACCTTTGCCAAGAAAGATTGCTTTCCATCCTCTGAATCCGGACCTGTCATTTATCCAGACCGAATGTTATACTTGAAAAATTCCAGATCCTCCCTAGACTTTTGCTGCCATCGGTGGGTTGCTGCTGGGCTGGGAGGGTGGGTGTTCGGTTTTAGGCCCTGAGGCAGGGCCAGGCGTACAGAAACCATGCTCAAAGCACATGGAGTGGCGTATGAAAACGAGACGTTTGTGCATGCCGGTCAGTCGTGTGACGAGACCGCTGGTTTAGTAACAGCTTAATTTTTAAACGTTAGGCACTGGTGGAGATCAGCCCATCAGAACATGCATGTGCTCATTCTGTCATCCTGAGCTTAATCTCCAGATATTTAGTGCATAAAAGAACCCAATTCATGTTGGGGATTTTAGGAGGGCACTGGGGAATGTGTCATCAGGAGGACAAAGGAAATGCTAGTTCTTACCTTGTACCTGAGCTGCTGTTGGGGAGGAGGGTTTGGTTCTTTGTTCTGAAGCAGCAACACTACAAGAAGGCACCATCAGAGACTTGCAGGGCTGGGAGGTTTGACTGACTCCAGCCCTGCGTGCCTTGGTTCTTGCGTAGGAAAGAGCGCCTTGTCTTCACCATTGCAAAATGAGCCAGGAGTTTTTTTCCTTCATTCTGAAAAACAAACACTGAGTTGTTTTTTTTCCCCAATTTTAGTGGTTTGCCACCATGCTTCTATAGCAACTTATGCTTACTGACTTCAAATTATGAAATAAACTCAGTTGCCTTTGTAGTAATTTTTAGATTGCTCAGGACACAATTGTTCAGTCCTCCAGACCAGCAAAACTAGCTAGGCATGTGGATTTTAGCTTTTATGGAAAATAAGAATAGAAAAAAATCATTTGAGGTCCTATTGTCCATGTGTGTGGCCTGCAACATCTTCCCCAGTTGGGTCTCCAAAGTGTCAATGAGCCAAGATGCTGTCAGTTTGAAAAAAGGTGAATGGTGGTTCACACATTGATGTGCCTTGGTCCTTGCTGTGACCTCTGCATTTAAAATAACAGCAGTTCAGTGTCTGGTAGGGGACCACAGGTGATGGCTTTGATGGATTATCCTAAGCATGAACCGTAAAATACAGAAGTAGGTTCAGATACAGCTTTTCTCCCTGTCCCTGCCTTTCTAGATGCAAAGAGCTTCTTTGGAAAGGCAGTTTGAGCTATTATCATCCCGGCTGAACAAATCTTTTTCATGCTGTCATTTCTGGTTTCAAGCTATTGTTCACTGCCACGTTTGCATCCATCTTTTCATTAAACACCCCTCAGCTTACACTGTGGTTTATTTCTTATCATCCTATACATTGGTTCCTTGGTAATGCAAGTCCCCTCTGAACACCTACGCAGTATGCTCTTTTGATCTGCTGTCTGTCCCTAAAAAGTTGTATCTCCCCTTTGCACTTGCAATAGACTTTACCCAGAGATAGTAATGAATTGCTTTGGTTTCATGCACCATCAGCCTTAAGACCTTCAACCCACACACAGAGACACATGCATTCAGCACGCTTCAAGTGAAAGAGGGATTTGGACACTGCTATCAACATGTGGGGTCAAAAATACCATTACCCTGCAAAGTTCTTTCAGCTGTGTTTAGGAAGAAACAACAATAATGAAAAATATCAGCCTTGGCCAAGTCACTTATGGAAGAAGCGAATTCCCCTATGGCATTAGTTGAATGAAATCCTAAGGATGGGGTTGCACTTGGCCCCAAACCGTTCCATCTAATCAGGTCATTAGCGTTGTATGTACCAATGAGTGTTCATTTGATCCTCCTGTGTAAAAATACAAAAACATCCCTTAGTTTACAAAGAAGTGATTAATTTGGGACTGAAGCTTCACAGCAATGGAATTAGTATGTACGGCACCTCCATCTTTTTCCTAGATAAGATGCAAAAGGGAGGGTCATCACCAGTAACCCCATAGAGATAATGGTGTCAGTACAGGTCCTACACTTGAAAGGAATAAAAATACCAGTGCTAGCAAGCAAACATAGTAGTTTCTTAAGTCTTTTCTTTTGCCTTCTTTTCAAAAGCTTTTAAATGCAAAAATTACTTTTTTCTTCAAAAATAAAAGTAACCATCTGAAGATCTAATTTCCCAATAGTTTCCTCTGCATTTATATACTATGTAGTGTTTAGGCAACACCTATGTTATAAGTTTATTAATATTATGTAAGTGTTGTTCTTGTATTTATGTATAGTGTATGTATTGTAAATATACTCAGAGCTTTTTTCCTCTTACTGTAAAATGGTGATTTTTGCCCTATGATAATGTAAAGGGGGTCCCCTAATGAAATTCCGTCAGAGGATGATTATTCCAGTCTATTCTCAAAGATTTAAATGAACAAGTGTTAATGTTTTTAATGGTGTCTCAGACATATTTTGTTGGTGCATTGCTTTTCTGTATTCAACTTTCCTATGAATTGAGCTGTGAATTGAAATAGAGTTTAAACCTTTAAATGTATGCATTTGTATAATTATCTGAATGGAGGCATGAAGGTTAAATAAAGCATTTTGTATGGAACAAAACCCCTAATTATTACTGTGGATGACTCAAACCTTCTGGAACACCCAGTTATTAACTTTTTAAAATTAAACCTTTGTTAAAAAAAAAAATAATCTTTTCTATAAACATATAGTGATTTCTTTTAATTGAGTGTTTGCTTTAAGAGATGGATTTTACTTGCCTTCCTGATTCTTTAAAAGCCATCACATAGAGTATATGTTCTTTGTCCTTTCACAGTGTTTGTGCATCTGTGGCAAAGCTGAAAGAAATAAACCAGCACCCAGCGGTATAAGCAAAAATGTCCTGGGATGATATAAAAGTATTTTGCTTTACTATATAACCTGAGTCCCCAGAGTACTTTTAGAATGACATTGTGTGTCTGTCTCTGTTGCTTTCCATCTTTTTTCCCTGTGTGCAAGGAAGCTGACACGGGTAACATGTGGCCTGCTTAGGGTACCCGTGTAGATGAGAGGGGATTCATCCAGTCCTGCAAAGTAAAGGCACAGCAACTGAAGGAGGGCAGCAGCCGACTGGAAACATCGGCTTCATACTGAGTTGAAGAGGGTTGGTGTTTGTGGTAGCTCCCAGGGACGTTTCAAGGCCTGTGAGCTTCTCCCTTGTGTTTGTGCTGGTCCTTAGGACAATGGCAGACAGCAAGCCAGAAGCTTGGAGCTGTGCTTTGCCCTTAATGGTGAAATTTCTCCTTAATTGTGAATTTTCCCTTTCCCTCGCCTCTCCATCCACTGACTTTTAACTGGTATGATCATTTATCTAGTAAAAAAAAATTAATGTTACATGGTTACAGGCAGGGAAACAAGTAAACAAAGTGATTTGATTTGAAGACCTCTGGGCCTTCTCAAGAGATGTGTCTAAATCAAAGCTGTGCTAGAACAGACCTTGAATCTCTCAAACGACTGACGAATTTAAAACTTCAGATAGTCCTACAGGCCCTTCCAAAGCACTTTTGCTTTCCACACAATAAGCTGTTTGTTCTTCTTCAGTGTCCTGCGTGTGTTTAATATCATTTTTATAAAACGCAGCACTGCCTGTTTAGTCTGACTTCTCCAGCAAACGCCCACATCGTCCACTGCTCTGACCCATGGCCTGTTCCTGAAAAGTTATTTCTTCCACTTGCATAAACAACAGCTCAATTGTCATCTAATCCCTCCCCCCACCTCCTTCCCCGCCTCCCCACCCCAGCCCCCCCAGCCTTTGTTATTGAACGGTCCGATTGGGGTGAAAAGTCAGTGTGTGGTGTTTCACACACCTCACGTGGCACGCCTGGCTCTCTGCGAGCGTGACGAGGAGCAGACACTGGTAACCACCTTCAACTTTGCACATTGAGTTGCTGGATCAGATAAGAATTGTCCCCTCTCTACATGCAGAAACAATCGCATCGGCACCATCCTTGAACCTGGGGAGACTGGCTGTCTCCTGGACCGAGCTCTGGCGGTGCAGACTTTCACCCCCTAGGTTTATGATGCGATTTCTCCTCGCCAGCCTGCAATAGGGAAGCACAACTGTATGGGAGCTTTGGCTGAAAGACCTGCTCACCGCACCTCGGTGTGCTGCACTGTGATCCGGTAGTGCGAGGTATGGGGTAGGAGTTGAAAGGGCAAGGCTGGGGAAGCCAAATTTTGTTGGTTGCTGAGTATCTGTCCTTTCCAAAGAGCCCTGTAGGGCAGACTGCTCCTGGATATAGTCGATATGGTCTTCAGCAATGCCTGTGGTGCCCACTGTGGAAACATGTCCCTTACTAACCCTCCCATCCTTTCTTATCAGGCAAAGTTATACCCTTTTAATAGAACAAGAACCAAGTTACAACCTTGTAACAGACCAAGTTACCCAGCAGGAGAGCAAGAAATGACAGTCACAGAATGGTTGGAGTTGGAAGGGGCCTCTGGAAGTCATCTGGTTCAACCCTCGCCCTGCTCAAACAGATTTACCTAGGGCCAGTTGCCAGGGCTGCATTTGAGGATGGGGACTGCCCAGCCTCTCTGGGCAACTTGTGCCAGGGCTTTGTCACCCTCACAGAGGGAAAGTGTTTCCTGATACTCAAGAATAACACCTCACAGTCTCAGCTCCCTACTCTCTCCCTTTAGCCATTAGGCAGAATGCTTTCCCTCATTAAGGTTTCCACCCAATCCATAGCTGGCCATGGTTTTGTATTTTACCAGTGGGTATTTTCCCTGAGAGGCCCTGAATAGCAGCAGTAGCCACTGCCCTTCCTGTTGAAGCACACTAACGAAGGCATTTACTGCCTCACGTATTTGTCTTAGCAAAAATATATAGCCCATAATAACTAGGGCTGACGCTTATGAAGGAATGAATAACCAGATTTAGCCAGTAAGCTCAAACATGTCAATATATTTTATCCTTCATGTTTTTGTTTGTATCTTCACACAGCCTCTCTTGGTTATCTTTCTCACTCGCTGTGGATACTGATCTGTAGAGCCTCCTTGTAAAGTTTTCCAAATAAATTCTTTTCTTTTTTGGGGGGTGTCTTCTCTACACCTCTATTTTTCAGCCTGTACAGAATATTAACAGACAGAAACTGACAATAAAGTCCAGAAACGCCTACAAAAAACAAACAGTGAAACCGAGACACTTGCAGAGCTCTATAAAATCTCTGCTGAGCTCGGGTTGCTGTTTAATCTTTATATACAGGTACGTCTCAAGGTTATCTGCTCCTGAGGGCTTCACTGGAGCCTTTTGTGATTTGTCATCCGCTCAGCTCCTTATCACTCAGGTATTTCCCCTTGTAACATTTATTATGGGCTCCCTTCTGTGTTCCTCACTAATCTGGTGCCGTGAAGAGGCTCTGGTATGCAGTCTGTAAGGAGTTATTAAATTTCCCTCTCCTGTGATCAATGGGATTGTGAATGTGACACGTGGTGTAGCAGCAGTGCCAATGGCTGAACACCATCGCTGGGTACTGAACGTGAACAAAGAAGCCTGAAGCTCTGGGAAGTTTTCCATCTCCATCCAGCAGTCTCTGGTTGGAGAAAAAGTATAGGTAAACACATGCACCCTGAAAGTGTGTATACATGTGCAAATGTTTATATAAGGAAACTGCTACGAATAGCACCATGTAGCCAATGCAGCACCTTAGCTAACACATTGGCTCTGGTTCTCAGTCCTTTCCAGCAGGATGAGTGTGGCCATCCAACCGTGCTGGCTCATTTGAGCAGAGGTGAATCCAGCCCTGGCTGATGCAACCATGTGTCGCCATGTTTGAGGAACCAGCAGGCTCAGGAGAGGAGCACACCAAAATTGCCTCATCACCCCGGTGGCACGGAGCCCATTTTCGTGTGGCTGAGGCCAGGACGGACGGGGATTTCCTAGGAAAGAGCTTCCTCTCCTGCCTCCGTGGCCCGGGTCAGAGCCACTGAAAGAGAGGGCTGGCTGCTGAGGGAAGTGGGATGCAACTGTGCCCCAGCAATCGCTTTATCCAAGAGGATAAAGCCAGTTTAATTCCTCATTTGTTCTCAAATACCTGCTATGTCTACATTTACGTCACAGGTCTGAGTGGTAGCATGTATAGGCATGCAGGTACATATATAAAGACATATATATATACACACACACGCACACACACACACTGCTTAGTACATACATATATATATATACACACAGACACACATGCACTGTATGTGTGCGTGTATATATATATATATATGCACACATATGTATGTCCATATATGTATATATACACATATCTATCTATACATATGGACATACGTTCTAAAGGTAGTTGGGGTACCTCTATGAATTCATGCCTGTGGGCACCAGGAGCATTACTAGGGGCATCTTAGGAGCCCTATGTCCATGTAACTGCACAAAAGCAGTGTAGCAATTTTGAAGATCTTTATCTTAAGATGTGAGAACTGAAAAGGCCGAGGGGAGGAAATGCATGCTCAGGCTCCCACGTCTTGCAATGTGAGTTAGGGAGCCTGCTTTGGCAGGGGGTGTTGGACCCAATGATCTCTCGAGGTCCCTTCCAACCCCTACAGTTCTGTGATTCTGTGTCTGTGCTGCTCTGCCTGAGCTGGTGCTTCAAGGGGTTCCCCAAAGCCCTGGGTGCCCCCACACCTGATCTGTTCTCATCTCCCCCCTCCAGACACCATGCATTCAGCCAAAGCCTGGAAGCCTGAATTTCGAAATGCATCTGGTAGGGGACAGTGCGGTTCCCCCAAAGAGGGAAGGCCTGGAGTCCTGCACACAGCACTGCCAGCACAGCACCCAGGCGTGGACAGAGGCAGATGAAAATGCGAAGCCCCAGGGGACAGCAGGGACAGGAAGCAGGCGTTTTAGCCCTGGCTCCACTGAGGACTTCATTTTGCGCTCAGACCAGAGGGTGGGTTCGCAGGTAAGTGTTGTGAGCAGGAAACCTGGAGCTTGCTCCTCCATACCAGGGGAGGTCTGGTACATCCCCTCTTTCAGGGGGAGTCATGGCCTGGGGGAAGGAGCTTCCTGATACTCAAGAACCTGGGATTAACTGAAATGAAATTGATCTCTGTATGCATGAATCAGCAACGCGGCTGTTTCAGTCAGCTGGTGAATTATCCATCTGTTTCTGAGGGTGTTTGTAACAAATTTTAAAAGGCTGGTAGAGGCTCTTGGATCTGATTATTTATTTATTTACAAACAATCATTTAAAGCATCTGGGGCTTTTCAGTGTAACTAGGAGTAAACTCAGAGCTTCCCGGGACTCTCTGACTGTGCCAAGAAGGGAAGACTGCAAAGGCTTTTAGAGCAAATAAAACAAAGGCAGAAAAGCAAGCCCGTTGTGATGAGCCGGGGGGAGGAGAATGTGGGGACGGGGCCCTTTTCCTTCCTCAGCCTCTCTTTGTTTCCCTTTTTGTTTGACATTTGTAATCAAAGCCTCAGCACCTTTGCTTTTAGTTACAATAACTTTGCTGCAGCTATTACACGAGCCTCTGCAGATGTACACACAACCCAAGTTTCTAGCCTCCGGCACTGACCACTCCCCAGACAAGATGCTTGTTCCTGTACCACAGTACGTGTGATTCTGCAAGTCTCATTTATCACAAAGCAGCAGTACAGACACAAGGAAAGTACAGCAGGAGCCAGGGGCTCAGGACGAGGTTTGGCACACAGTACGTCAACAGCAGAAAAGGCTTATTCCTTGGGCTTTCATCACTAACAACATCTGGGAAGATGAATGTAACGCAGTCACGGTTACTGCAAATTAAAATAAATGAATAACCTGCCAAGTGTGGGGCAGGAGTGCTACATTCATGTGTTGTTGGTTTGGTTTTGGGATGTGTTTGGTTGGTTTTGGGTTTTTTTGTGGGAAAACTAATGTGGCCCTTTGGGACTGTCAGGTTTAGTTTGGTTCTTGTTGATGTCCAGGTACCCCATAAACTTTTAAGGAGGTTTCAAGGCTTAAAATATTTTCCTTGACTGTCCTAGCGGGAAGGTTATTGGTAGGAAGTAGGGATGGCATTGCCAGAAATGTCAAGGTTGAATTCAGCTCAGAACAGTAGAGACCAAAAGTTAGATCACTGGCTCTTGCTCACAGGAGCAATGTGCTACCCAGTAGATAAGTCACTGATCAAAAACACAGTGGAAGGTAACACCTTGCTCCAGGAGGCTTACAGATATATGAAAACATTTTTTCCCTCCTCTTTTTTCCTCTTTTTTATTTCTTTTCTATTTCTGATTTGGGCTGCTGCTGGTAGATCGAACAACTGTCTCTGCAGCTCAGTGCAGCAAGGCTGGGGTGCTGCCCACCCATAGTGCTCCTAGAGTTCAGGGTTAGGGGGACAAAGACCAAGATCTGAAAATGATTAGCCTGTGAAAGACTGCATTAGATGGTGCAAACAGACATTTATCCTTTCATTACACCTTTATCTGTACGTCCCTTGCATAAAGGTGTTTTTTTTTTAAATGTCTTTGCAAACTTTGTAAAAATTATTGGTATTGATGCTGATGTGTTTTTTCTCTTTTAAAATATGCTTCCCTACCACCAAGCTTCAAACTAAACATATACAGAAAGACGTTTCAAAAACTTGTACAGTCTTATCTGAAGTGTCAATTATATCAGTTACCTCCAGCTTTATTAAGGACCAAACCTTTTGTATCCCACATGAAAATTTAGGTGTTCCCATTCTTTTGTAGTATAAACCCAGTGGGCAAGACCACAAGCCACAGGCTTAAGGGTTCAAAACAACATCAAGCGAAGCAAATACTGCAAGAGTGACTTTTTTGTTTATCACAGGTGTTTTAAGTATATCAAGGTATTGGAAGTTGGGCTACCTCTTGAAAAGCCAGTATGAAATTACTTTTGGTAATTGGACTTTTGAAAAATTGGACTTTTGAAATTACTTTTGGTAATTTTGGTAATTTGGACTTTTTCTTATTTGAAGTTATGTTCTAGTCCATCTTTAATCCAAAATCAAGAATGTTAGAAATTTCTAGTGAATTTTAAGGAAGCCCCCTCTGCAAGATACTGAGCTTATTTTCACTGCTAGCAGAAAATGGTGAAAGTTGACAAGAGTATATATTTGCCAGGGATTCATATCCCTAAAATTGTTACCCATTTGGGATCTGAAAACCTTCATGGGCTCATTAAGTAGGTATTGAAATGTCATGGCTGGGTAAATGGCACTCAGTGACTAACATGTTTTCAAAAGAAACACTCTTGTGGTGAGAAGTGGTTGACCAATGCTCATCTTAATGTCAACGAGCAGATTGTCCAGTCTAAGACTGGCCGACAAACAGAAATTGGATTCAGCCTAACTGTACAACTTTCAGTTCCTCTCCTGAACATCGTCTGCAAAGATGCCTCAGATTGAATTTGCAAGATTGAGAAGTGTATGTATCATGGGTTTATTCTGTGTTTCCATGTGCATTTTCATATTTTTAATGTGCAACAATAACAAAATAAAAAGCCCCAAAACAAAGAGCAGTGGCCCAGTGGCCCCAGTGCTTAACTACAGCATGAGCTTGAACTCTGGTGGACTTACCACATATGCTTAACCACAACACCAATGACATGTCAGCAATCTGTGAACTGGAAAACAAAGCCATTAAGTTCTTTTGGCATTGTGTTTCTCACAACAAAAGGTCTGAAGAAAAGGAGGTAGAAAAAATGTGTTTTACACTGGAGACCCATTAGCTGTATTGGTTGGAGAAAGCGCTCTGCAGCCTCCACCTGCAGTGTTGTGTGTGAGGGATTTATTTTATACTCTGCTCATCACAACAAACAGACCTCCCGAGTAGCAATGTGTGTTTTCATATAAAAGATAATTTGGGGGCTGTGAAGACTTGAAACTCAGGTTTGGTCATAATTATTAGAAGGTCACCTAGGAATTGTGGAGCAGTTTGTTTATCCTGATTCCAGGCTGCTAGGTCCAAGAAAATACACTTAATTCAATCCAGGTGACTCTCCGTTAAATATAATCTTGTCTTAATTGGTGCCACCTTGACCTCTACTTGTGAAGTCTGTTTTGTGGTCTACGAGTCTAGCTTCAAATGCTCAAACACACATTTTTCCATCTTATTCCCCATGATTTCATTATGACAACACATTTCATACCAGGCGCTCCATGTGCGTGTGAAATGAAGGGGAGGTTTAGTGACAAGACCACGTCCAAGAGGGATGGCTGTTGATTCCTTAGGCTGCTGGCCATGATGGGCTCTGTTATCACAACCTTTAGGGTGATCAAGTCCAAGAGATCAGTGAGTGAATCAGAGGCGCTGCTCTCTGGGGCTGCCAGATCCTGGCTGCTTCTACAGCCCATGGAGAGTAATGCCAACGTTAATTAGCAATGATCCAATGAGTGCATATGGTGTGACTACTACTCCCTGCTGAAAGGTTCAAGGCTAGTGAGCTGAAGGAATTGAGCTGACCTGAACACAACTCACTCTCCCCATTGCAGAGGTCTCAGTGTCCAATTTATGTGTCCCCCTTGAGGTAACCATCCTAACCTTGCAGCCCTATAGCAGGCTTGAATTCACCCTAGCAGAGCTGTTTCCAGAAGACCTCAGCCTCTGCTAATTATTTGACACTTTAGCACTGTTCTGATGAGGGGAGTAATAGGAAGGTCGAGGTGGTCCTACAAAGTTGTGGACCAAAGAGCATTAAGAACCGCAGTTCAAAGCAGAGCATCAGATGCCCTCCCCTTGGCATTAGGGCTTTTAATCTCATCTGGCATTTCAGGCTGATGAAATGATTGCACTGAATTTCCATTTCTGACAGTGGCAGAGAAACAGAAGTTCCTTTATTCAGCCAAAAGCCGCAGTTTCCATTCTGGGAAGGAATACAGGACTTAAGTAGCCCATATCATGGGCAATAGCCAAGAGGGAGCTTGTCATGTTTGATCAATTGCTGGTGGTAGGAGATTTTCTGTGAAATGTGGTAAAAAAAAAAAAATTGACTCAACCACTGACATAAATTAATACACTAATGATATTAAACCTTGGCTCCAATGCTGGCTGCTGCTTCAGAGGGCTTGAAAACCTGAAGTTCTGAATTATGCCCCAAACTCAGGCCACCGATTCATCTGGCAACGTTTACAAATGTCACATCAATGCTTTTCCAGAGAAGAACAAAGTGGAAACACTGACAGGTCCCAGCAAGCTTGGAATAGATAGAAATTGGATAAAACTTCATGTGGAGTGCTTAAAACAGGTACAATCTGGATTAAGCTGTAGTCTGGCATCTCAGTTACTTTACGAGTGAGCAGGAGGTTTGAAAGCTCTCAGGCAAATTAGATGAAAACCAGTCCTATCAGTAAAACTGCACCATATGGCGTAAGGAAGCCAAGCACGGCTTGATACAATGCACAAACATATCTACTGTCAGGTAATATAAAGTGTATTTTATATGCTGCATTTAAGCAACATCTACATTTTGCACAGCAGAAGACAAAAGTTTTGGCTTTCTTTCAAAGCCACAGGTTCTGGAGTCACATGGCACCATGAGCTCCAGCTCCCATTTGAGCTGGGGGCAGGAAATGGTCATTCTCAGGACTGCAGAGAGAATTTAAAAGTGGAAAATTGTCCAAGAGCAGAGATGGCAAAGAGAAGGAAGGGATTTTTACAGCATTATTGTTTTTAAGCCAATGGACTTCACTACAGAAAAGATTTTCATATTACTGCCCAACAGCTACGTGCAGTTCCTGAAGCAAAATCTGGGATTTTCAGCTTTCTGATGGTAGTTTTGGATTCAGCATGTGTTACCTTAAGGTACCTTATAGGGAAAGGAACACCTGAGTCCCAGAGATGCGTGGGAGAAACATGAGAGCCTTTAAATTTACCTAAAAATTCATTAACATAGTTTGCAAGGTCCTGGAACAAAGATCTGAGCAATGGTAGTACAGGGAGACAGCACAGGGGACTCTTTTTTAGGATATGTTTTAAGGAGTCAGTTTAGAGGCCAGCCAATGCTCTGTGAATGTGTGTTCTGACTTAAATTTATTTTTTTGAAAGCTTGGGCAGAATAAAGGGGTGAAGGGCTGGAGCATATATCATCTTCTGCCATATAACATGTTCACAAGGCATGACCAAATCTTCTCTGTGGCTTCCAGATTGTGCCAGTCTGATATTTTGGTTTATTACACAGATACCCAGAAACTCATCTGTGCCAATGGATCTGCCAGGCTGCAGTCCTGCTGGGACTCTCTCTGATGGTTTTAGAGTAACAGGTCACTATTTCACCTGGGACTGTCCCCAAAGCTTGCCCCCAGAGCTCATGCAGACATGCTGACCTCGCTGGGTGCCAGCTATGGAGTGCAGCAGCAGTACCAAATCAGGTTCTGGGGCCAGATGAGGCCAGGCTGACTCTGATGGAGAAAGGGTAGGAAGGAAACCTCTACAGGCAACTAGTTTAGCCAGGTCCTATTCTGTCCTGGGTCCAGTCCAACCAGATGCTGTGCCACGGTGACCTCCAAGCTACTCCAGAACCACTTTAGCTGAGTTAAAAAAAAACCAACATATTGCCAGATCCCTCAAATAAATGATTTTGTCTTTTTTATATTCAACTGACCATGGCTGTCAAAGCACATTGTAAGCATGGAAATGCATCATTCATTACGGAGGTTTCTTGTTCCACGTTTAACTGAGCTGCAATTCACCTGGTTGGTGTTTTCTTTTACAGTAGCTTTGGCTTCCATGATACTATGCCAAGAAAGGCATCTTCATTTGTGCCCTTAACTATCAGTGTTGTCAGCAAATTACTGGCAACAGCACATATTAGTGTCTTCATCAGAGCGAGGATTTATGATGTCACCACTAAATCCATCAGGGACATTACATCCTTATAATTCATAGCTGACTCTTGAACACATGAAAGGAATGGCGATGTGCCAGCTAACAAAGAATAATTGTGTTACTTACCTCAGCCATGATAATTTGCTTAAATAATAAAATGCGCTGGTGCAACAAGGAAAAATTGTTGCCCTGATAAACACAAAGGAGAAAAACAGGGAAGTAGTGAGCAGTATATTAACTACCCATCTTTTTTTGGCAGCACTGTTTTCAGTTTCTGGTATTTTAAGCTGATGGAAGCTTTGATCAGTATTTACACTTCTTTCAGTCAAGAGGAACGTGGCATTAAGTTTCATTTTATAACCAAAAGGATGGCAGTGCTGTGTGGCAAGAGAAAAATTTTGCAGGCAGCAAGTTGCAGTCATTCCATATTTTTAATACAAAATCAATTGACTATGCCTGAGAAAGGATATTAAGCGGGTATTCCGGAAGCCTGATTTCATCTGGGAAGGAAGTTGAGCTCATTGATGAATGGAGTTGCTAAAAACGTGCTCCCAGGGCAGATTTCTGAATTGTTCTCCTCATGTCAGGTTCACCTGTTCTTTGAATCTTTTCTCAATGAGAAAAGATTCCCAAAGATGGGGATAGTATATCTAATCAGAAAATGGGATTTCTTTTCCCATGAAAATCGTATTGCCATTATTATTATTTATGTACTTTGTAAGGACCATTGCAAAAGCGAATGTTCATAGAATCATAGAATCATAGAATGGCATGGGTTGGAAGGGACCCCAAGGATCATAGAGCTCCAACCCCCCTGCCACAGACAGAGCCACCAGCCTCCAGGCCTGGATCTACACAAGGTTGCCCAGGGCCCCATCCAACCTGGCCTTGAACACTTCCAGGGACAAGGCATCCACTACTTCTCTGGGCAGCCTGTTCCAGCACCTCACCACTCTTTCTGTAAAAAACTTCCCCCTAATATCCAATCTAAACCTTCCTTCCTTCAGCTTTAATCCATTCCCCCTTGTTCTGCCATTATCTGCCCTTTTAAAAAGTTGATTCCCCTCCTGTTTATAATCTCCTTTCAGTTACTGGAAGGCTGCAATGAGGTCTCCCCGCAGCCTTCTCTTCTCCAGGCTGAACAAGCCCTGTTGTCTGGGAAGTACCCTTTTCTATATGGAAAAGGTATCAAGGTTCCTCATGGGAACTGGAACCAGAGCGTTTATCTGAGCTGAACACCATGGAGAATGTCACTCATGCAGCATTGTTTCTTTCTTCCTAAACTGCTTCGTTTTCACTCTTCCTGGCAACACACTTGGAGGGGAGAATCAGCGCACTGACAGATTTCTGTGGGATATTTTAGGGATATCTATGCACTAACGATTTTAAATTTTGTAAGTACCCATTATTGAATCAAAACTTCTTTTTTAGCACCAAAAAAACCCTGAAAAATCTCTTAAAAAAACCCCCACTTTTTGTTAAAGTTCAGCCTCAGTGAACACTTTCAGTCAATCCAAATGAACGTGGTTTTGGTAAAGTGGTCTTTGGTAAAGCAAACCAAAAAGGAGGAGCCTATACCAAAGACATCTGCCTAATTTATTAAATGCTAGAACAGTCTCTGTGGTCAGATAACCTTGCTTTTCAAAACATCACACTTAAACTCAGAGGGATAGGGGAGAGAGGGAGAAAGGAAGGGGAAGCTCGGAGTAAGAAATTATCTATACAAGCTCCAAAGAGTGCCAGACAAAATATTAGTCTTCTGTTAAATTAAACACTGTGATATGGAAACACTTGCATTCCTCTCTCAGTTTCTGAAAGGCAACGAAAAAGAGCAATACTGACAAAGAAACTGAACCTCAAAGGCCAAATCCAGAGGTGGTGTTCTCCACTCCATGGTAATCCCCAGTCTACACTGGCTCTCAGTTTTGTCCCTGGTGCCAAGGGACAGTAAGCTCCAGTGATTTCACCACCACTATCCTGCAGCCTATGAATCAGAGACGTTGTATTACCGCCAGGAAAAAGGAACTTGTTGAAAGAGATGTGCTCTGTAACCATGGAAGTCATCAAGAGGGTTCCAAACTTTAACCACATTAGTGAGTAAAGCAAAGCAAAGCAAACCAAACTGTCAGCATAAGCATGTTAAGGGGGGAAATCCAGAGGGAGGCAAACTTCTGCAGTGATGATATTTTCGTGATTATGTGAGACTAGAGAACAGTGCATACCTTGTTATCCAACTTATGAAAGCAGTCATCATGTGTGCTCCTTGCATTTCTGAAGATTTCTACTGGCAGGGATCTTGTTATTAGTCGTAAGAAAAATTGTCTGTGCTTACTGTGCTACTTAACGTGCAACCAGCCCAGACCTTTCTAGTTTCTTATCAAAAAAACTTGTGAAGTGCAGTTTCTCCTGCTACTTGTACTAGCCAGCCAGATATATTAGCATAATTACATTTGTCATGGGTTACCTGGAATACCTGAGTCACTTTGTGCTCTACGTACTTCTAGTTCTTTTAGTGTTCAGTCTGAATGTTATCGTGTTAAGATGGGATTTATTGCTATAAATATTTTTCTTATGACTATTTCCCAGTGCTTGTTTGGCAGTGATAAAAACCAAACTGACATGTGTCCATTGTGTGGTAATGCATTTAATCCTTGCCTTGTCTCTTGAGTCTTACAGTCTGTGGGCTGCATTGCATAAAGGAATGGCTTTTACGGTACTTCAGTCTTTATAAAGCAAACATTTGTGGGTTAAGGGTGCATTTCCCTCCTGATAGGTGTTGGCACACCCACTTCTAATTTCCATTGTATAAGCCAAAAGAGAATTCTGCTTGCTAAGAGCATGTAGGTGTGTTGATGCAGGTGCACTGCATCTCAAGGGTTACCTGAGGCCATCCAAGAGCCAAATCTGCTCTTGACCGTCTAGGAGGCCACAGGGTTGGTGCAATGGCAGACTTTCCTTCAGAGCAATTTAATGCTTTATGTGTTCAGGCATGTCTAGCCCATTCTTAAGCTGTGAGAATGCCATGAGAAGGTCAGGGTGCACATGAGGAGGCCAGGCCAAGCAAACCTGGACGGACTTTTTGCAGGTTGCATATGAGGACCTCAGGTGGACAGGAGGTGGGATTTTGTGCTCACAGCTACAGATGTAGCTGTATCATGCCTTTGACAAAAAATGCTGAGCACATGTAGGTACGGCTAACTCAAATGGGGGGAAGGGGCAGAGCAAAATCTATAACACCTTAATTTAAATAAAAATGGCCTGTGGAGTTGGAACTAAGTAACATCTTGCTCCACAAGCATGAACCTACAGACACAGAACACATTCACTCAAGCAGCTGAAGAAAATACGGTATCAAGGAATCATCTTCATCACAGGCCAGTGCTTTAGAGTGCAGAGGTATATGATGTATTACTCACTTGACCTGCTGTGTTGAAATATATACGTGTCTATGAATAACCCTCCTAAAAATGTGGCTTACGTCAATCAACCTGTCCTTAAGATGGTATTGGATTCTAAACTCTCATGATCCCCGTTTTTGGATTTTGAATGGTTTCTATATTTGGAAGTAAAATTTCTAAGGGTCCTTGAGTCAGCATTGCTCCTCCTATTTGCATGTGCATTTTGAATTCTGAAACAAACACAGCCTACCCCCTGTCCCCTGTCTCAAAGGTAACATGCTCATACCAAAGGCAGTCTTTTGTTATGAGACTTGCAAGAAGCCCCACAACTTAGGTATCATATAAAATACACTTTACGGTCTTTAACAGGTCAGCTTAAGCAACTAATAGAAAAGGCAGAAACTTCCTCATAACCCACTGTGAGTAAAGAGGGTGGAGTCTGCTTAAAAGGTGGAGGTGCTTTGGAGAGCCTTTCAGCAATCTGTTCAGGAATCATCCAGAGGCAAGATCAAACCTGTTGATTTATAGGCCGAGAGGTTCATATCTGTGTCACATGCGGCAAATGGGAGATTATTGCAGCAGAAAAGCTATGATCTCATTATCACTGACTACCTATAGATCTCATTGCTGACATCCTAGTCCTACATGGACCAAATAGGCTGCGCACTCCGTATGGGGCTGTGAGTCAAGGTGACTGAAAAACCTTTGTGTAAAACAGGATGAAGAGAGAATATCGTTTCATCTTTAGATGAAATATCAGGTGATGATCACCACATGAGACAGAGACCAGACAATGAGGACTGTCCTTTCTGTGCTACCAATGCTCTTTCAGCAAGCTGCAGTGACAGGTAGAAGGAAGTCTGGGTGTGGTGCTGCAGAGGACAGATAATTGCTACCTTTGCAGTTCTTCCTGCTGTTAAAAAACACATCTAAACCTGAGCTTCCCCATGTTCAGCAAGGGACTGAAGACCCACCTCTTTGTTCAGGCTTTTAGCCAGCTTCCCTCTCTTGATAAAAATAACTAACAGTGAATGCGGCGTTCTTGGCAATTTGGTAGCAAACTGGCAAAAGGTTCTACTTGTTTTTTCTTACAAAGCTGAAGTGCTTCAGAAGTTCACAAGATGTTTGTTTCTCAGATCAGGGAAGGGTACTTTGTTTTACTTGAATGCGAGTACCTCAGATACCTGGAACAAATGGCAAAACAAATAACAGAAGAGTAATGCTGCTCTTTGTGCTGAGGAATGCCACTGATGCCATAGACTGCTCTTACCACAGCGATGCCTGTTGCTGTATGCCTTTCAACATAGCCATACCACTGATCCTGCAGCAGGTCTATGACTCAGAGCTTTCCCATATCAACTGGGTACTGGTCTTTGTTCTTAAATAGAGGTAAATTAGCTTTGCTATTTTCTTACAAGAACTTGATTATCAGTCAAAGTTGTCTCATCTGTGTCTGCCCAGGAGTAATATTTTGCAAGAATTGTTATGTGGAGGGAGAGAGGAAGGAGCGCATTTTTTAGTTTTCTTCACTTTAATGAAACAACAAACTGGAGAAAGCTTTATATGCATGTTCCCACACCTCCACACGTGTTTGGTTTATGTAGACAGCATGTTGTAATCAGCATCTCTCCTACTCCTCCTCCCCCATCCTTCCTCTGCAAAGTGACCAGAGGAGTATCTGCATTTCTAATTCTCCAGTATCCGGTTTCATTCACAAAACTATTGCTTCTTTCATGCAGGGAGCCTGGTTTGAAGATACCTACGTAGCCTGTTTGCACTGGGCTGGATGTTCAGCTGTTAGTTTCAAGTTTGGCAATAAAATCCTACTTAGGATAAGGAGTTGCAGCTCATAAGGGCCAGAACTACAATTGTACCTCAGTATTAAAGGGCCCTTCTTTCTTGGTGACCTTCCACATAATTGAAAATGAGGTATATCTTTCTTTATAAGGGTGACTCTATATTGTATGAAAGTAATCTCCTTGAGAACTTTTCCAATATCTGCTTGATTATACTGTTCTATTTAAACAAACTCGCAGCCTGTAAGTAATGGTACTTATTGCAGGGCAAGAGGCTTTTGACCTTCTATGTAATTATTCCCAGCTCACCCTTGGAAGTCTGCATTACTCGGAGCTGAATTTGTGGCATTGTGTGGTGCAAAAAGGAACTGAATTGTATCCATTAGTAAATTTGAACTGGAACACACAGTAAATGTCAAGATTCTTAATTGCGCTTTCTATAATGGCTTCCAAGCTTACTAAGGAACAATCAAAAGCTATTAGTTATGACTAGGTAAACATTTTAAGGATTTTTTTTTTCTCCAGAAAACTCTTTACTTCTATTTGATGAGTCTTTGTACATGACTTAATGTAAAGTTATGAAAGACTAGATGTGTTTGGGATAAAATTATTGAGGGGATTTTTATGGGAACATTCAGGCCTCCTAAATACTCATGGTTTCCAAGTTTTAACTCTAAAGCTTTCTGCATTAGTCTATATTACAGCAAAGTGGGGTTTTATGCTGATTTATCTGTAATGCATTCTTACCTATCAGACTGCCTTCTGTGATAGACTTTCTCCTGTTAAGTGTTATCTCTTCCCTGCTCAGCAGCATGAAGTTGACCATGGAAGTGATCTTCCTTTCTTATGTGAAAGCAGTAATAGAGATTCTGCTGGGCTTTTTGATGTGAGGTTTTCTTTTCTTTCTGTTTGTTTTTTGGGTTTGGTTTTTTTTTGTTTGTTTGTTTTTTTCTAGAGTAACACTTTCAGGAACAACATGATGAAAACTTCTTTCTTTGGAAATCTCTTACCCAACATTTGACTGAAAGCTAGGCAAAGGGCAAAGACTAGCTGCTTGCAACAGCTCCTCAAAAGCCAGTGTTATCTGACCGACAGTAACACATCGTTATTCAAGACTAAGAATCTGTTCAAAGACGAAGATAAGTAGTTGGCTGCTGCAGCAAGATTGGGTAAGATACAATGATTCTGTAGCCAGCAGCACAAAAGGGAACTATGTGTTTAGCATCAGATCTAGGTCAGATCTCAGCTCACATAACCGCATATGTATTTAAGTTGCACAGACTGGAAGCAGCTTTCATTGGGAGAAAGACTTGAAATAAGTCCAGAACAAGACTTGAAATCTTATCAGTGAAGCCCTAGTTCTGCCACCATTACCCACAAGCTCACTAAGATACTCAGAAAAACTGCATATGGAGCTATGTCCCATGGCACTTCAGGCAGCTATTGATTTCTGATATATAGCAATAAGCAGCACCCAAAAAACCAAAACCAACCCCGAAATTGAAGTAACTCCTGAGGCACCAGCAAGCAAATTTGTAAATCACTTGCTGACAAGAAGCTAAATAACTTGGGAGGCCTTGGTCACTGCTGTATCTGGATGCCAAAGTACAGCGAAAGCGTGATCTGTAGGCCCTGCGCCCAGTGTGCCCTGTGTCCCTGGAGACACGGGGACAGCCAAAAGCAGACACAAGTTATAAGGAAGTAGATGGAATTTAGGCTGCTTTAATCTAGGCTCAAGTACTTTAAAGTCCACCATTGTAAAAATTTCTTCATTCACTGTTCTTAACAACAGCTGCCTCTTATTATCCGTGAAATTAATTTATGATGATTAGCCTTTAGAATATTATGCAGATTTTAGTAGAAGATAGCCGTGAAATCATTAAGAGGTAGTTGCTTGCAAGTCCTCCTTTTTTCCCCAAATGGAAGCATCTGTTAAAGCTATACAGTTCATCTACAAAGGGACTGCAAAATTAGAGACATTGTTGCCTACAGTGACTATGTGTGAGAACAAGGATGCTTTTAAGAATGCAGTGAAAGAGAAACCAGAAACTTTCTGGGAAGAAATCCAGAAAGCAAGTTATTCACAGGCAGGTTTCAAAAAGATTACCCAAAATAAAATGTCAAAAGCATCTGACAGTCAACAAGAAACTTATTTTTTGCATCTTGTTTTTTACATAGTCTCATATAATAGTGTCATAGGGAACTGGAACGTATAATCAAGAGGAAGTCATTATAAGAAATACGAGTTAAAAGGATGCTACCACTGTTCATTGTCATATAGCTTCTTCACAAAATGAATTCAGGCTTTTGGTTTATTGATATAGAGGTAGACTTTAAGTAAAGAGGAGGAAGGATGAAAGATAACCACAGTAAAGGAGAAGGGATAACTACCTCTATGCCACTAGAACAGTGAGCAGACAGAGGCAAACAGAAGCAGTGTGAGATGATGCCAGTGATGACCTATTTATTTTTCCAAAGAGCTACGCTGCCCCATTAATTCTTCTGCCAGTGCCCTATCTACGTGCAATCAAACTGTTCCAGTGCTATGCAACATAGCTTGTTTATCTCATATGAGGAGGTGATGCACTGGAGTGGGATTCACCTGCCCCATCTCAAGTAGCTGTGTTGCTTCAGGCACCTACGTGTTTGGCACTGGGTCATCTCATCTCCATGCTGGCACCATTCTCCTGTCTTTATGTTCAGTAAGTGACTAAAGTCAAGTGCTTGAAAATCCCTCCACAACCATAGCAGAGTTTGCAGTGCACACATCCATGACAACCTATGTCTCTAAGCTGTGGTAAAACCTATTACTACCTGGAAGCCATTATACTATTGATCCACAAATGAACTCAAATGAACAGCCTGAAAATGATGTGGAAGGATGGTGTGGAAAGCATTGAGGATCAGTGTGAAGAGCATTAGGAGCTCTCTGACATTCAGGCAGCTGTGGAGGACTGAAACAGCAGATCTACTGCAAGCAGGATCCTTTATGGGGGTTCCCTGAAAATTCATCAGCACCGATTATCCAGGATGCATTACTGGGAGATGAGGGTGGGTTTTAGCTTTAGGTCAAAGTTGGTCTAACACAGGTCTCAAACCTAGAGTGTCATGGTTTAATAACTAAGCACCACGCAGCCACTTACCCCCCTCCCAGTAGAATGCTGAGAAGAATGGGAGAAAAAAACCTCATGGGTGGAGATAAAGACAGTTAAATATGATGACAAAGGAAAATGATGATGATATTATTATTATGTTTTTATTTACATGGAATCATAGAAGCGTAGAATGGTTTGGGTCGGAAGGGACCTCAAAGGTCATCTAGTTCCAACCCCCCTGCCATGGCAACCTCCATTAGACCAGGTTGCCCAAAGCATCAGACAACCTGGCCTTCAACACTGATGCGGGTGGGGGTATCCACACCTGCTTTGGGCACCCTATTCCAGTGCCTCACCATCCTCACAGGGAAGAATTCTTCCTAATATGTAATCTAAATCTCCCCTCCTTCATCTTAAGGCCGTTGTCTCTTGTCCTACTACTACACACCCTGATAAACAGTCCCTCTTCATCTTTCCTGTAGCCCCTTCAAGTACTGGAGGGCTGCAATAAGGTCTTCCCGGAGCTTTCTCTCCTCCAGGCTGAACAAGCCCAACTCTCAGCCTGTCTTCTTCATAGAAGTGCTCCAGCCCACTGATCATCTTTGTGGCCCTCCTTTGCACTCATTCCAAAAGGCCCATGTCCTTGTACTGGGGACCCCAGAGCTGGATGCAGTACTCCAGGTAGGGTCTCATAAGAATGTAGTTCAGGGTGAGAACCACCTGCCTTGACCCACTGTTCACTTTGTTTTTGATGCAGCCCAGTATACAGTTGATTTTCTGAGCTGCAAGAGTGCACTGAGGGCTTATGTTGAGTTTTGCATCACCAACACCCCCAAGTCCTTCCTCTCAGGGCTGCTCTCAATAAATTCTCCATTCAGCCTGTAGATATGCTTGGGACTGCACCAACGACCTTGTGCTTGGCCTGATGGAATTTCATGGGGTTCCACATAAAACAAGAAATGCACAAATGTAATGCTCAGTACCTGTGGAGGAAAAAAAATCCCTGATGCCCACTCTGTCTCACAGCGATGATACTCTCTCCCTGCTAGTTTCCCCAGTTGCATGCTGAGCATGATGCCATATGGTATGGGATATCCCTTTGGTCAGTTGGGGTCAGCTGTCCCAGCTGTGTCTCCTCCCAACTCCTTATGCACCCCCAACCTACTGGCTGGTGAAGTAGTGTGAGAAGCAGAAAAGACCTTGGCTCTGTGTAAGCACTGCTCAGCAGTAACAAAACATCTCTGTGTTATCAACACTGTTTTCAGCACAAATCCAAAATGCAGCCCCATACTAGCTACTATGGGGAAAATTAACTCTATCCCAGCCAAAACTGGCACACAGAATGAATGTGATGAGGGACAGTGGGCTTTTTGGTATGTGCATAATAATGGGTCCTTCTTTAGTTATCTGCCTCACCTGATGCTTGTCTTCATCTTAGCCAGTACCATGCCTATTGAACAATGCCTCAAAATTATCCATTGTTTTGGGGTTTTGTACTTCTCAGTAGAAGCCAATGCCTATCTTCCTTGTCCCTGATTCCAGGCCTTTCTGAGGAGCAGTGTGGGGAGCACTCATGAGCACTGCAATGCAATCCCCTGTACTCTTCTGTTGTTGGAGTGGCCTGTGGCCTGAGTTAGCATTCTTCCAAACAACACCCAAGCATTCTTAAGGAGTTAGCATCACCCAGAGATCCTTCCCAACAGGTAGCTGGATGCCCCTACATTTTTCTGAGGACTAAGAGAGTTGAATTGTGTGGACATGAATTTTCCCATGCCAGCTGGTAACGCTGCAAGAAAATGACCTTAGCGGCTTTTAAAATGTACTAGATATAAGGTCATAAGGCAAATCCTCTGTTCTGGCAGCGTGGTGGCCCAGGTCTTCAGTATCAGGTTTGTCCATGTGTCTTTTAATAACTTGAAGCAGTTTCAATTTTAAACCAGTTTATTGATATCTAAGGTCCTGGTAAGGGCTTGGAGTAAGCAATTTAGGACATATTCAGACATGCATAAAAGGTCTTACACAGCTATGAAGGGAGACCACAGACCTGAGAGGTTTTTGTGTTCTTTTCCTGTGCAGTTTGGATTTAAAGCCCTGAGCCGCTTGTGGTGGCAGAGAGCTGTTCACAGCTATCCACAGGCTGGGTGAGGTACGACGTGTCAGAAAGCGCTTGCGGGCAGGAGGAGTGATAGGATGTTCAAGTCTCGATTCATTTATCTATATGCATGTATCTTGTATAATCAGAGATACCATACCTGATCTCAGCTGCCTCTCCATGAGGTCAAAGGTGACCCACAAGTTAGGCATCATAGCTGTCAGTTTCATGTGGACCATCTCCTTGCATATGTTTAAAGTACTGCCATGCGTCTTGCAGTCTTTATCTGGAGTAGCTGGAAAGTCTGCTGTCCTAACAGAGCCACTGAGGATGAAGACCTTGATATCTAGATGTTTGATAGTGGGTGTATGGAAGAATTAAGTGTCTCATTTAGGCAACTGTATTACTGCTAAGTGCAAACATCTAACTGGGAGAGACATCTACCTGTAGATGAGTAGCTTAAGGCAGACAAATTGAAGCAAACAAGTCTAATAAATTGCTTTGTCACAAGCATAACCAAAGCAGTAATGTGCTCTCATTCGGTGGAGGCAATAAAGTTCTATGGAAACCAGCCAGTATGATTTAGCTCTGGCTTTAGAAGTTCCTTAATGTTATTTGCTAATGGTGCAATTGTACTTTTGGAAGGCCTTTACAGGGAAGAGCAATCACACTGCCTTGCAAAGAAGCTGAAAACCAAACAGATTTATAAATGACTCAGTGAAGAACTCAAAAATGGCCAGACTAAACAGCCCTTGTGGCCATCTGCTCTCCTCCTTCCCAGTGGAAGCGTAGGAGCATAGATTAGGCAGACAGTGATGCTTCCTTCAGATTTTAAAAGCCAGGGCTAAGGCTTTTCACTGTTTTTCCTACACTAGTATTTATAATTAATTTAGAGGACTCTGAGAAAGTCCATATTTAACTTCAAGCACATGGAGTCTTCAGCATAATGATGGGCTGGTGGCAAGGAACAACAGTGGTGCCTGAGGCAAGGATTTCCTGAGGCAGAATGTCTGAGCATCCAGAGGCATTGAAATGTCATGGGGAAATCTCTGCAGTCCCAGTGACAGACTGCTGCTAGCTGCTGTGGATGTGGTGAATACCACAGGAAGGGAAACCTTTCCTCTTGTAAAAACTGCCTCTCTGGCAATTAAAGTCCTCACCAGAGCTCAAACTGCTTTCATTAGAGCCAGTTGGAATTTCACCACTGGCATTTGTAAGACCAGTGTCAGTCCAGCTATCTCTAAACCAAATTAAAGTAACTGTGTAGCATTACATAGCAAACACAGAAGACCTTCAAATACCTTATGGGTTGTGTTTCGGTTTTGGTTTTCCCTGTAAACAGTTGGAATAGAAAGTGACTGATAATTACCTGAGCACTGTCACTGGTCTTGAATTCACTCTACTACCTAGGTGAGCTTATAAATTAAGAGAAGAAGCCATAAAAACAAATAGGTCCTATTCATGTGCACACAAAGCAATCCCTGTGGTGGATACTGCTAAATGAAACAGAGCACTAAATAATTTAAAAAGCTGGATTTTATTTATTTGGGTATAGCAGAATGAACAAGGTGGGGAATGGATTGTGCTGATTCTCAAAATTGCATCACAGGAGCAAAAATCGGCCTTTTAATTACTTTCCTCTGTAGTCAGCTGAGGTCGATATCAACTTCTCTGTTTGTTTTATTTGAATCCTATTATTTTTCCTTTTTTTGTTGGTTTTTTTTTTGAGAGAGGATATTGCGTGACTCTCTGTGTACTGAAATGGAGAAGGGATCTTAAGGGTTTAGCAGGTGAAAGCTGAATGCCTGTTGGAAGTGGCACGTGTGCACCTCCCCCCACAATGCTTCTGAAAGAAAGAGATTTATGCTGTATGTATTTTTGACAGGACAACAAAAAATAAGACTTGAATAAATGAATCTGTGACTTGTTTCCACCTGCAAATGGGGCCTCCCCAGGCTGAGAAAACTGGAAATTACTCATAATCACAATCAAGGAAGAATAAGGTTCTTATAAGGATTGCCTACCTAATCATCAGGGATCTGGGCTTGACAACCTAGGCCTATGTTCCTAAAATAGGTTTTGTAAGCCAATGGCAAGAGTGTGAAAACAGGATAAAGAAAACCACCTAAAAAGGTATTTTAGTGTAGGCCTCCTCCTCTTTGTCCCCATTAGCTAATTCTGCCTTACAATCAGGTGGCAGCATGCAGTGGACCAGAAAATTCTGCTGTGTGCCTACTTTTTGTAAGTATCAAGGGCATTTAACTGGAGGACCAGGTTCTCCTGCCAGGTACATGTTTAGCATCCTGTTCATGAAAGTGACTTTGATTCAGCTCCACAAATTAAAAACAAAAGGACAAGCAAGTCTTAGACAGGATGAAGTCTAATAGGGATGAACTTTAGGTGTATCTGATCCAAAAGCCAAACAAAAAAAAAATCCTCATGCTTGCTCAGCCTAACCTTACTGAGCTCACTAGACTTGTTGAGCTGATTTACTGTTTAACCTAGGAGTTGTTTGGCGCCTGCGTGCCCGAGCATGACCCAAAACACTGGTTGGAGTAGTTTTGGGGCTTAGCTCCAGTCTACAACAGACTGAAATTTGGAGTCTGACAGAACAGAATGGGGAGGTTTCAAAGGGAACTGCCACATACACACCTAAGATGTGTGCTTCAGACAGGAGGTACTCATTGTCACTCCTCCTGAATGAGCATTTATAAGCCTGGTGGAATGAATCCGAGCCCCTGGTGCCTACAACTGAAGCCTTCAAGCGCTAAACTCGGAAGCATCACCTAAGACCACAGCTGGACATGTCCCATTGTGCTACCAGAAATTCATTATTTTATTTACAATAGGAATATGCATATAAAAAATGTAGCTAGGACATACTGGCAATTCAGCCTGCTTCAAGCAAATGAAAAAAATAAATAAATCAAGACTTACTTTCTGCTCTATTAAAATAAGTTGGTTGTAATGTGTGGAGACGTCCCATTTTGCAACACCGTATGCAAAATGCTCTTATATAGGACTTCTGGCTGGAGAACAAGTGCAACAGGAAAAACAGCAATGTAAACAATTCCATTTAACTACACTTATCTGGGCAAACACATAGAAAAGTCTGGGCAAGCTTCAGCTCTTGGAGAGATTCTCAAGCTGAAGGCTGGGGCGCCAAGGTTTTGTTACTCTTATGCTGAAAATGTTATTGCTATGCTGAAAAAAAAGTTGGAAACCTGCATCTAAATGTTGGAGACGAACTTGTACTTAATACTACAGTCCTCCATTGGCAAAGAAAGAATGAACTGGGTGATGTAATAACTGTTTTCCATCTCAAAGTTCTACTAGCCTGTAGATTTGATAATTATTGTGATTTCTTTTAACGACTTGCAGAGTGCCTCAAGCTTTGGCAGGGAAGTCCCTTTTGTTAACAATAGTATTATTAATTATAATAATTTCATATTTCAAAATTTTAATTTTTTGCTATCGTACCTTTTGCTGTTCCATCACGAAATTTCCAGAAATTCCTATTTTAACTTTGGTAAGAAGCTGCTCGAGACAGTGCCTTTTCCAAACATTCTGTGATGACCTGAATGGACAGTAGCACACAAAATGGAAGTCAAATTTTGTTTCAAAACTTGACATGTTCTCAAAATGCAGGCTGTCTGCTACTTGGGAAGTTAATGTTTTGTTTGTTTTCAAAATAGAGTTCTGAATCCGATCCAACTAAAACTTTGGGTTTTTTTGAAATTTCTTGCAAACTGGAAATTCCAGGAGAATAATTATATACATACACAGCAGCTAATTAACTAGATGAAAATTAAGCTAGCAAGAAGTTTGGAGTTTTGCATACTGTACTTTTTCTTCCTCCTGGGATCAAGTATGGACGCATGCAAAAGTGCTGTTACAGCCTCCTCAAACAGGTCAGATACGGCTTTAGTGACTGAACCTTGTTCCACTGGGCCAAAGGATGAAGGATCACCAGTCTGAACACAGCCAAATAGACTTAAGTATCCGCAATGACAATTAGGTGAGAGAGTGCTGTTGAAAATACTGTAGTATGTAGGGGATGCCATGTGCAAGCATACAGAATCTAGTGGCAGCACAATTTGCTTTGGACAGCTCTGGTGTGGTGGTAGCTTAGAGTTTTTGATTGTGGATAGATATTTGCCAGATAAGATTAAAAGGAAGAAAATTAACTAAATATTATAAAAGAGAGGAAGTGCAAATTTAATAACTCTCTTCTTTTTTATCACATGAAATAGAAGGAAGCAGAGGCTGTCCCATGATTCCACATTATACTTAGTGGTAATGATAAGAAACACAAGATAACAGAGCAGTAACTAGTCTGTTTCGCTGCTGAACCATAATCTAGGATTTAATGGAATTTGTGCCTTACATGCCTGTTATGGAAAGGTTTGTAATGTGACTCAGAAAACCCAAAGTAAAGATGTCATTTGAAGGGAAAAGTATTCTGATCTGACAATAGGTTCAAAGATGAGAAACTAAATGCTTGTGAAAAGAAAAATCCCTGTCAGATGTGATAACTGTATACAGGTAATGAAGCTGTGTCAAATGAATGAAAGAGGTTGGATGTGCTCAAGAACTGGTTACCATCTGTATTTGGGGAGAGATACGTTCATTGCATACAATGTTGTGAATGAAATAGAAAAGTTACCATCTGTAACTGCAGAGGAGGGAAGGCTGGGGAACTTGTATTTAAAAGTTGTAAGGAAATTAGCCAAGGAAATTAGCCTTTGAAGGCCCATGGTAAGTTTTTAGCAAAGCTTGGAAAACTGAAGGAATTCCTGAGGATTTAAAACCTCTTGGTACTGGTCTGGTGCCTGAAAATGATGAAAGGAATGACACAGGTAGCTAGCAGATAATTTTCCTGACAGTCTTGGTTACAAAATACAGGGCCATGGGTTTTGGACTGCAGAACAAAGAGTTAGAAGCTGTATTTTGGTTGGAAGGTAGGTTTTGTTTGTTGTCTTTTGTTCTGAAGCTGACAGACAATGGTAAGTGTACTAATGTCACATACTTGGATTTCTCCAAGGCATTTGACTTTTTGACTAAGAAACATGAATTATATAAAATTAATGCAGCATAACACATAACAAGCATGTCATAAAGTGGGTCCTGGAGAGATCTCAAGCACTTGATACAAAGGCAGAACAGATCTGTTTCCAGCACTGGCACTGTTCAATATTTTCATTAGCATTGGTAACCATACAAAGTGTTTTCAGGTACACAAAGTTTGTTGGGTTAAAAAATATAGAAGGAAACACAATGAAGGCAGTGTCAGTATAATAGCCTGCGTAAACTGTCACGATCCCATAAGATGCAGTTCAGTACAGGTGTGCATGAGACAACAGCACCAAAACCAAAGCGGGAAAGAAACAATTCCTTCCATGGGAAGGTGGGCTTCACCATGGATACAGTCTGCTTTGTGTTGTAACCTTAACAAAGCCATGTACTGTGACTGCTGAGAAGGACTTGGGAATTCTGGTGGATGCGAAACTTAAAATGAGCCAGCAGTGTGCTCTTGCAGCTCGCAAGGCCAATGGTATCCTGGGCTCCATCAGAAGAGGGGTGGCCAGCAGGGACAGGGAGGTGATTGTCCCTCTCTACTCTGCCCTCGTGAAGCCCCACCTGGAGTACTGTGTCCAGATCTGGGGCCCCCCACACAAGAGAGATGTGGAACTGTTGGAGAGGGTTCAGAGGAGGGCCACGAAGATGATTAGAGGGCTGGAGCACCTGCCCTACAAAGAGAGGCTGAGGGAGCTGGGCTTGTTCAGCCTGGAGAAGAGAAGGCTGCGGGGGGACCTCATTGCAGCCTGCCAGTACCTGAAGGGAGCTTATAAGCAGGAGGGGAGTCAACTTTTTAAAAGGATAGATAATGGCAGGACAAGGGGGAACGGATTAAAAATGAAGGAAGGAAGGTTTAGATTAGATTGGATATTAGGGGGAAGTTTTTTACAGAGAGAGTGGTGAGGTCCTGGAACAGGCTGCCCAGAGAAGTAGTGGATGCCCTGTTCCTGGAGGTGTTCAAGGCCAGGTTGGATGGGGCCCTGGGCAACCTTGTGTAGATCCAGGCCTGAGGTTGGTGGCCCTGCCTGTGGCAGGGGGGTTGGAACTCTATGATCCTTGGGGTCACTTCCAACCCAAACCATTCTGTGATTCTATGACTGATTGTCTTTAATTGTTAACTTTTTAATCTTACACTACAAATTTAGATTCCACCAGGGTGATATAAAGCTAGGTGAGATTTATTTTGACCATCCTCCATGGAAAAAATGGCTAAAAGAAAGACTTAACCATTATCTTATAAAAATCTGACCTCAGAATTGTGCTGTGGCAAAGTAGCACCTGCAGTCCTTGGATATATAAAAAGGATGGTATCTCATAAAGACTGGGAAAAGCTGTGGCTGTCCACACAGCTTTGACAAAGATGTAGCTGTGATACTGAGCTTGCTCTGGTGTCCACTATTTCAAGAAGCACGTGTTAATACCAGGTTGGCTATAAAAGGAACCTAAGGGTTCCAAAAGAAACCTATCATCTCAAGAGTTCAGATGCACACTTTCCTAAGTTCACCGGCAAGGAGAGGTTGTTCATCCCATATGCTAGTCTGTGTGATGAGACCTGATAGTGGGATATTTCTAATCTTGTTGTTAAAGGCTTAGCTAGAGGTAATGGCTTGAAGTTCAGCTTAGACCAGCTTGGCCTTGACATTAGTTGCATTTTCCTAGCTGCAAGGTTATTCAAGCACTCAGAAAGCTTAACTGGTATTGTAGTGGATTTAGACTCTCTTGAATATGGTCAGTAATATTGCTAAGGATATGCTGTAATCCAAAAACTGGATTATAGAGTGAGGGTTAGCCTGATGACTTCCTGAGGTGCTGGAATCAGCAGGTCTGTGGACAGTGTTTTTCTGTCTCCTTTGTGATCCATGGTGAAAACACAGAACTTGGCATTTAGCTCAGTGTGCTTGTAACTTCCACATTTTGACGGAGGCATATCTCATATTTTGCATCTTCAGTAGGTTTCTGGGAAGGATTTTCCACTCTTTCTTTATGTAATGTATGTCCAGATACCTTTGTATGCTTATGTACTTTTTCCTCCTTCTGAATCGTTGCATGTTTGTCCCAGCTGTAGGAAGGGCCACACATCAATGTTCTCAGGGGAGCAGATGCAAGCTTGGTCTCTCCTGCTTGCATGCTCAGGAGTCAACTGATCACCAGATTTGATTTGGTGCAGATCATCACAGCTTTCCTATTCTGTACCTGCGACATTACCCTCCTTGATTCATTTCTTGCACATTTTATTTTCCCTTCATTTGGGACAGGACATGAGGACTAGGGTCTTTAATAAAAAGAACTTGAACAAAATCACCAACTAATTAATTCCATCATTCTGCAATTATCTGCCATGTTGTCTGTCAGATTCTTCCAATTAAGAATATTTCACAGTCAACAAATTATGGTGAACTGCAGCGCACAGCTGCACCCTGACTGTAACATACGCCTGTTCTAATGCTGCTTCAGCTATTCAAAACTGAATAAGGCACAGAGATCCACAGGTGGTGGTGGAAATAAGGGAATTCATTCATGTTCTAATTTATATGGCAAAATCTTCAATATACTAGTGCTGGAGTCCTCTGAATGTCGCTTCAGTAAACACATACTGTCATTATAAGTGATTTTTGGCTTGCTGGTGTTTTGTTAGGTAATGGTCTGCGTAATGGTTACACATGAGCCATCACAATAAAGGAGAACACTTAATATGTCATCTTACATTGCCCACAATCTGTAGATGGACATTAGCTCATCTCATACAATTTGATGCACCTGGGACTCTGAATTACTGTTGGAATGAGCCTGAATGAGTATTTTGGAAGTCCCAAAAGACCTGTTCTCTGAAGTCGTACCTTACTTTGAATTCTCTCCTCCCATACATCTGAACATTGCATTGTCTGAACCTGATACACCATAACCATTATTAGAGAGTGGAACAGATCTTAAATTGAGGAGAGCATTGGCACAGACTGAAGATCAAGACGTTTAATACAGGTCTCTCCGGGCTATCACAAAGCATTTACATCACTTTTGATAACACTGGGGAAGATGCTGGCAGGAGTGAAAAGGCCAGCAAGGCCAGCTCCACTTGACTGAGTTTCTGAAGTAATGGATTTTTAAAAAATCTGCACTTGGTATGGGTCCAGACAGCCTTTCAGAACAGCACAGGCCAGGAGTTACTTAGAGGAAGAGTGACACTTTGGTGGTGTGAAAGAGCACAGTTCTACTGAAGCCAGCTGAGCTCCTGCAGGCTGGATCAGCAGTGGAGCAGGTCACAGGACAACAGACATGGTCCTTCTAGGAGCAACTGGCTGCTGCTCAGGTAATGAGCCCCTCTGCCATGAGGTGCTCTGGGTGTGATAATAAAGCAGGGACAGGCTTTGTGTTAAAGCTGGCGTGTTCCATACGAGCGTGTAACATCTTTCTGTAACGGTAGCTTGTTTTTCATAAACTATATAAACTCTTTTTTTTCCTCTTTAATTATTTATTCATTGAACCATGTCCACCTGCTGGACTACTTTGCCTGGTAATGACATCATGATGGCACATCTAGAATTGTCCATCACTCCAATTATCCTTTTGAAGTGTTGTCAGAATGCTTGGGTGGATGAGGGAGAGTGGTATTAATTCTGTTGCTGTTAAAATGTGGCAGATGTTTCAGATTGTTCCTCAACTTTTCATTTTACTATTCTATTGTTCAAGATGTCTACATCTGTAAATTAAGAAATTACATTTGTTAGGTTTCTTAATTGCTGAATATGTTAGAAAACATTTAATCCTCAGAAACTGGTATAATGATATAATGGAAAAAAAGAGGATTTAATGACTTATTCTTTTTTTTGTTTTGTGCATTATATGTTAAGGATGTTCAGACACTTCTATATGATATATCTGTTGCAAATCTACTAGAAAGCCAGAGATCTCAAAAATTTACTTCCCTTCTATTTTTACTCTGTATTCTGAGTGGTTATCCAAGGTGTGAGAATACCAGCAGTCCAAAAGACAACGTGTCAGCATTAGATATAGAGTGAGAATGAACAAGGGATACTCTGGAGTGATGGTAGATTATCTCAGGGCATTATTTGAAGAGTTCCAATTAATTTGTATTTCAACTTCAGTCTTCCAAAATGGCTGGGTTATAGCTATAATGCTTAACATCTCTTATCTATCGTTCCCACTCATTAGTAAATGTCACCTGTCATGTTTTCCAGTTCCCACATTACGACATGCATCTCTGCTTCTTGATGACTGCAAATTGCCCCTGTTCGATCCTGAACTGTTAAGACAGCTGGCAGGAACATCCAAGATGTCAATTATCTCATATGTTTGGCAGATGGACAAGACTTTTTCCAGAAGACCTTTCTGACAGACTCTTACTGAAGCTGTCATATCTCCCACCTGACCCTCATCTTTACTACATTTGCTTCTGTCAGAGGACTTTACTATGTATTTTTGTAATTGCTTTCCACAACTTATCATATAACTCATATTCTTAGTGATGAACTGTGAAATATAACAGATGGGATTGCAAACCCCCAAAATACTGGGAAGTAGACATTTTCCATGGTTGCTATATAATCATGCAGGGATGTTAGTGACATGTAAAATTGCTTGAGACTTGCAAATCTTTCGAGAACACCTGCAAAAGGGGTGCTGATTTTTTTGTTTACAAAGTAACATGAGTCTCTACAACTGTTATCCATACTGGGCTGTAAATTCAACACTTTGATTTAAATAAATTACCTTAATGACAACTGACCATCAGAACTGAGAACTGACCATTTTAGAACACAAATTTGAAATGAAAAAAACTCTAAAATAAAAGCCACAAGTTGTTCTGCATCGTTTTTCACACAGTGTGTGAAGAAACAATCAAGTCCTGCCACTCTTGGTTATTATTTATGTGCTTGCATGGGTGCCAGTTTTGCACCCTTCCTTTGGGTAAGTCCTGGTAATGCTAAGGGTGACTAATGCCCCGGAAATGTCACCTTTCTGAAAAGCCTTGAGGTCACCCCAAGCTCTCCTTTGCACCAACTATTATTGCTCTGCACAGCATCTATCCTGCTCTTAACTGTATGTGAATTATTCTAGGCATAGGGAGAGAGAGATTAGTTTAAAAATACTCATTAGAATAATATCCAATTCCTATTTTTAAAAGGAATGTTTACCTGAGGCTCCTGGACAAATTCCAATCCCACTAATTATGCTTTACTAAAATAAGTTATCACTGGCACTTTTACTAGGATGGAGTATAACTTTTTGGTTCCTGCTCCATTTGGGTTAGTAGTGTTGCTCTGAGTTGTTAGCCATTGCTATGTCTCACTGGTAGTTATAAATCAGGGGTGATTTTGCAGGGAAATACAGACCAGGGTTTTACGGACCTTGGTTACATCTGGAAGGGGTGTTCAGGCAGCTTTGCAGGTGAGCAAGTGAAACGGGTCCTTTGAGGACTGAGTCTGGCAATGGTGACTGGTGCTTTCTGTATGAGTCCCAGTCCCATATCATGTTCTGCTCAGCAGATTCTTGGTTATGTACCACTTCTGCTGAGGGCCTGGTCCTGATGATAGTTACATGTGGAATCAATTTTATCTACATGCTTTATTCTGTTAACTAAATGCAATTGATCACATGAATGAAGTTCAAAAGTGAGTTGGGATGCATTTATCGTGCTTCCTTTCTTTTTTAGTGTAAATACTGAAAAAAATCATGCTTCAGCAGTGTTTTAATGCCTCTTAGAAGTAGTCCACTCTGATTTTTTTCCATTACAGAAAACATTTTTTATTACGATTTCTGAAGACCAGACCTAAGCATACATTTAATTTCACTTACAAGTTCCCAAACACCATAAAACTAGAAAATTCACTAAGAAAATATTTATTTTTGCATCCAGGCTGTATAACACAAATATTTTGTCACCATTAACATTCCATTGCAGCTTAGAAATGAAAATGCATACAACATATTTATTTCCAAAGTGCTGAAAATATTCCTTTTCAAAATATTTTCAAAGACATTATAATTATGAGGATGAATCACAGAATTTCTTTGCTTTCTGGGTTAGCCAGAACCACTATATTTATTCTCTCTTGCTTCTACCAGTAATCAAATTTTTGGCTGTTCTCCAGAAATGTTCAGTAGCCTGAAGAGAGAGCAGCGAACAGCAGAGCAGAAAATTGGCATCTTGGAGTATTGCTGCTTGGAGGGCTTGCTAAACAGCATCATTCAGCTTATGACCAGATATGACTGTAAGCCAGTCCAAAAGCTCTGCAGGCATCTCAGCATAGCTCTGGGCTTCACCTAATACAGCCTGTACTAACTGTGAACCTGACTCCAGCTCATATGCTTCCTATAGCATGTGCTCTTTCTTACCAGCTTAGAGCAGTATTCTGCCTGCACCCACCTGGATGGAAACCCCTCCAGACCCCCAAAGGGAGCTTGTACTCATTGTTCCCCAAATGTCTTCTTTGCCATAACTTTCGAATGCAATGATAATACATGAATGCCTGCAAACAAAGCAGTGTTAAGTTCAAGTTTGACACATGGACTAGGTCTCAGGAAGCATGGCGTTTGCTGCTGCCCTCCTGATGATCCCAGGCAAGCTGTGCCTCATTTTCTGCCTTAGTTTCTTTGTCTTTGCATTGAGGCTAATTACACTGTTTGTTCTCATCTCTGGGATCTAGTCTTCTGCCAGAAATTCATATAGTGCAATGATGAGAGTGGGGAGGTTCTTGGACAGCCAGCCCTGAGGCACTTTCCTGTCCCACTCTTCTGCCTGTGAAGGAGCTCCTCTCTATGCCACAACCACGTCTTTGCCCCCTCCAATGAGATGCATGTGATTGCTTGCTGCCCATAACAAACCCTAAAATCCTAGAATAAGCTAGATTGGAAGACACCTTCAAAGGTCATCTAGTCCAACCCCCCTGCAGTAAGCAAAGACACCTTTAACTAGATCAGATTGTTCGGAGCTTCGTCAAGCCAGACCTTGAATGTCTCCAGGGATCGGACCTCTACTACCTCTCTGGGCAACCTGTTCTAGTGTCTCACCACCCTCATAGTAAAGAACTTTTTCCTAATGTCTAGTCTAAACCTACCCTACTCTAGTTTAAAACCTCATCCTATCGCTACAAGTCCTTATAAACAGTCCTTCCCCAGCTTTCCTGTAGGCTCACTTCAGGTACTGGAAGGCTGCTATAAGGTCTCCCTGGAGCCTTCTTTTCTGGCTGAACAAGCCCAAGTGTCTCAGCTTTACTTTGTAGGAGAGCTGCTCCAGCCCTCTCATCATCCTCTGTGGCCCTCCTATGAACCTGCTCATGTCCTTCTTGTGCTGAGGGCTCCAGAGCTGGATGCAGTACTCCAGGTGGGATCTCACAAGAGCAGAGTAGAGGGACAGAATCACCTCTGTCAATCTGCTGGCCCCACTTCTTTTGATGCAACTGATTTGCCTTCTGGGCTGTGAGTGTACATTATTGGCTCATATCTGGCTTTTCATCCATCAGTACCCCCAGATCCTTTCCACAGGGCTGGTCTCTACCACATCATCCCCCAGCCTGTATTGGTAACGATGATTGTCCCAACCCAAGCACAGACCTTGCACTTTTCCTTGTTGAACTCCATGAGGTTTGCAAAGGCCCACCTCTCTAGTTGTCCAGGACCCTCTGGATGACATTCCATCCCTCTGGTATGTTGACTGCATCACTCAATTTGGTGTGATAAATCCAAACTGTCTGCTGAGATCTGACTATTTTCCCTAATCTGAAGTCAAATTGTCAGAATCCAGTTATATATAGGGGTAGGATAAAAACATATTAAACTATATTTATGTTTGGTCATTATTGCCCAAACCCTGTTTTGATCCAAGATGAATGTTCATCTTGCCAGCTTTCCATAACTACCTAATCCTCTATGTGCTTATGCTTGCTAGATTCCTCCCTAATTAACCTGAAAGGTCCCCAGGCATTTGGATTTAGCCACCCACATGTGGTCAGGAGCATCTGTTACTGGTGAATTACTTCTACCTGTAGGTAAACAGATACCTGAAAGAGGTTGGTATTCCCTGGAAAGTTCTTCAGGCTCGTTTATGGTAAAAAACTGCAGTAGGTGTCAATAGGAAGGGTCATTTTTGCTGCTTGGTATAAAAGTCAGGTAGTTTCAACTCTTTCAAATACTTCTTCCTTCTCTGTAGAAAGAAGGGGAAATTTCAGTTTTAACAATTAAAGAGGTTTTAGGCTTATCAAGTAAGTTCCCTAAGCTTGCAGATGTCCTAGTTGAGCACAGTATCTGGTTTTCCTCTTCTGCACTGAAGCCAGGTCACAGCAAAATCAGGCATCCAAGAGTCTTGGAACTGTGAAAGTGGTTATGTCAGAGCTTATTTCTAGTCTAGAGACTCAGCTGAAGCTGCTAGAAGTTTGTTCTTGAATTTTTAGTAGTTATTGTTCCTTTCCAAGGAACACTTTGTTCTTCGTCCAATATCCTATGTGACAAGCACACGCATCCAAGGGACTTGGAGTGGAGCTCTGGCTCTGCAGCACATATGTTGCTAGCAGACATACAGAGAGGCATTCTTACCAAAAGTGTCTACACAAGCATTCTAAGAAGGGGTGTCAGGCATATCAGGGCTCACTGCAGGTGATGCCATCACTGTGCTGCGGCTGCTGCTGCTGCTGTTAGTATCATCTTCTTTCCTACTGGAGTTGTAGGGAAAAAATCCCTGCTGCAAGAAACTGTCACATATAATGAAGGGAGAGAGGCTTTGAAGGATACAAGCACAAGAGTAATAAATTTCAGGCAGCTCTCAGTTGTCTGCACATGTTGTATCCAGATTGAGGATTATGTGGGTCAGGACCACAGGGTCATATAAAATGACTCAAGGTTGAGCCTGCTTTATTAGCTCAGTATCAGCAATCCCTCAACACAAATATGTTGCTTCTTAGAGACAGCTCATATTCAGAAGCACAGTAGCCACTTCAGTGTGTCCTGCAGTCCAAACTAACAAAGCCTGCTGAACATGTACTAATTTGGGGTAGAACCAGCTCAGCTGCCCCTGCTTCATATCCTTGGGATCCAAATGCATACAGAATATGACACATTCTACACAGCCAGTACAGACCTAGCAGTATTTCTTAGCCTTATATGACCTGAGTTACCTCTATATACTCATGCTATTCTGTAGCAAATTTAAGAGCCACTCCTGGTCCTCAGGATGCTGGAAAACATGGATATGGAGGCACCATAGTCCCTGCGTGTTTTCTTCCAATGAAACATAGAGAGGTTCTTCAAGAGCTCTCTTGGGCTGAGCTAGTGCTTTGACTAAGGCTCATGTATGCTGATGAATCCAAGCCAACTGAGTTTGGCTGGACATTAGTACCATGTATGCAATAACTCAGGCACTGGATTATTCAAGTTGTTCTTTCATGCTCAGTAGCTGAG